>BSBM01000043.1:9920000-10520000 GCA_027924585.1 Larix kaempferi | reverse complement strand
TGTTGTATTTCGCAAGTCGCACATCATCTCTAGTTTTACTTGAGTGAATGTTGTTTACATTTACCCATAGTAAAATGAATCAAGATTTCCAAATAGTTCACCGCAGTGAATGTTCTAAATTTAACATGGAGTAACTTTGCATTAGATGTTTTAAGTTGTTATGTCTTAAAGAAATATTTTACATGAAAAGTTTGGTTAAGTGAACCGCGGAGTATTTGAGAATACCGCGGAGTATTTGAGAATACCGCGAAGTAGAGTATTGCGGCGAAGTGAACTTCGCATCACTCTGAAGTTCACCGTGCAGCGGAAAGTCGAAATCACGCAGTTACTTGCTGCGAAGTGAATGCCACGCAATTACTTGCTGCGAGGTGAATGCTGCGAAGTAAAAGTTAGTTGCTGCGCAACTAATACTGCGAAGTTAATTCTTAGTGAAGGAAGGGTTTCACGAAGAGAAATTTGGGATTCCTGCTAGAAGGTGTGAAGTTCCAATCTAAAGAAAAGAAGATATTGAGCTACTGCACAGTTAAATCCTATTCACTGTGCGGTGTTCTTTTTTCCTTGATCTGGTATCAGAGGCTGGTTTATGGAAAGAAGGAATTCAATTCATAAGGGAAAAGTGGTTAAGGATGGCTTCCACTTCGGGTAATTTGCAAACCTCAATATTTACTGGTAAAAATTATGAATATTGGTCTTTAACTATGAAAGCTTTGCTTAGAGGTCAAGATGTATGGGACATAGTCCAGACTGGTTATGCAAAACCAGCATATGCAGCAACATACAACAATCTCACACAAGCTAAGAAGGATGTTCTGAGGGAACAAAGGAAGAAAGATGGAAAGGCGTTGTTCCACATATATCAAGCGACACATGAATCCATACTCCCAAGAGTAGTAGCAGTGCAGTCAGCAAAGGAAGTGTGGGACACACTGGAAACAGCATATCAAGGTTTCAACAAGGTAAAGACTGCCAAACTTCAAATTCTTAGAAGAGAGTTTGAATCTCTGTCAATGAAAAATACAGAGTCAGTAGACTCATTCTATACTCGTGTAATTGGTCTAGTTAATCAAATAAAGTCTCATGGAGAAAATCTAACTGACCAAAGAGTTGTTGAAAAGGTTCTTAGAGTTATGCCAAAGAAATTTGAATCTTTGGTTGTGACCCTAGAGGAAAACAAAGATCTGTCCATATTTATCGTTGATGAGTTGCAAGCCTCATTACTCAGTCATGAACATAGAATCGACAGTTCAGAAACATCGCTGGAAGGTGCGTTCACAACACAGTCATCAATAAGTCGCAGTAAAGGCAGAGGAAGATCAAACTCTAGAGGCAGAGGACGAAGTTCGTTCAGAGGAGGTCATAGCAGCAGTCCTGCACATGTCGCAGGAAGAGGCCAGGATCATACCCCCAATCATCCAAGTGGACAAAGTTATGATAAATCAAAGATTCAATGTCATTATTGTAAGAGGTATGGACACTTCGCATATGAATGCAGGAAGAAGCAGTATGGTCAAGGAAAGCAAGGTGAAACTCAGTCAAGTAGCAATAGCACTGTGAACAGTTCACTCTTCTTGGCATGTGCATCATTGCTAGAATGCAATGCCATCCAAGAAATTCCAAATGACATATGGTATTTAGACTCAGGCTGTAGCAATCATATGACTGGTAATTTAAGTTTATTTTCCAGTCTAGATAAATCAGTTCAAACTGATGTAACACTTGGAAACAATATCCAAGTCACTATTTTGGGTAAGGGTATTGTTGATATTCTAACAAAACAGGGAGAGTATAAATTTATGCCTGATGTGTATTATATTCAAGGTTTGAAGCATAACCTGATGAGCATTGGAAAGATGATGAAAAAATGTTACAGAGTTCATATGATAGAGAAGCGCTGTGTGATCAAAGATGTATACCCAAGCAATCAGTTAATAGCTGAAGTGCAGATGACAAGAAATCGCTTGTTTCCTTTGAGGATAACACCAATCATCAAAGGTAAAAACACTCATACTATTCATGAAAGTTAGAAATAAAATTTTGAAGCTGCGTTCAAGACAAAAAGAAAAGGAGCAGAAGTTCGCAGCGACAAGGAAGAAAAAGGCAGCGCAATGCAAGCTGCGTTTCAAACAGAAATAAAGGATGAATCCTGGTTATGGCATTTCAGATTTGGACATCTGAACTTTGGTAGGCTGAAGCTACTGCACATGAAGGATATGGTGAAAGGATTGCCATTGATTGAAAAGCCAGAGAGAATTTGTGAAGGCTATATCCTTGGAAAGCAGCATAGAGAGATTTTTCCAGTCGAAAAGTCATATAGAGCTCATGCACCACTCGAAATTGTGCACTCCGATATCTGTGGACCGATGAAAACACCATCCATGGGAGGATGCACATATCTTCTCACATTCATTGATGATTTCATAAGAAAAACCTGGTTCTATTTTCTAAAACATAAATCTGATGCATTTGACTGTTTTCAACAGTTCAAGGCACTTGTGGAGAAGCAAATTGGTTACAGCATCAAAATATTAAGAACAGATAGAGGGGGTGAGTATGTCTCAAATGATTTCTTAAATTTCTGCAAGAATCATGGCATACAAAAGCAATTCACTGCGCGGTACAGACCGTAGTAGAATGGCATCGCCGAAAGAAAGAACAAAACCATCATGTAGATGGTGCGCAGTATGTTGGCAGCCGCGCATCTGTCAAATGAATACTGGGCTGAAGCAGTGGCATCTGCAGTAAGCATGGACAGGTATGAAACATAGTGTTTCGCATTTAAAAGTTTTTGGTTGTGTAGCATATGCACATGTTCTAGATGAGCTGAGAAGAAAGCTAGACAATAAAGGACAGAAATGCATCTTTATTGGATATTCTGAAGACACAAAAGCATACAAGCTGTATGACCCTGTCGCAAGGAAAGTTATTATCAGCCACGATGTTCAGTTTGTGGAAAATGAAGCATGGGATGGAACTGTTGAGAAGAATTTGAAAATCATGTCACATTTTGAACATGATGACATCGCAGAAGATGTGGTTGAGACTCCACATGAGAATCAGAACTTTGCAGCACCACCTACTCCAAGGATTGCGCATCATGGTTCAGTACCAGCAACTTCGACAAGCACTCCAAGTGCGTAGCAAATTCCATCAAGTAGTCCGCGTAGTTCGACACCAACAACTCTGCCAAGGACAAGAAGTCTGCGTGAGATATATGAGGCTGGTACACCTAATTCATTGTCTTGTTTTGCATTATTTTCTCAAATTAATGATCCGCTAACATATGAAGAAGGAGTTGAAGATGAAGTCTGGGCACAAGCCATGAATGAAGAAATAGAATGCATAGAGAAGAATCAGACATGGGAACTAGTTGATGTTCCTGAAGACAAGGATGTGATAAGTGTGAAATGGATTTATAAGACCACGTAAAATGCTGAAGGAAATGTGCAGAAGCACAAGGTGAGATTAGTAGCAAGAGGGTTCACTCAGCAACCTGGCATAGACTTCAATGAAAATTTTACACCTGTAGCACGCATGGACACTATCAGAACAGTTTTGGCCATCGCAACACAAAAAAAATGGCCTGTTTATCAGATGGATGTCAAGTCTGCATTCTTGAATGGTTATTTGGAGGAAGAAGTATATGTGGAGCAACCACAAGGCTATGAAGTTCCAAGACAGGGACACAGAGTATACAGACTGAAGAAGGCACTCTATGGTTTGAAGCAAGCTCCGTGAGCTTGGTACAGTCACATTGACTCATACCTCATTCAGAATGGATTTCACAGAAGTGAATGTGAGCCAAAGCTGTACACAAAAATCAACCAACAAGGTAATAAGCTAATTGTTTGCCTGTATGTAGATGATTTAATATTTACTGGTGATTTTGGGATAGAAGAATTTAGAACAGTCATGGAAAGTGAATTTGAAAGGACAAATTTGGGGCTTATGAAGTACTTTCTGGGCGTTGAAGTCCAACAGAATGAAAATGGGATATTTATATCTCAGTCAAAATATGCAAGTGATGTATTGAACAAGTTTAAGATGTTAAATAGAAAAACAGCTCCAACACTAGTAATAACAGGTTTGAGATTAAGCAAGGATGTTGATGGAACCAATGTAGATCCTACACTATTTAAAAAGCTCATTGGCAGCCTTATGTATCTTACAGTGACAAGGCCAGACATCATGTATGGAGTCAGCTTAATCTCAAGATTCATGGAGTCACCAAAAGAATCGCATTGACAAGCAGGTAAAAGAAATCTGAGGTATGTAAGTGGAACAAAAGACTTTGGTATTCTGTATTCCACCTCAAAAAATTGCAAACTCATTGGATACACTAATAGTGATAATGGAGGCAGCATAAATGACAGAAAAAACACATTTGGGAATACATTTCATGTAGGAACAAGTGTTGTATCATGGGCGTCAAAGAAACAACCCATAGTAACTCTTTCTTCAGTAGAAACAGAGTATGTTGCAGCTACAAGTGTTGCATGTCAAGCCGTTTGGATGCGCAGAATGTTAAGTGATCTGTCGCAGCATCAGCAAGAACCCACAGTCATTTACTGCGACAATAATTCAGCTATCGCACTATCAAATAATCATGTCTACCACAAAAGAACCAAGCACATCGACACAAGATATCACTTCATGAGAGAGTTGATAAACAACAAAGAAATCTGTTTAGAATATTGTGGGTCTGAAGATCAGGTAGAGACATCTTTACCAAACCATTGGCAAAAGACCCATTTCAGTATCTGCGAAGTTGTTTGGGAATGATAAATTCCGCACAGTGAACTTGATCATGAACAGAGCATGTTTCTGCTCTGAAACATTTTATAATATTTTACTTCTGTTTAAAATATCCCCATCTGCTCATAATTAAGGGGGAGTGTTGGAAATATCTAATTAAATGAGTTGATCGCATAGTTACTGTGCCGACTCTGTCAGTCACCCTGGCAACCGTTTTGTGTTAGCCGTTTTGTGTCAGCGCGATGTTCGCGATGTAAGTGTGTCAGTTAGTTCACTCACTAATTCAGCGGATGTCTTGTTTGTAATTACTTCACCGCATTACTAGTTCGCAAGTCAATAAACCTTAGGATAGAATTTATTTCAGTATTTAATGCAATCCTGTAGCTTCCATAGGAAGCGTTCCTAAGTCAGTTGGTTGAAATTCTATAAATAGAAGCTCTTAGTTAAAACTAAAAGAGAGATGTGTAAGAAGAAGAAAGGAGAAGAAGCTCCAGTGAATTATATCAACCCAATCTCTGTGAATGTAAAAGTCCACACTGAAACTCACTTCCATGAATTGAGGAGCTACGCAGTTTACCTTGGTACATATAAGTCTATGTTTTATGTTTCATTCTCAAGAATGTTGTATTTTGCAAGTCGCACATCATCTCCACTTTTACTTGAGTGAATGTTGTTTACATTTACCCACATTAAAAGGAATCAAGATTTCCAAATAGTTTACCGCATTGAATGTTCTAAATTTAACATGGAGTAACTTCGCGTTAGATGTTTTAAGTTGTTATGTCTTAAAGAAATATTTTACATGAAAATATTGGTTAAGTGAACAGCGAAGTGAAAAAGTCGTCGAAATCACCGAGTTATTGCTGCGAAGTGAATGCCCCATAGTTACTTGCGCGAGGTGAATGCTGCGAAATAAAAGTTAGTTGCTGCACAACTAATACTACTAAGTTAATTCTTAGTGAAGGAAAGGTTTCGCGAAGAAAAATTTGGGATTCCTACTAGAAGGTGCGAAGTTCCAATCTAAAGAAAAGAAGATATAGATATTGAGCTACTACCGAGTTAAATCCTATTCACTACCGCAATGTTCTTTTTCCCTTGATTAAGCAACAACCCGTAAACAAAACTAAACACACAATCATTCATATCTACATAAAACATAAATATATAGACATATACAAGGGTTAGGTATACCTTGTCTTGCATTTAGGGTTTGGCAGTGAATTGTGCACTGAACGTATGACATGACCAAAATTTGGAGGCAAGATCTCTGAATTTGATTGATGGCTTCGAGCTAAGCAAACAAATTGAATTCAATTGCATTAATGACAGGCAAAACACGGACCTTATTGCTATTTGAGATCGAGAGTGCCTGCAATTTGCCAACGTTATGTCAAGTGTTATTTGAAAAGGCCACCTTTGATCGAGAATTGAGTGGTATTTGAAACGGCCAAGTTTTACATGGCAACATTATTTGAAACTGCCAGCCATGCCGACCTGCCATCCTTGTAGTGGCAACATTTATTTGAAACTGCGAGCCATATGTAATAACCCTATTTTAAAAAAAATTATTAGTGACAGTTGGATATCCATAGTATAATCAATCTGGTCCGTTAAAATTTATTTTTTTATAAATTCTGCTACCCCTACTCCACCACCGAAGTTGAAATAAGACGCCATACGGCATAATTATACTGATTAGTGTTTTTTCTGAACAGTCAACGCCTCTCTAAAATCCCATCATATTAAGGATTGGTGCGGATTGATGAGGACCACATCAATTCTGGTGACTACTACCACTTACCAATTAAAAAAATAAATATGGTTGTTTTCAAAGTTATTGTTCACAAATGTCAAAAAGATGCTCAGTAAATATGGTTGTTTCAAAGTTATTGTTAACAAAATGTCAAAAAATGTTCTTCAGCATCCTGTGCTCTGAATATTAGAATAAATATTGGTTTTTAGTCAATATTTCTGAACATAACAAAAGATGCTCTTCTGCCAATTCAGGACCAGGTACTGAGTCGCCGTCCATGGAATTCCGTCCATTCTCTGGCTTTTAGTTTTGCCCAGACTGATCTTGTATTTGCCTATATCAATACTTAATTAGGCTAGTGAACTCTAATACATAAAGACTCAGCAGCTATGGAAAGGAGCTCCAAGGATCAAATGTCTCAGAATCCCAAACAGTTGCATGCTCTTGTAATTCCATACCCAACGCAGGGTCATATGACTCCAATGATGCAGTTCGCAAAAAATCTTGCTTCCAAAGGTGTCACTGTCACCTTCGTTACCACCCATCAAAGACACCATCAGATCATTGAATCTCATTCTCACAGTAACAAAGTCGATCCTACTCAGCAGGATGCGCACAGTCTGGATCTTGATATTCGCTCCGCTCAGATCTCCGACGGTTTGCCTCTCGATTTCGATCGGTCCGCACGATTTTCCGAATTTATGCGCTCTGTAGATAACATGGGAGGAGAGTTGGAACAGCTTATTCATAATCTCAACAAGACGGGACCTCCCATATCGTGTGTCATAGCTGACACCATACTTTTCTGGTCATTAGAAGTAACTAAGAAATTTGGTATTCCCTGGATTTCATTTTGGACACAGCCAACAGTTGTTTATTCAATCTACTATCATGCACATCTGCTGGAGACTCAACGCCAGTCTGATTATAAGGGATCTGGTAAGGTTTCTTCATGTGTGCTTCATCTTGTTGTTGAATCTGACAAAGAGTCTTTTATTTCTTTTCATTCCTTTATTTTATCATGATCAGTCAGTGGGATCCGATTTAGATGCAGGTGATGAGGGAAATATTTTGATGGATTATATTCCCGGCGTGCCAACATTACATCCAACAGATCTTCCGTCCTTCGACGAGACACACGCCGATTCACAATTTGTACTTGATTTGTTTCGTAAGTCGTTTCAGTCAAGTCGCGCAGCAGATTGGGTTCTCTGTAATTCTTTCGACGATCTGGAAAGCGCGGCAGTGGATGCTTTAATGAATTTCCAACCTCCAGTTTTGCGTGTGGGTCCGCTGCTTCCATCGGGTTATATGAAGGCTGAAAGTCGTGATGAGGACAAAAGAATTGGAACAAACCTTTGTACAGAGTCTGACACTTTGGAGTGGCTGGATACAAAGCGGAATGGTTCTGTTATATACGTTTCGTTTGGCAGTGTGGTTCATTTGTCTAAAGCTCAGCTAGAGGAAATAGCGATGGGTTTCGTGGACAGCGGCCAGCCCTTCCTCTGGGTTCTTCGTCCCGACATAGTAGCTTCAACATTCTCAGACAGCTTACCGGATGGCTTTCTGGACGAGATGGGAAAGCACGGGCTCGTTGTTCCATGGTGCAATCAGCTGCAAGTGTTATCTCATTCCTCTGTTGCGGGATTCATTACTCACTGTGCGTGGAATTCAATGCTTGAAAGCATAGCTCTTGGAGTTCCCATGTTAGGATTTCCATGTTGGGCGGATCAATTCACTAACTGCAAGTTCATGGCCGATGAATGGAAGCTTGGATTCAGATTGAGCGGAGGGAGTGAAGCTGGAGATAAGAAGGTGATAGAGAGAAAAGATATATCAAGGGCTATCAGAAAATTGTTGACTGACGAGGGTAAGGAGATCAAGAAAAATGCTGCAGCCCTAAAAGAGAGTGCGAGAGCTGCTGTGCAAGGAGGATCTTCGGATAAAAACATTGACAGTTTTGTTAGTCGTGTGAAGGCATTAAATGCTGCAGTTAAGGGGAAACAAGACGGCGAGCCTTATTAAACCGACAGACTTCCATTTAAGGCTCGCCTTATAGTATGACATCCATCTCGCATCCATAGCATATCATAATATATCATCCATCTGATATGCATGCCCTCATGGACTCAAGAGGATGGCATCCACGCCTGGCATCCACCATGATACTCCTCAGCTAAAATGGATTCCGTTAACGGAAAACTTTCAGTCTAATCCATTTAACTCTACAGGCTCAGGCCACGGCGTCCAATAATCATTTCACTTCACTTCCGTGACCTGATGGCCAGTAAGCTGGACAGACTTTTTTAATTGACGTAGATGGATTTGGGCGGACTTAAATTTAAAATTTAAACTAAATTGAAAAACCCCACCAGGTATCATTCCAGGCCAGGTATCATTCAGGCTCCATCATTCTATTACTGTTACTTGCGTTGAATGTTTGGTTACAATGCGGAGCCGAGAGGGATCTAAAGCCTCCGCCGGTCATCCATCCAACATCTCTGCAGTTGCCCAACCTCTCCCTCAGAACGCTGTCGTTCCAACAGATCCCTGGAGCACTCAATCCCCTCAGTGTGCAAAATCTGTGCTCAAACTTCTTATGGTCGAGTGTTCGAATCTCTAACAAGAAACATTGCTGCTCCGAATTTGATTCGGTCTGTTTGTGATTCAGGTTTTTTAGGCGGGAGTTGTCCTCAGGGTTTGGGCTTTTCCGCATCAACTTGCTGTAACAGGCCTTGTGAGCGAGAATGGTAAGCGCATGCAGCTACGTATCTGCAGCTCTCTTGGCAGTTGTGATGATTATGGTGGTAAAAGGAACGGTAGCAGCAGAAGATGTGACTGCACCATCTCCCAGGAGGACAATGGGGGAAGGCGCTGCTTCAATGCCCTTCGCTCCCTCCCTGTTTTCCGCCCTGATCTCGTCATTCATCCTCTTATATATATATCTGATATGTATAAGACATTATAGGTCTTGGTTTTGTGGAGGCTATTCTTTTCTGGACGAGGGCCAGAGTATTTTGTATCCGGTACACGAATTTCATTGTTTAGCCATTTAGGAAAATAAGGGGATCTCTTCTCTGTTGCTTTAGGATTGTTCATGAATTTATTTGGACCACAGGGTGTTATTTGTGGAGAGTACTTTACGTTTCAACGAAAGCAAATATGCTATTTGATTTAAGGCTAGCATGAAATCTTTTCCAACATGGTTGATTGAATTGATTTTAGGGAAGTGACTGCCCACAACCAGAAATTTTCTTCTGGTATTGTTCTACTTATTAGAGTTTGGGAGAAGAACTTCTGCACTTGAATGGTCCGCTGAGTTTTACTTCAGAAATTAAATTTAATAATGTTGCTGGCGTTTTTAATATCCAGCAATAGCTTGACGATCAAAACCATTCGTCTCAATGTTTTCTGGTATACTGCGACTATTAATGGCTGTGCCGTGGTATTACCTTTAGACTTTTAATGTTTGTATGTAATGGTATTATCTTTAGACTTCATCTATGTAATGGCTTCTAGGGTTTATATATATATGTATCACAGTCTTATGGCTTCTTGCGTAATAAGACTGGTTCATTTGTTTGGAACGTTTTCTTTTTCAATGTTTTTTTTTTCTTATGTTTTTCAAATATTTCTTTGTAATACAGATCAATTATTGTTCATCTTAAATTCTTTGAAAGCAAATTGGAAAAAAAAAAAAAAAATTCCAGCAAATCTTGCCACATTGGCACCTTAATGTTTCTAATTAATGAATCGGGTTTAATTCTCTAACCGTAAAGTATTGTATGGTTATTATTTATGTGCAGTAAAGTATTGTAGGATTGTTATTTATGTTTATTGAAAAATGATTAAAAAAAATGCTCTCTTATGTATTTATAAATATTAGGACAACTATATATTTCATATTTGAAAAAAATTAAACAACTTACTAAGGGACACTCTTTACAAAGTATATATATATGAAGCATTCTATCACAACCTTAATCTATAGGGAACATAGAAATGTCATGGTTGAACATTAACGATGAAACATATAAAGTTAGATCAATTCTCCCACAGATTAAACAATACAATTTTTAAACAATACAATTTTTAATGTGAATAAAAATTATATAAGGTCAATTATAAAATAATTCAATAAAATTACTATTAAATTTATTAATTTGGAATAATGAAAAACATGTCCTAATACTTAGGTTAAAACTATTACACATATTTACGGTTATTCCTTGTTGCTATAATTTTTGTGGTTATTTTTATCACATTTATTTGAAAAGATATACAAATTTTTACTATATAATAAAAAATAATAAAAACTATTATGATTTTAGTAATAAAAACGACATTATTAATTTATGGGATAATATTTTAATGATAATTGATCTTATTATATTTAAAATGTATAAAAATAAATTTTATAATATACATTAGAGATTTAATATTTGTTTCAATTAATTGGCATTTTCGAAGATATAGTGAAATCCATATTAAATAAAATTAAAAACACAAATGTTAATAATTCTCCCTTTATTATTTTAAAATAATATTAAAAATAAATTTTAAAATTTTTTAAGAGATATTCAAAATGCTTTTATAAAACATAAAATTAAACTTTATATATTATTATATAGTTCAAAATATACAACATCAAAAAGAAAATCCAAAATGAATATATATTATGGTTTATTTTGTAGCATCTAATAATGAATGTTAATTAATTAATATAAGTTCTTGCTAATTCTATTAATCAAACTATATTGTAATTTTAAAGATATTTTCTAATACCCTCTAACTTATAATTTAGAGTATATCTTGCATCCATAATTTATTTATTCATCATGTGAATGGCATTCATTTATATAATTAATCATAACTCAACTAGGTATCCATATAGATCCATTTAAATTTGTATGTTGGAAGTAAATAAAAAAAGAAGGATGAGCATTTTTAGAGATATTCCCTCGGTAATGTTCTTGTATAATCCATTATCCACACACCAACATAATACCTTCCTTGGACAATTCATGAGCAACATAATATTACTCCCTATACACTAGCTAAAATTAAATTTGATCAAAAGCAAAAGTCAATTTAAGAATATCTTCTAACATAGGTCATAAAAAGAAGTTTCTCATAGTGAAGTCTTTTTTGAGGCATTTGATTACCAATAGAGAATCTTCAAATATTTTAAGGTTGGCTACATTTTTTTCATTGATTAAAAAAAATATTAATCTTAAAACCATTAACTAAACAAGATTTTGAAAAGCGACCTCAATCTATATTTAAAATTATAAAAGTGATTCTTTCCGAACAATATGGATCCCCAACACCATACAGTCTTCCTATAGAAATATGTCCAAGCACATGCCTTGTGGATCTACTCCTATTTACTATAATATTTTTGTACCAATCTTGAAATTCTCCATCCACTTGAACCAATTCTCTTTTGTTTCAAAATGGAATTTACTATAACTTTATTACAATTTTTTTTAACAAAATTAATTATTAAATTTAAGTTTTAATATTTGTGAATAAACAATGTTTTAAAAAAAGAGTGACTACTATATTTTTATCTTAGAAGGATGGTAATAAAAAATGTTAATTTAAATATTAATAAGCACAAAATTATGTTCATAATTTTGTGCTTAGTAATTTTCAAAATATTAATAAGATGTTCAAACTATAATAATAAAATTGTTAGAATTGTCAAATTTTGAATTTGTCCTATATTAATAATGTGTGGTTTATAAAAAGGTTATGGCTTATGTGTGGTTTATGAAAATATTTTAAAGGCTTATAAATATATTCATCATTGTAATATAAAGGGCGTGTTTAGTGAATACTTGTTTATATATGTTTTCTATTAGATAGTCTATAAATAAAAATACTTTATATATTGACACAACCTCTTAGATATATATGGTAATATTGTATAACAAGTTAGTTTAAATTCTAAATTTAAAATCAAGTAGACTATAAATAAAAAATGTTTTATGTGTTGAACGTGAATCAATTTGAGGATAAGGTGGTTTTACCTTTTCCATGATTTGAGATCTCAAGCTCGCTCGCATTCGATATATCATATGCAATGGTTTCAAGGTGTTTGCTGTTAATGAATCCCAATATCAACCAAAACCCAAGACCTCACCCTATGAGCATGTTATTCAACCCATTTGAGTTGAGCAGATAAAAGGAGCAAGGCGAAGGGATCCCTCCTTTTATCTCGTTCGAAAGCTTCTGGTCATTTGTGAGTTATTCTAGTACCCTTAAATAAGTTAGTGATATTATTTCATGAAAGATGTACTCATCTGTACAATTTGGTCCTTTGAGAACGGGGCCCTACAAAAATCGATCCATGACTTTGGTGAGGATTCATCATGCTTATGTGACATGGATCCTAACATGGTTGGTTTGCAGCAAGTAGACTCGACACTATCACATCTAATAGGAGACACCTTCTGTAGTTAGGTACAAACAGATTGCTTAGGAATAGGATAAGATCTAGGTCTCCTTCTTATTTGGTAGATTTATTTTTTCTTGTTGAATTTGTTGAAACAAATCAACAAAGATACGATGCAACAATGAATGGATCTATTTCATGTAACTGTGGAGAAATTGCTTAAATATGTAAGCCTGAGAGGCAGATATTGAGCAAGGGGCTTGAAGCCCTCTCCTAGGCTGGCTGTTATATCATTGGTTGAATAATAAGATTCTCTTACCATTGTCCCTTGGATGTTTCCCCTTCAAGGGGTTTTACCATGTAAAATCTCTTTCTCATGTGTGAGTGTTTGATCTCTTAAGTTGTTGTTTTTGCTTCCGCTACAACAAGTGGCATCCGAGCACGAGGTATTTAGCGTGTGCATGAAGCATTGTAACCCTGTAATATGAGTAAGTATGGGACTGTCCAGGAGACACATAAATTGCTATAGAATGAGACATGTTGGATCCGGTGTTCACCGCAATCCTGGTGGAAGAGAGTCGACAATCTGCTTAGTCATGTAGATATTGATATAGTAACTATAATACAGGGAAACTTGTAATGGAGCCACGGTGCTGCGTTAGACGTTGATGATGGAGAGATCAAGAAGCGACTTGTTAAGAGCTATGTTGACATTAAATTGTAGAGTCGCTCGTCTGTAAGTGCAAAGAGCATGATTGAGGGAGCTAATGTGTTGAAGTCATCGATTTGTGATAAGCATTTGTTGCTGCTACCATGAAGAATGAAAAGCAATTAATGCAAGGGTTTCTTGGACATTTGATATTCCCAAGCCATGTTATTGCATGCCAAATATTTGGGTTGTGCACAAAAGAACAGAAAACCTTGTGCATGACATTGATTTTCTTAAAAATTAAAAATATATATATATAGATAGATTATAAATTTTAAAATCAACATTAACATAATGTTATTTATATTTTTTTAACATAGTATAATTGTTTCTTTCAGTTTTAAAATATTAATTTATTTAAATATATTAATTAATATGAATCAAATAACTTATAATGGGTTTTCATAATTTATTTAAAAGTAAAATAATTTTTATGTTCACAAATTGAATGGTTTCTTAAAAAAATATTACAAAAAATTAATTTATATAAATTAAAAATAAATAAAAAACAATAATCTAACTACAATTTCATTTTTTTAAATATGATTTATATATATAAAACCAAAAAGGAGATAAAAGTGTGGTTGATACAGGTGTCTTTTCATTCAATTTTAATGACCCAAAAAAGATATATGTGAGAAAGGAAAGAACCCATCAAATATGAGTTGTTGAATAAACCAACACCAACACTCTCATAAGTACTCATGGAATCACCCACAAATGGCATGTTATTTCTAGTGTTGGTACACAAATAAGGTGTGCAGTGATCAAGTTGGTTGATAGTAATGATCTTCCCATGTTGAGGCAAACAAATAACGTGAAAGACCGATGAAGATACAACTTTCATTGCATAAAACCAAATACACCCAAGTAAGAGGTTATAATCCAATGGGGCACCGACCACTTCACTTTCAAGAGAAATGGTTTTTCCTCCGAACTCGATGGGAAAAGCGATGAGAACTCCTTGAGGTGTAAAGGTATTGCCAACGAAGGTTTTCAAGATGGTATTGGATTGTGCTAGAATAGGAGATCCAATGGCTCGCTAATAGGAAATGGACAACACACATAGAGGCTCCTTAATTAACGATTGTGCGAAAGATGTTTTTCCAACCTACACCTACTTGTATTTGAAAAGCAATCTAGTGGGAGAGCCTAGGTTGGCTATGTTACATATTTAATGCAACCAAACTCAATTATGAGGGATCATTCCCACCAATGGCGAACAACATTGATTTATGTTGTGTGGGACAACTTTGCAATATTTCAAGAGAAGACATAGCACAAGCGTCCAGGGCCAAATCTTCCACAATGTTGTAATTGTGGGTGGATTGTGCATTAGGATTATCCATTGCTCATCAGAGTACACCCTTGGGTGGGCGTAACACTGTGTCAAAAAATAAGATTCTTTATTTGAAGAGTGCGATTAGGTTCCATAAATAGAGCTCATGGTTCTACCACCAATGCTCATGGTTCCACCACCAATTCTCATGGTTCCACCAATAATGATCATGGTTCCATAAGTAGAGCTCATGGTTCCACCAAAAATGCTCAGGGTTCTGCCAACAACGCTCATGGTTATGCCAACAACGCTCATGGTTCCACCAACAACGCTCATGGTTCCATAGATAGAGATCATGTTTCCACCAATAATGCTCATGGTTCCACCAACAATGCTCATGGTTCCATAACTAGAGCTCATGGTTCCATAACTAGAGCTCATGGTTCCACCAACAATGCTCATGGTTCCACCAATAATGATCATGGTTCTATACATAAAGATCATGGTTCCACCAACAATGCTCTTGGTTCCACCCACAACGCTCATGGTTCCACCAATAATGTTCATGGTTCCATAACTAAATCTCATGGTTCCACCAACAATGCTCATGGTTCCATAACTAGAGCTCATGGTTCCATAACTAAAGCTCATGGTTCCACCAACAATGCTCATGGTTCCATGGAGAGTGCTCATGGTTCCGGCAATAATGCTCATGGTTCCACAGATAGATAATACTCATGGTTCCACCAACAATGCTCATGGTTCCATAACTAAAGCTCATGGTTCCACCAACAATGCTCATGGTTCCATAAATAAAGCTCATGGTTCCACCGATAATGCTCATGGTTCCACCAACAATGCTCATGGTTCCACTGATAATGCTCATGGTTCCACCAACAATGCTCATGGTTCCACCGATAATGCTCATAGTTCCACCAACAATGCTCATGGTTCCATAACTAGAGCTCATGGTTCCATAACTAAAGCTCATGGCTCCCCCAACAATTCTCATGGTTCCATAAATAGAGCTCATGGTTCCACCAACAATGCTCATGGTTCCACCAATAATGATCATGGTTCCATAAATAGAGCTTAGAGCTCATGGTTCCACCAACAACGCTCATGGTTCCATAACTAGAGCTCATGGTTCCACCAACAATGCTCATGGTTCCATAAATAGAGCTCATGGTTCCACCAATTAGCTCATGGTTCCATAACTAGCTCTCATGGTTCCACAGATAGTCTTATCTTCTCTCAAATCCTCGTATCCTTCCTCATGCTGATAAAAAAGGCCCTTCTCATTACTTTAATTTTAGTGGGGATCCCTTCATTGAATTCAACACACTCATTCTAGAGGATAGGCCTAGAGACATTAGGTACCTTGGCCCCATTTTTATCAATGATGGGTTAACTTGGACCATTCAAGGGGAGACCTCATTTCCCCTTGGATTGGTTGGTGAACTCACATGATCAATTCCAACACATTATCACACCATCAAGAATCATACAAAATGGTTAGTTTACTATCCCATTTCTGTCAAAGATCCTCAACATTCATGACTCCCTCTGGCCCTTAAGTCTATTTTGAATCCCTTTAGTTTACAACATACTGTGATTTATGGGATACATTGGCGATAATGATATAGTTCTAGTTGTATTTCCTTGGATCTATTTATCTCTCTCTTACATTTATTGAACCACCTATGAGGATTTTCTCATACCTCTCCTCACGCTAGATTTAGATTTTATGATTTGTCATCTTGCAAACCTGGATTCCATTGTTCCTTCTCATATATTTCAAATTAGATGTGGCATGTACCCCAATAATGTACTTGGATTAAGCCCCTTCTTCTTCCTCATTCTCATGATGTATTTTCCCACAATTTATATTCATGAATTTTTATCAAACCCCATGGGTTCTTGATTCATATTATATTAAGAGATTGTATAATATGATAACCCCTTTGGTTTTTTGGTTGTAGGTGGGTCTCCAAGGCCCCCCTTGGGGAGGATTCCCTCTCTTTGTCGATTTCTACTACTTGCCTATATAGTCACATCCTCCCATGGATTTAAGAGATAAAACCCTATAATCCATTTTGGTCATACGATGTGCTCTTAACCTCATAGATCGCAGCACAACTATTAACAACCTAATTTTGCTCCCTACTTTTTTATGAGCCTCATTACCTTTATATGTCACTTTCAACAACATTAGCTCCATTTTCATCATTTCCATCATCAAATGAACTTAGTATTGTGGACAAAATATGACTTAAACATAAAGGTTGACCATAAAAATTTCTTGCGTGAAATTTTCATAAAAAATTGTGTAAGGACATTGCACTAAAACCCTCCAAAACCATAAAATGGTCCCAAAATAGAATTCAATTACTCATAAACACTATCTACCCTCCAAAAGGGTGTAGTAACTAAAATTGGACATCAAGAAATTGTTATTACTAAAAATAACCTTTGAGATGGTCTCCAATACCTATCAATATCCGACTAATTCATCAATGAAAATGGATTATTGACACCATAGCTAGTTCTGATAGATGTTCACATCTTTTTCAATTAGTAAATCCATCATAAATACATCATGGTCATTCATCATATGAACCCATCACAAGTAAGATTATTCTATTGGTCTAGATACAGAGAGAGCAGAAATTATCATTATGTTCTTTTCTTTCCATTCTTGGAGTCCATATTACACCATCTGGCTTGGAGTAGGGTTCTAGAGGAGAATAATAGTGCTCTCTTAGGTTGTCTACAAAGACCTCATCTACTACATTCAACATGAAGGTGTTGCATTTTAATCTCCATAAATTTTATTAATATAAACATACATTTGCATTTTAATCTCCATAAATTTTATTAATATAAACATACATTTTTTGTTCTCTACTTTGTGTATTTTTAACTAGTTTTGTTGATTCTTCATTCTATAGAGAAGTTTAAGAGTGTCACTTGGTTCTTTGAATTTTCCTTCATATCATTTGATATGGTAATCATGTTGTAAATACCTTGAGTACATGCTCTTTGGTATTGGTTGGTGACAAAACACCAACACCAATCACATAGAACTCAAGTCTAGAAAGAGACTTGAGAGAGTTAGGAACATGACGAAAAATAGGTCTTTTGAATCATATATGACAATTAATAAAGAAATAGTAAGGTTTGAAATCATGTAATTGATTGATCGAGGGTATAAGTCTACTACTGTCTACGTCGCCCAATGTAAGGTCAAACTTGTCATGTTTTCTTAAAACCATCCATATGTTTCATAACATTGATGGAGACCCTATGTACATATTGATCTCCATATCTCATGGTTCCATAACTAGAGCTCATGGTTACACCAACAATGCTCATGGTTCCATAACTAAAGCTCATGGTTCCACCAACAATGCTCATGGTTCCGCCAATAATGCTCATGGTTCCATAACTAAAGCTCATGGTTCCACAGATAGTGCTCATGGTTCCACAGATAGTTCTCATTGGTTCTATAACTAAAGCTCCACCAACAATGCTCATGGTTCCACCGATAATGCTCATGGTTCCATAACTAAAGCTCATGGTTCCACAGGAAGTGCTCATTGTTCCACTAACAATGCTCATGGTTCCACCAACACTGCTCATGGTTCCATAACTAAGGCTCATGGTTCCACCAACAATGTTCGTGGTTCCATAACTAAAGCTCATGATTCCACCAACAATGTTCATGGTTCCACCGATAATGCTCATGGTTCCATAACTAAAGCTCATAGTTCCACTAACAGTGCTCATGGTTCCACGGATAGTTCTCATGGTTCCACCAAATATAACATTTAGAAATTTTTTTAATCAAATATTTATATTAACTAGAATTTTGTAATTTATAGATTAATCTTAAAATAAATAACACCAATGACTAACTTAAAATGTTGGCACTTATAAAGTAATCTTAAAATAGATCAATATCAATAACTATAAATAAAAAATTATTGATTCTATATTTACCAATTATTGATTTTAGTATGTTTGTTTTATTTACTTTGTTTCTAATGGGTAAATGAAAAAACATCTAAATATGCAAAAAATATAAATGTCTAACCATTGAAATACATCAAAACTCGAGTTGTCGATCATTATTTATAGAAACGTTTTGTACAATATGAGTGATAATAGATTCAAAATAAGTTTGAGCAATGAAAAACATATTTTTTCACATCAATAAAGTGAACACAAGATTTCTTCTCTCTCATATCGATGTCTTCAATTGTGTCTCTTTTGGAAGTGGGCATCAAAGCTAGCATAGCAACTAATACAACCCTGTCACAAGCAACAAATAAATGAAATCAAAGACAAAATCCATAACTAGAAAAGTTTATCTTTTCCAATTTAACTATGATTTAACAAACAACAACACAATGACATTAGAAGTGAAAACCCTACTTTAAATTATTTGTAAAAGCAATATAGAATTGACAAACTGTAAAAATATACGAGCTATTGTAAATTAAAATAACTCATTAACAAGACTAAATGATTTGAACTTTATAACTTAATCCACAATTCAACATACCTCATAAGTTCAAATCCAGAATCGATGGTCTTGTTGGCATGTTTGAGTCCACCTCTTTCACTAGATCATTTCCTTGAAGTAACAATATACACCATTTAATAACCTTTAGCAATGTTTTGGTTCTATAACATGTTACATAAACAACAATTAATTCTATAACTTACATGCGTTTACAATATTTCTAATATAAATACCTATGTTATCTTGAACAATATCGTCAGAAAATAATTGAAGTCGACAATGTCGAACATCAAGAGGTCTCATGTGAAATGTGGACTTCTTGACTATGAAAACAACGAATAAAGTACTATTATTGTTACATTCAAGTCAACAATATAATGTATGTCATGAACATTTCATAATGGGGTCGATAATATAACTTGCAATCTCACGTAAAATAAATTAAAATATCAAATTGAAATGCCTGTATTACATGGCACATGATGTTTGACTGGACCTACTATTTCATGCACATTTATTTGTTCTTTCCTAGAAAAATTTGTTATCTTGTCCATGGTTTTCTTTTTTGCACGAGCTCGTCAAACCCTTTGGATTTCCTATACTTTCTTGATGTCAAAAGAATCTATTGCAATTAAGGAAAGAAAGTTTGTTAGAAGAGGCCATACATGAGTTTAGCAACTATCTCTACTAGCAAAACGAAAGTGTTAAAAAGAACTAAAATGTGAAGCATGATCGTGAAAAGCATTTTTGTGAATTCAACACTTTTTATTAAAACAGAATTCTTATTAAACAACTATATCGAGCCCATACTAAAGAGACATTTCTTCCTAGTCAAGTAAGAGAGCTAGTATAGGAATTAAGATATGTTAATTAACAATTTATTAATTTCCAAATCGCAGCAAGCACAGGATAGTGCATCTTCAAAACAAAATACAACGAAGCCTGTATATTTAAGAATGAATACTTTCTTTCCAATTAGTCATTATAGAGATCTAAAATGCACAGTGATGGATGCAAATAAGCATTGTGTATAAATTAAAAAGATTTCACATTTTCTTTGAGTTAATGGTTAATCAGGAAACCCTAGTTCCTTCTGTTTTTCTTTTATGCACGAATTAATAGTATTGCATTCCATTTAAAAGAAAAACTCGGGCTAAAAGATTTGAATCAATTAGAGGGATTCCTAACGCAGACTTTAAATAGTCCGTTGCTAGCATCATCTAGGAATTTATAGAGATTCGTTCGATTTTTTTTCCACAAATAACTCCAATACTAAATTTCTGTGCTATAACTAAGTTTGAGGGTAAAGAAGTTGTTTAGAAAACTATTTAAACTTTTGTAAATCAGACTTTATACATAAATTGAAAAACAATTAAGAATGTACAGAGCTGTGAGAAACTACCAAGGAAAAACATTTCAAAAACCAGCTTGAGACGTTTAAACATCAATTTTTTTAGCAGGTTTCATGTCACTTTCTTATAATTGCCTCAAAGGCCAATAAGGGGATAAGGTCCCCATTAACATTAATAGTTATATCATGGTACCAAAGGCCACCACGCGTTTAAAACCTGTATCTAGGGTTTTCAGAAAAAACAAAAAAAAAAAACCTTATTTTTCCTAAGTCCCTTTCTCATTTGCATCGAGACAGGAGTTGGGAGAATAGACGCAGGTGTATTACTTCTTACCTCCTCATTCGCTCCTTAAACCATCGAGATGTTTTCTTCACCTATACATGCCAATTTGAAGGAGTTTTAGTTCTTAAAAGAATAGAATCAACATTTTATTCCGTAACTTTTTCATTTCACAATCATTTAAAAAAAAATGTATGTTGCACTAGAAGACATTGACCTCTACATGCTATAAAAAATGCAAGTCAAAATAATTGCAGTAAGACCTTCAGAGGCTGCACCCACATTTGACATATCGCTCTCGAGGTTTGATCACTTACATAATTAAAAAAAAATAAAAAATTAAACATTTAATTTTAGAAAAATAGCGTTGCACTAGTGCTACGAGTTCTATATATGTATATCAATTTTTGTATCCCGAAACCGTCATTTAGGCATTGAAGGGCTGCACCCACAAAAACATATACCTTATCATTTGCCAAAAAAATAAAAAAGTGACTGTTAGAAAACATGAAATTTGACATAGTTATGTAAATTTTCAATACTTAAAACTTATATATTCGGAAACATGACTCAATTTCCTAAGTTTCATCTTTTTTACTCAATGCAAGATATCTTGTGTAAGAATGTCAAAAAAACCAAGTAAGTTGAGGGATGCCTGATTTTTCATTTTTTTATTGCATCTAATGCGCCAACAGTGACCCTCATTAGCTTGCACATGCCCGAAGTTTATTCATCATTTTAGATGTTTTGGGGGATAATGTACTTGATATCACCTAAAAAGGATTTGGAAAGAAATGACAATCCTAAGATCTCCTACAACATTTAAATGAAGATTTCATAATATGGTTTTAGAGGTGAAGTTGAAGTGTATATGTGGCTTCAAAGAAAAATCAAACTAGGCTTTAGGTGTCCGAGGCACATAATAAAAAACATAAGTTAAATATAGCCCTTCAACGCTTAGAAGGGTGAACACATACATGGCGGGTTATAAGGTGGATCACCATGATCATTATTGGTGGAACCATGAGCATTGTTGGTGGAACCATGGGCTCTAGTTATGGATCCATGAACATTACTAGTGGAACAATGAGCTCTAGTTATGGAACCATGAGCATTGTTGGTGGAACTATGAGATATAGTTATGGAACCATGAACATTATTGGTGGAACCATGAGCATTTTTGGTGGAACCATGAGCTCTAGTTATGGAACCATGAGCATTGTTGGTGGAACCATGAGCGTTATTGGTGGAACCATGAGCGTTATTGGTGGAACCATGAGCTCTAGCTATGGAACCATGAGCATTGGTGGTGGAACCGTGAGAGTTGTTGGCGGAACCATGAGAGTTGTTGGCGGAACCATGAGCATTGTTGTTGGAACCATGAGCTCTATTTATGGAACCATGATCATTATTGGTGGAACCATGAGCATTGTTGGTGGAACCATGAGCTCTAGTTATGGAACCATGAACATTATTGGTGGAACCATGAGCTCTAGTTATGGAACCGTGAGCATTGTTGGTGGAACCATGAGCTATAGTTATGGAACCATGAACATTATTGGTGGAACCATGAGCATTGTTGGTGCAACCATGAGCTCTAGCTATGGAACCATGAGCGTTGTTAATGGAACCGTGAGTGTTGTTGGTGGAACCATGAGCTCTATTTATGGAACCATGATCATTATTGCTGGAACATGAGCATTGGTGGTGGAACCATGAGCTCTATTTATGGAACCATGATCATTATTGGTGGAACCATGAGCATTGTTGGTGGAACCATGACCATTGGTGGTGGAACCATGAGCATTGGTGGTGGAACCATGAGCATTGTTGGTGGAACCATGAGCATTATTGGTGGAACCATGAGCTCTAGCTATGGAACCATGAGCGTTGTTGGTGGAACCATGAGCGTTGTTGGTGGAACCATGAGAGTTGTTGATGGAACCATGAGCATTATTGGTAGAACCATGAGCTCTAGCTATGGAACCATGAGCGTTGTTGGTGGAACCATGAGCATTGTTGGTGGAACCATGAGCTCTATTTATGGAAGCATGATCATTATTGCTGAAACATGAGCATTGAAGCCTTGGATTGGATAAAAGAACGTGTTTCTATTTTTGATGCTCAATCGATGGATTTAAGAGAGAATATCAAGAATGATTTATGTAAACAGATAATAAAAGAGAAGAATTGGAATATGCTTCATGCGATGTTCAATGAGTCCCCTCCTGTAAGATTGTAGTCATTGTCTTTCACACTTTTTAAAGCTCGGAAAATTGATATATCATATATTGTTCAAGGAGTTAACATTATTTTTACATGTTTTCCTTATAACAGAGGAATGAAGAAGAATTTACCCAGCGAAGGAAAAAAGTTGTATCCTCCAGCGAGGGGATTGAGAGGGTTATAAATTCCATTAGTGTGGAGGGAACATCCTCGATGAATTCAAATGACAAAATCATAGCCACATTTTTAGATAATTTGTCAGAAATGGGAGCACATAACAACAGTCGAGGAGAAGAAATGAGGGTTTCTGAACCATTTGTTGACGAAGTACATAGTCCCGTCCATGAGGAGTCAATCCATGTTGTTGATCAAATGGGATCCTCTAGAAAATATACTAGTTACTCTATAGAGAATGCAGTAGAGGACATGTCTCATTCATGTGGTGGGGATTCTTCGATTCCTGTGTATGATAAGACACCAACTAACTCTACCAATGAACACATGGTTCAATTTGAACCTCTAGCTAGGATGCCTTTCCAGCTCTCTTCTGTGCGGAGTTCTATTCCAGTATTTGATATGACACCAGAGGATGTTCATGCAGTATTTGATATGACAGAAGAGGAAATAACGCCAAAAGATGTTCTCGCAGACAATACCATGGGCATAGAACTCAGCGAAGAAGTAACAATTTTTGTGAACAAAAGCACAACCATTGAAGGAGCTGGTTTTCATCCTTCCACTGACATAGATCCAAAATGTCATCAAAAGGGGCGCAAAAGGACATTTCTTACTCCAGAGGAAGAAAAAAAATGGGGATCAAAATACTTACACCCCTCTTTCTACTCACAATCTATTGCACGCACAAAGAAGCCACGCACTTGTGCCATCAACAAAAAATGATCTTATTGCACATGCCTAGAAACTACACACTTTTTTATGAACAAAAGCTAATGTTCAAGGCGTTCAATGTGACATTAAAATTTTGTACAAATTGTAATGTCCAATATAATATTGACATTTTGAGAACGACAAAACTATCGTATTATTGTATATTACATGGATTTTACTTAACAATTTCAAAATATTAGTGGTGTGACTTTTCCAAATCATTACCTTACAAGCGTTGCTCATTTTAACTTTTGTTTTGTTATGGTTAAACCTTGCATTTATTTTTATTGTTTCATTAGTTTTAAACATAGCATTCATTAATACAGTCTAAGATTTCTTTTAAATATTGTAAGTACATCAATTTTAGAAATCAATTCCAAATCAATTGCATTAGTTGCTTCAATTTATTGTTTTATTATTTTTAAACTTTCCATTTAATAATATGTTTTTACAATTTCTTCTAAAAATTATTGAAACATGGATTTTATGAAAATTTTCAATTATTATTAGTGGTGCGATTCTTTTAAAAGCCATTACTTTATGTGAGCAATTATTTGTTTTTTCAAAAAATGTAAGATTGTTTGTGTATCATGTGTATTCATCATATTTTTATATTAAATATTTTGCAATAAATTCTAAAAAATGATTGAGAAGTCGCTATATTTGCTTACTTAAAATTCATGATATGTTACTCATATGATGAAAATAGTATATTTGTTAAATATATTCACATTTCTACTGATGAAGTATAGTATTTTCAATGCATTTGATTAGTTTTAAACATATTTGTGTAAAAGATATTTAATTTTTATGCAACTTGTATAGATATGGGAAGAAAGGGAAAGTGGGAAGAAATTTTAGAGTTGGAGGTTGAAGACCCAGAGGATATGATGGAATTTTCAGCTGAAGATTTGATGTGGACACAAGGTTTTGGAGACCAAGTTGTTGTTATTCCATATTCACGATTTCAAGATTTTATAAGCGGAGAGGAATCAAATCCCAATGCCCCCACTCATTTTGTTGTTAATCAAGAACGAGTAAGAGATGTGGAGGATATCACCCATTCCCGCATTGATACAGATTTGGAATATGTTGTGTGAGTCAAAATCCGTTCAATATGTTTATAAACCTATAAATCAAGTTCAATTTGAAAAACATGCAACAATATTATGCCTAAAATGTTTTGATTATTTGTGTTCAGTTATTGGTGTGCATATGGTCCGACAGATTCCAAGCGTAAAGTTAGGAATCATAACGAGACAATGAGTGGAAAAATCTCTACCAAGAAAAAAAGAATTCCATGCGAGAGAATTAAAGTCGGTTGCAAATACCATTTCATCATGCGTCGACTTTTCCAAAGGCCAGAGGATGCCATTATAACATACACTCACTGTAGGCATGTTGATAACTCTGGCATTGTGTGTCATGGAAAGGATGCGATCGGGAAGCCTCAAACATTTAACTATGCACCACGTTTGTCATCAAATATAAGAGATGGTGTCGAACAAATGATTAAAGATGGTTTCAATGTTACAATTGTTTGGGATAAATTCATATCTGATGTAGAGCACAAATCTGGTGAGTTGTTTACAGGGGTGACTTGAGATACCTTGATGACAAGGCAAGACATTTTAAACATTTACACAATATAAAGAGGCAAGAATATGTGAAGGATGATAGAGATCCAGTTAGTGTTGAATGTTGGTACAGCCAATTTCCCGATAAATTTTTCTACTACCAAAAGCAAGATATAGTGCACGGAATTCCATTCATTATAGGTGTACAGACAAGTTGGATGCGTTCCATGATGGTGAGACATTCACACAGTGATGTCATATCAATGGATTCTAATTTCAGCACAAATATGTATGGGGTGCGTTAATATTTATTATAGCTCTCACTTCTTTTCACTTTTTAAATTTAATTATTTTATTGAATATATAATTCCAATTGAGTTGTTTGAATGTAGTACCAACTATATACATTGATGGTATTCGACAAACATCGTAATGGTGTCCCTATAGCATGGGTGATTTCATCACGAAACACCACAGGGGATATTAGTAAATGGTTGTCAGCACTATTTACTGCTGGATTGAAAGAATGTCCAGATTGGAATGTTCGAGCCTTTATCACAGATGATGCCGCAGCTGAAATTAAAGCATTAAGGTGACATTATTTTTAAGATTCATGAAAAAACAATGTTACATTAAAATATATAAATTATACCCCTTTGTTGTAATTGCATTTGAGGAGGGTAACCAATTCCACCATATTGTTGTGTGTTTGGCATGTGCATCGAGCATGGTTAAAGAACATCCAGATCAAAGTTCGTGGAAAATAAAATCAAGCTCAAATTTACCATTCTCTTGGAGAAATTATGCACTCTTGCCATGATGATGAATCTGTGCAAGAAGCAGTTAAAAAGATGCTCGAAAAATTCCAAGATCAAAAGAAATTTATAAAATATTTCCAGAACACTTGGTTAGCAAATAATAAAATCTGTAAGTGATTTGTAGTGTCCATGTATGTATATATTCTATGATGGCATGCATTTAGTTAATTTTTTATGGTTGATGTTTATTTTTTATTTCTTTAGATATGTGGGCAAAGGCTTATTGCAAATTTCCTCATTCGAACCAAGACACCAACAATGCCATAGAATCCTACCATGGGTACATAAAGAGGAGGTTCATAAATGAGGAAACCAATGCATGTAATCGTCGAGTTGACTGGCTCATCTATTTATTATTGATGAAAGTCGAACTATATTATATTCATAATCAACGATTGAAAGAAGTTGAAGTTATAAGGCCCAGAAAATATGAGAAACAATTAATTCTATCGAAGTCTAGAGCATCTCAAATACCAGATGAAGATTGTCTGCATTACCAAAATAAAACAGATCATTTTCTCGTTCATAGCCAAAACAAGGATACCCTTGATACATGGTATCATATCATATATACAGGGTCTGAGTTTATTTGTCATATATGATTCAAAAGACCTATTTTTCGTCATGTTCCTAACTCTCTCAAGTCTCTTTCTAGACTTGAGTTCCATGTGATTGGTGTTGGTGTTTTGTCACCAACCAATACCAAAGAGCATGTACTCAAGGTATTTACAACATGATTACCATATCAAATGATATGAAGGAAAATTCAAAGAACCAAGTGACACTCTTAAACTTCTCTATAGAATGAAGAATCAACAAAACTAGTTAAAAATACACAAATTAGAGGACAAAAAATGTATGTTTATATTAATAAAATTTATGGAGATTAAAATGAAACACCTTCATGTTGAATGTAGTAGATGAGGTCTTTGTAGACAACCTAAGAGAGCACTATTATTCTCCTCTAGAACCCTACTCCAAGCCAGATGGTGTAATATGGACTCCAAGAATGGAAAGAAAAGAACATAATGATAATTTACGCTCTCTCTATATCTAGACCAATAGAATAATCTTACTTGTGATGGGTTCATATGATGAATGACCATGATGTATTTATGATGTATTTACTAATTGAAAAGGATGTGAACATCTATCAGAACTAGCTATGGTGTCAATAATCCATTTTCATTGATGAATTAGTCGGATATTGATAGGTATTGGAGACCATCTCAAAGGTTATTTTTAGTAATAGCAATTTCTTGATGTCCAATTTTAGTTACTACACCCTTTTGGAGGGTAGATAGTGTTTATGAGTAATTGAATTCTATTTTGGGACCATTTTATGGTTTTGGAGGGTTTTAGTGCAATGTCCTTACACAATTTTTTATGAAAATTTCATGCAAGAAATTTTTATGGTCAACCTTTATGTTTAAGTCATATTTTGTCCACAATACTAAGTTCATTTGATGATGGAAATGATGAAAACGGAGCTAATGTTGTTGAAAGTGATGTATAAATGTAATGAGGCTCATAAAAAAGTAGGGAGCAAAATTAGGTTGTTAATAGTTTTGCTGCGATCTATGAGGTTAAGAGCACATCGTATGACCAAAATGCATTATAGGGTTTTATCTCTTAAATCCATGGGAGGATGTGACTATATAGGCAAGTAGTAGAAATTGACAAAGAGAGGGAATCCTCCCCAAGGGGGGGCTTGGAGACCCACCTACAACCAAAAAACCAAAGGGGTTATCATATTATACAATCTCTTAATATAATATGAATCAAGAACCCATGGGGTTTGATAAAAATTCATGAATATAAATTGTGGGAAAATACATCATGAGAATGAGGTAGAAGAAGGGGCTTAATCCAAGTACATTATTGGGGTACATGCCACATCTAATTTGAAATATATGAGAAGGAACAATGGAATCCAGGTTTGCAAGATGACAAATCATAAAATCTAAATCTAGCGTGAGGAGAGGTATGAGAAAATCCTCATAGGTGGTTCAATAAATGTAAGAGAGAGATAAATAGATCCAAGGAAATACAACTAGAACTATATCATTATCGCCAATGTATCCCATAAATCACAATATGTTGTAAACTAAAGGGATTCAAAATAGACTTAAGGGCCATAGGGAGTCATGAATGTTGAGGATCTTTGACAGAAATGGGATAGTAAACTAACCATTTTGTATGATTCTTGATGGTGTGATAATGTGTTGGAATTGATCATGTGAGTTCACCAACCAATCCAAGGGGAAATGAGGTCTCCCCTTTAATGGTCCAAGTTAACCCATCATTGATAAAAATGGGGCCAATGTACCTAATGTCTCTAGACCTATCCTCTAGAATGAGTGTGTTGAATTCAATGAAGGGATCCCCACTAAAATTAAAGTAATGAGAAGGTCCTTTTTTATCGGCATGAGGAAGGATATGATGATTTAAGAGAAGATAAGACTCTCTGTGGAACCATGAGAGCTAGTTATGGAACCATGAGCTAATTGGTGGAACCATGAGCTCTATTTATGGAACCATGAGCATTGTTGGTGGAACCATGAGCTCTAGTTATGGAACCGTGAGCGTTGTTTGTCGAACCATGAGCTCTATTTATGGAACCATAAGCATTATTGGTGGAACCATGAACATTGTTGGTGGAACCATGAGCTCTATTTATGGAACCATGAGAATTGTTGGGGGAACCATGAGCTTTATTTATGGAACCATGAGCACTGTCCTGTTCGTGGAACCATGAGATTTAGTTATGGAACCATGAGCTCTAGTTATGGAGCCATGAGCATTTTTGGTGGAACCATGAGCATTATCAGTGGAACCATGAGCATTGTTGGTGGAACCATGAGCATTATCAGTGGAACCATGAGCATTGTTGGTGGAACAATGAGCATTATCGGTGGAACCATGAGCTTTATTTATGGAACCATGAGCATTGTTGGTTGAACCATGAGCTTTAGTTATGGAACCATGAGCATTATTGGTGGAACCATGAGTACTATCTATCTGTGGAACCATGAGCATTGTTGCCGGAACTATGAGCACTCTCCATGGAACCATGAGCATTGTTGGTGGAAAGATGAGCTTTAGTTATGGAACCATGAGCATTGTTGGTGGAACCATGAGCTTTAGTTATGGAACCATGAACATTATTGGTGGAACCATGAGCGTTGTGGGTGGAACCATGAGCATTGTTGGTGGAACCATGATCTCTATTTATAGAACCATGATCATTATTGGTGGAACCATGAGCATTGTTGGTGGAACCATGATCTCTAGTTATGGAACCATGAGCATTGTTGGTGGAACCATGAGCATTATTGGTGGAAACATGATCTCTATCTATGGAACCATTAGCATTGTTGGTGGAACCATGAGCGTTGTTGGCGGAACCATGAGCGTTGTTGGCGGAACCTTGAGCATTTTTGGTGGAACCATGAGCTCTATTTATGGAACCATGATCATTATTGGTGGAACCATGAGCATTGGTGGTGGAACCATGAGCTCTATTTATGGAACCATGATCATTATTGGTTGAACCATGAGCATTGGTGGTGGAACCATGAGCTCTATTTATGGAACCTAATCGCACACTTCAAATAAAGAATCTTATTTTTTGACACAGTGTTACACCCACCCAAGGGTGTACTCTGATGACCGATGGATAATCCTAATGCACAATCCACCCACAATTACAACATTGTGGAAGATTTGGCCTTGGACCCTTGTGCTATGTCTTCTCTCAAAATATTGCAAAGTTGTCCCACACAACATAAATCAATGTTGTTCGCCATTGGTTGGAATGATCCCTCATAATTGAGTTTGGTTGCATTAAATATGTAACATAGCCAACCTAGGCTCTCCCACTAGATTTCTTTTCAAATACAAGTAGGTGTAGGTTGGAAAAACATCATTCCCACAATCGTTAATTAAGGAGCCTCTATGTGTGTTGTCCATTTCCTATTGGCGAGCCATTGGATCTCCTATTCTAGCACAATCCAATACCATCTTGAAAACATTTGTTGGCCATACCTTTACACCTCAAGGAATTCTCATCGCTTTTCCCATCGAGTTAGGAGGAAAAACCATTTCTCTTGAAAGTGAAGTGGTCGGTGCCCCATTGGATTATAACTTCTTACTTGGGCGTATTTGGTTTTATGCAATGAAAGTTGTATCTTCATCGGTCTTTCACGTTATTTGTTTGCCTCATCATGGGAAGATCATTACTATCAACCAACTTGATTACTGCACACCTTATTTTTGTACCAACACTAGAAATAACATGCCAATTGTGGGTGATTCCATGAGTACTTATGAGAGTGTTGGTGTCGGTTTATTCAAAAACTCATATTTGATGGGTTTTTTCCTTTCTCACATATATCTTTTTTGGGTCATTAAAATTGAATGAAAAGACACCTGTATTAACCACACTTTTATCTCTTTTTTGGTTTTATATATATAAATCATATTTAAAAAAATGAAATTGTAGTTAGATTATTGTTTTTTATTTATTTTTAATTTATAAAAATTAATTTTTTTTAATATTTTTTTAAGAAACCATTCAATTTGTGAACATAAAAACTATTTTACTTTTAAATAAATTATGAAAACCCATTATAAGTTATTTGATTCATATTAATTAATATATTTAAATAAATTAATATTTTAAAACTGAAAGAAACAATTATACTATGTTAAAAAAATATAAATAACATTATGTTAATGTTGATTTAAAAATTTATAATCTATATATATATATATTTTAATTTTTAAGAAAATCAATGTCATGCACAAGGTTTTTTGTTCTTTTGTGCACAACCCAAATATTTGGCATGGAATAACATGGCTTGGGAATATCAAACGTCCAAGAAACCCTTGAATTAATTGCTCTTCATTCTTCATGGTGGCAGCAATGAATGCTTATCACAAATCGATGACTTCAACACATTAGCTCCCTCAATCATGCTCTTTGCAGTTACAGACGAGCGACTCTACAATTTAATGTCAACACAGCTCTTAGCAAGTCGCTTCTTGATCTCTCCATCATCAACGTCTAACGCAGCATGGTGGCTCCATTACAAGTTCCCCGTATTATAGTTACTATATCAATATCTACATGACTAAGCAAATTGTCGACTCTCTTCCACTAGGATTGCGGTGAACACCGGATCCAACATGTCTCATTCTATAGCAATTTATGCATCTCCTGGACAGTCCCATACTTACTCATATTGCAGGGTTACGATGCTTCATGCACACGCTAAATACCTCATGCTCGGATGCCACTTGTTGTAGCGGAAGCAAAAACAACAACTTAAGAGATCAAACACTCACACATGAGAAAGAGATTTTACATGGTAAAACCCCTTGAAGGGGAAACATCTGTGGGACAATGGTAAGAGAATCTTATTATTCAACCAATGATATTACAACTAGCCTAGGAGAGGGATTCAAGCCCCTTGCTCAATATCTGCCTCTCAGGCTTACATATTTAAGCAATTTCTCCACAGTTACATGAAATAGATCCGTTTATTGTTGCATCGTATCTTTGTTGATTTGTTTCAACAAATTCAACAAGAAAAAATAAATCTACCAAATAAGAAGGAGACCTATCTTATCCTATTCCTAAGCAATATGTTTGTACCTAACTACAGAAGGTGTCTCCTATTAGATTTGATAGTGTCGAGTCTACTTGCTGCAAACCAACCATGTTAGGATCCATGTCACATAAGCATGACGAATCCTCAACAAAGTCATGGATCGATTTTGTAGGGCCCCGTTCTCAAAGGACCAAATTGTACAGATGAGTACATCTTTCATGAAATAATATCACTAACTTATTTAAGGTTACCAGAATAACTCACAAATGACCAGAAGCTTTCAAACGAGATAAAAGGAGGGATCCCTTCGCCTTGCTCCTTTTATCTGCTCAGCTCAAATGGGTTGAATAACATGCTCGTAGGGTGAGGTTTTGGGTTTTGGTTGCTATTGGGATTCATTCACAGCAAACATCTTGAAACCATTGCATATGATATATGGAATGCGAGCAAACTTGAGATCTCAAATCATGGAAAAGGTAAAACCACCTTATCCTCAAATTGATTCACGTTCAACACATAAAACATTTTTTATTTATAGTCTAAATTTCAAATTTAGAATTTAAACTAACTTGTTATACGATATTACCATATATATCTAAGAGGTTGTGTCAATAGATAAAGTATTTTTATTTATAGTGTATCTAATAGAAAATATATATAAACAAGTATTCACTAAACACGCCCTTTATATTACAATGATGAATATATTTATAAGCCTTTAAAATATTTTCATAAACCACACATAAGCCATAACCTTTTTATAAACCACACATTATTAATATAGGACAAATTCAAAATTTGACAATTCTAGCAATTTTATTATTATAGTTTGAACATCTTATTAATATTTTGAAAATTACTAAGCACAAAATTATGGACATAATTTTGTGCTTATTAATATTTAAATTAACATTTTTTATTACCATCCTTCTGAGATAAAAATATAGTAGTCACTCTTTTTTTTTAAACATTGTTTATTCACAAATATTAAAACTTAAATTTAATAATTAATTTTGTTAAAAATGTTTGTAATAAAGTTATAGTAAATTCCATTTTGAAACAAAAGAGAATTGGTTCAAGTGGATGGAGAATTTCAAGATTGGTACAAAAATATTATAGTAAATAGGAGTAGATCCACAAGGCATTTGCTTGGACATATTTCTATAGGAAGACTGTATGGTGTTGGGGATCCATATTCTTCGGAAAGAATCACTTTTATAATTTTAAATATAGATTGAGATCGCTTTTCAAAATCTTGTTTAGTTAATGGTTTTAAGATTAATATTTTTTTTAATCAATGAAAAAAATGTAGCCAACCTTGAAATATTTGAAGATTCTCTATTGGTAATCAAATGCCTCAAAAAAGACTTCACTATGAGAAACTTCTTTTTATGACCTATGTTAGAAGAGATTCTTAAATTGACTTTTGCTTTTGATCAAATTTAATTTTAGTTAGTGTATAGGGAGTAATGTTATGTTGCTCATGAATTGTCCAAGGAAGGTATTATGTTGGTGTGTGGAGAATGGATTATACAAGAACATTACCAAAGGAATATCTCTAAAAATGCTCATCCTTCTTTTTTTATTTACTTCCAACATACAAATTTAAATGGATCTATATGGATACCTAGTTGAGTTATGATTAATTATATAAATGAATGCCATTCACATGATGAATAAATAAATTATGGATGCAAAATATACTCTAAATTATAAGTTAGAGGGTATTAGAAAATATCTTAAAAATTACAATATAGTTTGATTAATAGAATTAGCAAGAACTTATATTAATTAATTAAAATTCATTATTAGATGTTACAAAATAAACCATTATATATATTCATTTAGGATTTTCTTCTTGATGTATATTTTGAACTATATAATAATATATAAAGTCTAATTTTATGTTTTATAAAAGCATTTTGAATATCTCTTAAAAAAATTTAAAATTTATTTTTAATATTATTTTAAAATAATAAAGGGAGAATTATTAACATTTGTGTTTTTAATTTTATTTAATATGGATTTCACTATATCTTCGAAAATGCCAATTAATTGAAACAAATATTAAATCTCTAATGTATATTATAAAATTTATTTTTATGCATTTTAAATATAATGAGATCAATTATCATTAAAATATTATCCCATAAATTAATAATGTTGTTTTTATTACTAAAATCATAATAGTTTTTATTATTTTTTATCATATAGTAAAATTGTTTATATCTTTTCAAATAAATGTGATAAAAATAACCATAAAAATTATAGCAACAAGGAATAACAGTAATTATGTGTAATAGTTTTAACCTAAGTATTAGGACATGTTTCTCATTATTCCTATCATATTACAAATTAATAAATTTAACAGTAATTTTATTGAATTATTTTATAATTGACTTTATATAATTTTTATTCACATTAAAAATTGTATTGTTTTAATCCGTGGGTGAATTGATCTAACTTTATATGTTTTATCGTTAATGTTTAACAATGACATTTCCATATTCCCTATAGATTAAGGTTGTGATAGAATGCTTCATATGTATATACTTTGTAAAGAGTGTTCCTTTCTATAAGTTGTTTAATTTTTTTCAAATATGAAATATATCATTGTCCTGATATTTATAAATACATAAGAGAGAACATTTTTTTTATCATTTTTCAATAAACATAAATAACAACCCTATAATACTTTACTGCACATAAATAACAACCATACAATACTTTACGGCTTCTTATGTTAGAGAATTAAACCCGATTCATTAATTAGAAACATTAAGGTGCCAATATGGCAAGATTTGCTGGATTTTTTTTTTTTTTTCCAATTTGCTCTCAAAGAATTTAAGATGAACCATAATTGATCTGTATTACAAAGAAATATTTGAAAAACATAAGAAAAAAAAACATTGAAAAAGAAAACGTTCCAAACAAATGAACCAGTCTTATTACGCAAGAGCACTTACAAGTATTACCAGAAAACATTGAGACGAAAGACGGCAGCAACCCTTCATGGTTTTGATCGTCAAGCTATTGCTGGATATTAAAAACGCCAGCAACATTATTAAATTTAATTTCTAAAGTAAAACTCAGCGGACCATTCAAGTGCAGAAGTTCTTCTCCCAAACTCTAATAAGTAGAACAATACCAGAAGAAAATTTCTGGTTGTGGGCAGTCACTTCCCTAAAACCAATCCAATCAACCATGTTGGAAAAGATTTCATGCTAGCCTTAAATCAAATAGCATATTTGCTTTCATCGAAGTAAAGTACTCTCCACAAATAACACCCTGCGGTTCAAATAAATTCATGAACAATCCTAAAGCAACAGAGAAGAGATCCCCTTATTTTCCTAAATGGCTAAACAATGAAATTCGTGTACCGGATACAAAATACTCTGGCCCTCGTCCAGAAAAGAATAGTCTCCACAAAACCAAGACCTATAATGTCTTATAGGTATCAGATATATATATAAGAGGATGAATGACGAGATCAGGGCGGAAAACAGGGAGGGAGCTAAGGGCATTGAAGCAGCGCCTTCCCCCATTGTCCTCCTGGGAGATGGTGCAGTCACATCTTCTGCTGCCACCGTTCCTTTTACCACCATAATCATCACAACTGCCAAGAGAGCTGCAGATACGTAGCTGCCTGCCCTTACCATTCTCGCTCACAAGGCCTGTTACAGCAAGTTGATGCGGAAAAGCCCAAACCCTGAGGACAACTCCCGCTTAAAAACCTGAATCACAAATAGACCGAATCAAATTCGGAGCAGCATTGTTTCTTGTTAGAGATTCGAACACTTGACCATAAGAAGTTTGAGCACAGATTTTGCACACTGAGGGGATTGAGTGCTCCAGGGATCTGTTGGAAAGACAGCATCCTGAGTGAGAGGTTGGGCAACCGCGGAGATGTTGGATGGATGACCGGCGGAGGCTTTAGATCCCTCTCGGCTCTGCATTGCAACCAGACATTCAACGCAAGTAACAGTAATAGAATGATGGCGAGCCTGAATGATACCTGGCCTGGAATGATACAATGGAATGATACCTGGCGGGGTTTTTCAATTTAGTTTAAATTTTAAATTTAAGTCCGCCCAAATCCATCTACTCAATTAAAAAAGTCTGTCCAACTTACCGGTCATCAGGTCAGGGAAGTGAAGTGAAATGCTTATTGGACGCCGTCGCCTGAGCCTGTAGAGTTAAATGGATTAGACTGAAAGTTTTCCGTCAACGGAATCCATTTTCGCGGAGGAGTATCATGGTGGATGCCATCCTCTTGAGTCCATGAGGGCATGCATATCAGATGGATGATATATTATGATATGCGATGGATGCGATATGGGTGTCATACTATAAGGCGAGGCGAGCCTTAAATGAAAGTCTGTCTCTTTAATAAGGCTTGCGGAAACAAGACGGTCACCATTGTGAGTAGCTATGTCAATTTACTTTATTTGTATTGTCGATTTACAATATGTCTGTTCATCTTTTTCAATAAGTTGAATTAGTTGTAAAATCATTTAATCCAAATTCGAATTAGTAGTAAAATGATTTAATCCAAATTTTCACATTGTTGATAGACAATTTATTATTAAAAGTTTATTCTTAAACTTTAAAATATTTAAATAATTTTTATTTTTATTGGATTTTAAAAAATTAATTAATTGTTTAAAATATTAATTAAATATTTTTTAATTAGATTTTAAAAGAATATTTACAGGTATAGATTGCAAAAACAATTATTCAATATTGTACTTTACCCTGTTTTTGTATAATTTATTATTAAAATGTTTTTCCTAAATTTTAAAATATTATGTTTTTATATAATTTCTTACTATTTTGTTTTTCCCAAATTTTAAAATATTATTTCGTTACAATGTGATTGGATTAAAGTGTTTATAATGCTTTTTTAAATAATTTATTATTAAAATGTTTTTTCTAAATTTTAAAATATCATTTAAATATTCTTTAATTGGATTTAAAAAAAATGATGTATGTGTTTTTCATTATCAAGGAAAATAGTGTTAAATATTTTAAAATTTATTTATCTTTTTTCAATGTTTAATAAAGTTAATGTAGAGAAAAGTACAAATTTTCTATTACTTTTAAGGTATATTTTAAATATTTTATTTTTTAATTTAAGTGTTATGGAAATATTTAAAGATGCTGAATTTATTTATAAATTAAAAAACACAATTTCAATATTTCCAAATTTAGATTTTATGAAAAATAATTTACTTAATTCTAATCAAAATCCAATAAAAAGTCTGAAACTTAAAATAAATAGACGACTCCCTTTTTAATACATGGTTTAACAATTTGAAAAGAAAGTAAACATGTCATATAATTAACTTATATATATATATATTCAAGTTCAATATAATAAATTTTTCAAATTCAAATTAATATTTAAGATTTATGTTGTTGATAATGTTTGAAAATTAAATAATGTATAGTTTATTATCTTAGATTCTTTAAATTCATGGATTTTGGGGAAGGCGGCGATTTAGTTAGGCTTCCGCCAATACTTTTATGGCAAGTTCTCCTAAAGGGGCTTTTCTGTGAGGTGAGATTTAAAGAAAAACATGTAATTTCAAAATTCACAATCTGTTACTACCAAGATTTGTTAGAAATTGCAAATTCAACATGTGTAGATTCCATCAATTGCTGGATTGCTGGATTTGGGAAAGCTTGGCGCCAATTCTTTATGACAAGATCTTTTACAAAAATTTTTGAAGACAGATTTTAAACGAAAGCCTATCGCTTCAAAATTTCAGCCAAATCTTAATGCAAGTCTAAACATATTTCAAAAGATCGCAATTCCTCTTGGAAAAGCTTTCCAAGGGTGCATGAGTCTCAACGAAAATATCCCGTCTTGTCTTTTCAGTGTGACGATTGACTTGATCTTGTAGTATATTTCAATGAAATGATTAAAACGTTTTAGAAGTTTTCTGTTCATCTTCAGAAAGATCGATGTATAAACTCGAAGCTTACGCTTATTTTAGAGTCGATGCGCTACTAATTTTATTTTAGAGCCGATGCGCTACTAATTTATTTTAAGGTACATTAATTCTGCCTAATTTATTTATTTTCAGGTTTTAAGCGTCATGAAGAATCTTTTGATTTGTTTATCACTAGAGAACTATTTTTAACCTTAGATTGTTGTTTCATTGTGCACAAAATTAGAGATTTAAAAAGGCAGTTGCAATGGCCAATCCGTGAATTCACAGATTCTCCAAAAAAAAATCTTTCGTCAAAATTCGAAAACACTATTCTTGCAGTAAGGTACCGATAGAATTCTTAAAAGGATTTCCAGGTATTCGAATATACCATACCTTGAATGTATCTACCTTATACTCTAAATTTCGAAACGGACTCCCTTGACAACGGGTTACAGGGTCTAGATGTGAGATTTTTGCTCCATAGCGGTGCCAGAAAAGAAGCTGGTATCACTTCCATAGCAGAGCCAACTACAGTTCCCTGCGTTGTGCCTCTGATGACTCTTCCAAAGTTGTTTCCATATGGCGGCCAGCTGACCAATGGAATGCCAATTCTATTAGGATATATTGTATGGTCGAATATGCCCCATACTTTTTCGCAGTCGGCGTCCCGACACCATGAAGAACACAATTCCTCAATTCATTCATCGCTTAGGAAGGTTACATTTGGCTCAGGTCGGAGTGCACAATCTTCTTAGGATAAAAAACCAAGATCCTCTGTAAGGATATGTTGGATCAAGATGTCCTTTTTGCACATTAATCAATACTAATAGACCCCGTAATCCTGCACATACTCTGTTTTCCTATTTGCGTTTTAGCAATAAAAGAAAAAAAATATTATATGAGCGTGAATGCCAACATCTTTATATACAATAGAAACGTGAATATGTACTTCATGGGGTTGGTGGAATCATCGTGATCAATATATTTCCTTTAAGGTATGCCACCCATCAAGGTCAGCGGACATTCCTTCCGAAGTATATCCTTCTTTTATCAATCCAAATAGTCGGGCAAGGCGCTTCGTGCTTCGCACCAGAATTTACTGGGTGGAGGATAGCGAAAAAGAAGGAAAGCCAAAGAAAGGAGGGCTCGCACCCTTAATCTTACCTAAGGAAAGAGGTAGTCGACCCATCACTCAGAATAAATCAATTCAGAATGTCAAAAGGTCAGGCACACAAGGGAAGGAACAGAATGAATCCCCATCGCTCAAAAGGGCTCTCTTTGGTCAATAATGAAATACCACGTAAGGTACCCGTTCAAAGCAGGAAATTCCACTTGTCAGACGACCTTTCATTGTTATATGAGCTTCTCGATTAGGGATATTATCGACTCATTGCTTTAAGTGTCTGAAAAGATGGCTCTTTTGGGTTCCTTTATCTCTGGTTCCATTGAAGTGCTCACTTTATTATTATCTTTAGATTTATTGACTTGATACTTTTACCTACTTTTTTCGGGGGAGCTATATAAACAGTTATTCACTCATTAAAACAACAACACTTAAAAAAACATAGTAATAACATCCACGTATTTCAAAACATAATTATCATTCGACCATGAAGTGAAGGCGGCTCACAAAGCATGGTATTCATTGTGGTAAAAGTAAAAAAATGAACTTAGGCTCAAGCAGTGAAGGCGACCATATAAACAGTTATTCACTCATTAAAACAACAACACTTAAAAAAATAGTAATAACAGCCACGTATTTCAAAACATGATTATCATTCGACCATGAAGTGAAGGCGGCTCACAAAGCATGGTATTCATTGTGGTAAAAGTAAAAAGATGAACTTAGGCTCAAGCAGTGGGACTGAGTGTGATAAAAACAAACGAGCTTTTTAGACTACGACCTTGATGGGTGATCACGGTTCGAATAGAGGGACGTGAAGAATGGCGTGTTGGTCATAAGTGCTTGAAAGATGGCTAGTTTAAAACTCATTCGAAGGGTGGCCACGTTACCGTGAGAAAAGACATCATATAATGGAGCTAAAGGAATAATTGAAAAATATTTCCCTTCCAAAGTAAATAAATGAATTGTATCATCAATAACACGTAAGAATTTAGATGAAAATCCTACATGAATAATGTGGTTAAAAAATTGTAAAATGGTAAGGGTCCCTGAACTTTGCGCAACATTTGACACCATGTGAATTGTGGTGCACCACGCAAACAATGAGTTCAAATGTGAAGGATTCAATCCTTATAATCCTACGAAATAATTGTAAGTTAGATTGGAGCTGCAAAGAATTTATTATTATATATTCTGTGGTTTGGGGTCTTTCCCGAGCTTTTTCTCTACAGACTAGTGACTAGATCTTCCACATCGAGTGGATGATTATGCCATCCTTCAAGGTAGCTGAGAGACAAAATTCGCTCATTCCTTAATAACCAACCAGATAGATAAAGATTGAGGGTCGTTCGCCAGAGAGCTTCCCATTACGTTACGTCCATGATCTTATGGTTTGTTGGGTATTCTGCACGATATGCACATGGATAGTTTGTCAACTCCATCTTGAGATCAAAGCTGTTGCATTTTAGAGCAGACTCCTCGAATATATCTATGTGGATGGAGGGCCTCCAACATTCTTAGTGTGAGTGTGTTGATGGTTGTATGGTCACATTTTTTTTTCTTTATCTCTGCTAAGTTATAATCTCTTAAAGGTAGTGTATGTGTTATCGCCATCTTTTTGCTTTGGCTGCTTGTCTGGCCTCAGGCTTTACCTGCTCGTGCCTATCACTACCCACGGCTACTAGAGATCGTTACCAAGAATATTGGTCGAAACCTCACGATCAAAACCATCAACATTACTCTCTCATGGGTAGTTGTGTTCTTTCAAGGCTATTGACAACGTTAGTGAAGGGACAGAGGAGACAAAACACAAAAAAAACAGAGCATTTCCAGGATTTACACAGTGCTACAGCACTTCAATCGAGCAGCAAAAGACAAAGCTTTTTCATTCATTATCCGCCTAACTCCATACATCAAAAAATGAGTATATTCATAAGAGTTTACAGCTGGACAGATGGTTCTCCGTTCCCAAGAGACATAACGTGTCCAGATTCATAAATAAAAAATTAAACTCCAATAAATAGCTGGGTTCACTACATATAGCGGTAGATAGTTGCAATTAATACCAACAAACTCCCCCTTAATTGCAACCTTCAACAAAAAAAAGAAGAAAAACAAGATATATCATTGACAGAATTATGATATCCAACCTACATCTACAGTCATACATATACTGCATTAACAATGCCAAGATTCTCTCTATGAAACTCAAAAAGCTCCTTTGCTAGAGGCTTAGTAAATATATCGGCTAGCTGTTCCTTTGACCTGCAGAATTTCAAGTTAATTTCTTTGTTGTTAACAAGTTCTCTGATGAAGTGATATCGAGTATCTATGTGCTTGCTCCTTTTGTGAAAATACTTGGTTTTTTGATAATGCAATTGCAGAATTATTGTCACAAAAGATCACTGTTGGATCCTCCTGTTCATGCAACAACTCGGACAAACCTCTCCGCATCCACACTGCTTGACAAGCTACTGACGTGGCTGCTACATACTCCGCTTCAGTTGATGAAATGGTCACTATGGGTTGCTTCTTTGATGCCCATGAAACTGCACCAGAACCAAAGTTAAATACATAACCTGTTGTACTTTTCCTGTCATCTATACTGCTTGCAAAGTCACTATCTGTGTAGCCTGTTAATCTGAAATCTGAACCTGCTAAATACAAAATTCCATAATTCATTATTCCTGAAACATATCTTAAGATTCTTTTTGCTACTTGCCAATGAGACCCTTTTGGAGATTCCATAAACCTGGAAATTAAGCTCACCGCAAACATGATATTTGGCCTAGTTGCTGTTAGATACATCAAACTTCCAACTAATTTCTTAAATTGAGTTGGATCCACAAAAGATTCATTGTCCTCTTTACTTAGTTTAGTTCCTGTTTCTATGGGTGTTGAGACTGGTTTACAGTTCAGCATTCGAAATATTCTTAACACATCTTTAGCATACTTAGATTGACATATAAAAATCCCTTTTTCAGATTGATCAACTTGAATTCCAAGAAAGTATTTCATCATTCCCAAATCTGTCATTTCAAACTCTGTTTTCATTGCTTTTTTAAATGCTTTTATAGACAGATTTCCAATGAAAATTAAGTCATCAACATATACGCATACAATCATGATTTTACATTTCTGATTTGATTTTGTGTACAATGTAGGCTCACTAGCACATCTATTGAATCCATTACTCAGCAAATATGATTCAATTCTGTTGTACCACACTCTAGGTGCTTGCTTCAGCCCATATAAAGTCTTTTTCAGCTTGTAAACTTTATTTTCACATCCTCTTATTTCATACTCAATTGGTTGTTTTACATAAACCTCCTCCTCTAAATGCCCATTTAAAAATGCAGATTTTACATCCATCTGATACACATTTCAATTATTTTGTGCTGCTATAGCTAAAACAAGTCTAACTGTGTCTAGTCTCGCTACCGGTGCAAAAGTCTCATTATAATCTATGCCGGGTTGTTAACTAAAACCTTGTGCCACAAGCCTAGCCTTGTGTTTTTCAACATTTCCATCAGCATTCAACTTTGTTTTATAGATCCATTTTACACCTATGCAGTCTTTTCCATCAGGTAAATCTACTAATTCCCAAGTTTCATTTCTCTCTATAGCATCTATTTCATCATCCATAGCTTTTATCCATGCATCATCTTTAATTGCTTCTTCAAAATTAACTGATTCATAAGTCAATAATGCAAAATTTGAATTCAAATCTAGTTCTTCATCATGTTGTTCATAGATTTCTCTTAGGCTTCTAGATTTTTGTCCTCTAATCCTAGATCTCAATTCTGCTAGAGTAGGATCAGATTCATCACTTACTTGTGAACTTGATGTATGTTGGCCTCCAAGTCCTGGTTGCTCTTCTTGCATAAAATTTCTTGGTGTTCTTGTTTGAGGTGAATTAAAATCTGTTGTGCTCCTTCCTGGTGTGTTGGATCCCGGTACATGTGCAGGTACATATAAATGTGGAATTTGTTGTCCATCTTGTACATTTTCTTCATCATCTTCAACATGAGGTAAAGCTACTCCATGTGTAACTATTTCATCAATACTTCCATCCCATGATTCCTCCTTAAATTCTACATCTCTGCTTACAATCAACTTCTTGGTAATAGGATTATAGAGTTTATATGCTTTAGAATGCTCACTATACCCAATGAAGATACATTTTTCACTTCGATCATCCAACTTCCTTCTAATTTCTTTAGGTACATGGGAGTAAGGCACACACCCAAATATTCTAAGATGTGAGACATTGCAGCACTTGCCACTCCAAGCTTCTTCAGGTACTTTATTCCTCATACTTTTTGTAGGACATCTGTTCAAGATGTAGACTGAACATGCAACTGCTTCTGCCCAATACTCATTTGAAAAATGCTTGGCCTTCAACATGCTTCTTGCCATATTCATAATTGTCCTATTTTTCCTTTCTGCCACACCATTCTGCTGTGGTGTATACCGATCTGTAAACTGCCTCTTAATTCCATGATTTCTGCAAAATTCCATGAATTCATTCAATTTGTATTCGCCTCTTCTATCAGACCTCAACACTTTGATGAACTTTCCACTTTGCTTTTCAACCAAGGTTTTGAAATTCTTGAACACTTCAAAAGTTTCTGATTTTTGTTTAATACAATATACCCATGTTTTTCGACTGTAATCATCAATAAAAGTTAGAAAGTATAAGTTTCCAGCCAATGATGGATCCTGCATTGGTCCACACAAATCTGTATGAACTATCTCTAGAGGTTCTTTTGCTCGATACGAAGTGCCTACATGGAAAGCTTCTCTATGATTTTTTGCTAAGATACAGCTCTCACATGAGCTTGCTGGTTGTTCAATTGGTGGCAACCCTCTAACCATTTGGTTTTTCTGTAATAAGTTTAATCCCCCAAAATACAAATGTCCATACCTCAAGTGCCAAAGCCAAGACAGATCCAAACTTTGAACTTTATAAGCATTCACATAATTATGAATTTCACTCTTTAATGTAAGTGGAAACATTCTATTTTTAGTCATTTTAACCTTTGCAATCAACCCTTTTCTAGGATTCTTGTCAAAAATTGTGCAAGTGTTATGGTTGAAAATTACCTTATAGCCTTTCTCCATTAGTTGTCCAATGCTAATTAAATTGCATTTCAGACTAGGTACAAAATACACATCATTAATATGTCTTTTATCTCCATTTTTTGCAAATACATTAACCATACCTCTGCCATTGACTGAAACTTTACTATCATCTCCAAACTTCACTTCAGACTGTATCGAACTATCTATTTCAGTGAATACTTCCTTGTTGCCAGACATGTGATTACTACAGCCACTGTCTAGAAACCATACATCATTTGGATTCTCTTGTGCAACATTGCAAGTAATAAGAACTGAATCAGTTTTATCTTCTGATTTCTCAACTAGATTTGCAGATTGTTTTCTGGCATCTGCTTCCTTCTTTCTACATTCCCTAGCATAATGCCCAAATTTCTTACAATAGAAAAACTGAATTTTGGATTTATCAATTCTTTGATTTTGCTGTTGATAAAAGTTATTACTTGTGGTTTTAAAGTTTCCTCGATGTGGGTTTTGGACATACCTACCAGTCCTATTTATCTTTGATTCTTTTTCTCTTTGAAATTGAAATCTACCCCTGCCTCTATAGAATGGCCTTCCTCTTCCTCTTCCAACTGTTAGCTGTGTCTTGAAAGCAGTATCAAATGAGAAATTTGAGTTTCTGTTTACCCTAGACTCATGGGGTAACAGGGATCCCATTAACTCATCAATGGAGAGCTGAGTCAAATCCTTTGACGCCTCAATTGCCACAACAACAACATCAAATTTGCTGGGAAGACTTCTTAATACCTTTTCCACCACCTTTTGGTCAGAAATTTGTTCACCATGGGTTCTCATATGGTTTACAATTTTCATTAGATGATTATGAAATTGATCTACAGTCTGTGTCTCATTCATTTGCAGATTTTCAAAATTTTTCCTAAGGGTTTGTAGTTTAGCAACCTTCACCTTACTTAAACCCTGATAGACTGTGTCTAAGATGTCCCATGCATCTTTGGATTTGCTTACTGATGCTATTCTAGGAAAGATTGAATCATCCATGGCTTGCTGGATGAGAGAAAGTGCCTTAGCATCTTTCTTCTTGTTGTTTTTCAGCAAATCTTTCTGTGCTTGTGTTAAAGCCAAATAAGATGCCTCATCAGGAGGTTCTATGTACCCATTCTGAACTAAATCCCACACATCTTGTGAACAAAGAAGGGTTTTCATTTTTATAGACCAAAAGTCATAGTTCTTACCAGTCAAAGGTGGAATTTGAGGCTGTGCTGCCATACTGCTCGACGCCGTGACTCGGGATTTCTGAAGTTTCTTCTTTTGTAACTGCAGGCAGAGTACTCTGTTTCAATGTTCCTCCACGGCTTCCTTGCTAGTTGCAGATGGTTCACAATTTCAAGCCCACACAGATCCTTCCACTAAGCAACAGTGGACAACGACCCTCTTTCTGGCTTCTTCACGTCCACAGACAATAGACAACTCCTCCTCCTACGTAGATGGCTCAACAGCATGCGGGATACCCACGAGATCGCTCAACCACCAGTTCTCATCCACTAAACTATGAGAGCATTCAACAATAAATCTGCTCTATCATTAACAATGGGAGCACTCAGCATTAACACATCTGAACCGAGGAATTCAGAGCTCACGACATCAGCAACTGCTACTTCATTTCCATAACGGCAGCAAAGCTGTCGGCTCAACTGGCTCGAATACACAGATGCAGAATTAGACAAACTACAAGCCACGATGACTTCTAGATAATGTGAGCAAGCGTAGCTCATCAGACATGGGCACAAACAGAAACATTGAGACTTCTTCAACAACCACAAAGGTTTTCTTTCATACTCATCCAGAGAAATTGCCTCACGCTGTAGCTATTAACAGAAATGGTTCAACACCTTCAGCAAAGGAAGATTACCAATGAAGAGGGTCTCTGCAAAGATGGCTGCATCTATCAAAGGCAGCACCGACTCACCCAGCACCAGATATTGGTGGTAGGGGATTTCTTCTTCTCAACAAAACAGAAAAAACTATGGGCTACGGCCCTATCCTTTTCCAGGGATGCAACCTCCAGTCCTTTCACTCTGTCATCATGGGCTTCAACCCTCACTTCTCTTCACACAAGCCATCACTTCTCTTCACACAAGACGAAAGGGCAGCTTGAACACACTGCTACAGAAGCTAACCCACGAACTACGATTCCTTTCAAAGAAAAAACGACGTCTTGATACACTAGACAACTTACATTTTGAAGCGGGCAGTCTAGGCACCCACATAATCTCTATAAAAGGAAAGCTTCACGAATTCTGGCTTCTGCCAGTGGGACAAATGGCGGAGGTAAACTTGACACCCAGAGGTTCTGCCTTCACAACAGACCTCACACAACAGCCGACTCCTTCGTTTAGGCTGGCGCCTTCTGAGATGGCGGAGACTAAGCTCTACGCCATGGTATTGCTCTGATACCACAATGAAGAGACAGAGGAGACAAAACACAAAAAAAACAGAGCATTTCCAGGATTTACACGGTGCTACAACACTTCAATCGAGCAGCAAAAGACAGAGCTTTTTCATTCATTATCCGCCTAACTCCATACATCAAAAAATGAGTATATCCATAAGAGTTTACAGCTGGACAGATGGTTCTCCGTTCCCGAGAGACATAACGTGTCCAGATTCATAAATCAAAAATTAAACTGCAATAAATAGCTGGATTCGCTACATATAACAATAGATAGTTGCAATTAATACCAACAGTTAGCACTCATGGCATGAACCCTTAATGGTTTGAAATATTTTACTATGCGTAAATGTTCTCATATTCATTCATTGAGTGCGCTTGAGCTCTATGTGATCATTTTTGTTTCCTTCAACCTGTCCCTCATACGACCTTCACACCTTTGTTCTTCCCTAAAGAAGTGAGTACGCATGAGCTATACATGAGCATTTTTGTTTCCTTCAACCTGTCTCTCGTACCACCTTCACATCATTGTTCTTCCTTGGAGAACGAGTCCGGCCAATGAATCAGTTCCTCTAACTGCGTGTGGCCTGCTGCTCTATTAAGTTGTGTTGTATGGTTTTTACTTAATATCCCTCTACCTTGCCATTTAGGGTTTGTCGTTGATGTCTTTAGCAGCTGTTGGAACGAGTTTGACATGAGGATACGCTTTGGGTTCGCCCTGCACTTTGACGCCAAGTGTTTAACTAAAGGTTTGAATGAGGAACGATATTTTAAGGGCAACGTCGCATTGAGATGGGGTCACCCTCCATAGGGTTATCTACCCATCGACCTTGGTCATTATTTGAAGTTTGGTTGGAGCTATTCACTTTAAGGCTAGCGCCCACTTTCTTTATTACTTTTTAAGCTAAATTTATGGAGGAACATTGGAAACTAAGGATTTGTCCATGTTGGATATTAAAAAAAATAAAATTTGATTGCGCCCCTCAGTCGGTCAATTCTATGTTGTTGTCAATGTTTCTCTGTTCTCTTGTGGATTGTCACGTCGGTGTTGGAGAATCTCTAAGGTTGCAAGAGTGTTTTTTAGCTATTGGTGCATGGTTTTCAGGTTTCTTCATTTAATCTTTTCGGCTTAGGATAGCTTGCTCATCTCTATTAATTAACGGCTTTTCCTATCAATAAGTCTAAGCAAATGCAAATGATAACTCCCTTAAAACTTCACTTTCTAGATCTTATATTTGCAAACTCTATTTTCATACACCTCTGCTACTGACATTACTGCATACCACTCTTGTTCTAAATATAAACAAATTTTCCCAATTTCCTTCACCTAATTGACATCATGTTTATGCTATAAATGACGTAACGAAATGTGGTTTTATCCACTCAACTTATTACAAAAGTTTGTTGAATCCACTTGTTAAACTAATGCCAAATGCTACGTAAGCTTCTAGGGTTGATGTGTAAATGTAGTTTTAGTTGACTTACACGTGATGGTGGTGTAGAAGCTGCATAAAACATTTAATTTTAATATTTAAAATTTAGTAAATAAGATCATTATTTTTTATAAGATAATGTATACGACGTCATCATCAATAAAAGAAAAAATCTATGAAATTGGTTTAGAGGAAGTGCCAACAAAAAAGTAATGAGATTGGTTTGGAGGAAGTGTCATTTTCAAATTAGTTTGATGTAATGGAAATCCCTAATATGAATCAATTAATATTCATATTAATATTATTTTTTTTTAATATAATAAATGGTGTAGTAGAGTGACATTTTTCATAAAGTAAAATTAAAAAAAATTATATAGTTAATAGTAATATTTATTTTGAAATTAAAAATATATATATGATAAATAATATTATTATGAATCTATTAATATTCACATTAATATTAATTTTTTTTATATAATAAATGGTGTATTAGAGTGACATTTTTCATAAAGTAAAATTAAAAAAAATTATATAGTTAATAGTAATATTTATTTTGAAATTAAAAATATATATATGATAAATAATATTATTGATAATCTTTTCCAAACTTATTTTATGTTATATTATACTTCTTGGTATTTTTTTCAACATGTTATTGTATTTGTTAAGTTGCTAATGAAGTATGGAAAATTAAACCTTTTTATAAAAGAAAGTGGTTCATGTTTCATGATCTTGTTAGATTTATTAACTTGATTTTAATTTTTAAATTCTTTTAATATATATATATTTTTATTTCAATCCCTAAATTATATTAAATTTAAAGAAAATTTATATAATAAATTATTAATATTTTTTAATATTACAATATGTGTTAATCTTTACTAAAATTATAAAGTGTGTTATTTTTCTTAATGAATTTACATTAATTTACATTACTATAATACACAAACTTGTGCACTATATAACAGTGATGGATATTTTTGTATGAACATGTTTTATAATATAATTAAGAAATTTTTATTTCTTATACAGTATTAACTTATTTATTTTTATTATACTATGTTAACTATATAAAATTTTATTAATTTTTAAGTGGTCATATATCTTTTAATTAATAGTTCAAATTTTGTAAAATTTTGATTAATTGCTATATATTTAATATCTTTGATATTAAGTATGTACTTAATATTTATAAATCTCACAATCTTCAATGCATAGACATAGTTGTTTTTTAAATAAATCTCACATTCTTATCCAAGACACTAAAGCACAATACACTAAAACATAAGTATCTTTGCAAGAATATTTCTAATTGCTTCAATATTAATTTATTATGTGCATAGCATTTGTAATGTTTTCATACTTATGCAAATTCTCTTATATCATCGTTTTATATAATTTCAATGTCTTCACATTTCTCTCTATAAATTGTATATTTACCATTTTATTTAATCCATTCATTACTATTAAAATAATATAATAGCTTATTATAAACCTATATAACTAAAAAGCATAATTATTGTACTAACATAAGTAACTACTATTATTTCAATTTTGTTTCACATTATAATTATTACAATTAGTTATAATTACTATAACTATAATAGCTTATCATTGTTATAACAATTATAATGTCAATATTTTTTTAAGTAAAATATCTGTTAAAAATGAAAATGAAGAAGAAATATTGTTTATAAACACTCATTTTGAAACTAATTGTTACATATTTATTACCTTCTACACTATCAAGTACCTATGACACATGGAATATTTCAAATGACAATGTTGTTTTCTTATCCACATGTTACTTACCATGTAACTATGGTTTCACTTTTTAAATTGTATTTTTTTCTTACCATAAACTTAAATATTACCATGTTTGGTCATCAATATTGTGTTTTTTAATCCATTGCAGATTTAATTATTATTTTTCCATGCTTGCTTAGGATTTTTTCATTTTAGTTTAGGTTATTACTAGTAGAATGCTACGAACATAAAATAAGATAATAATTAAATAATTAATAATTAGGTTAATTAAAGTTAGGTTATGAAATGAGGTGTCTCCTCAACATCAAATGCCTGAGCCATATTTAAGGCAGGGCCATCATTGTAACATATCATATTTATCCTATCAATCAATATATTATTATCATTTATCTCAAATATGGAAGACGGTCTCGCTTCTTAACCCTTAACCGGACACGGTTAACCTAGTGAATGGATACGTTCACTGCATTTGGTATCAGAGCTCGGATTCGGCTCCTTCGACCTGAGCTCGAATTCGGCTCCTACACTCAGAGCTCGGTTTTGGCTCTCCCTTTAGAGCTCGATTTCAGCTCCTCGCTCCTGCCTTGGCTACGCTCACAACTTACGCTCTTTCTGATCTGCTCGCTCTAGCACGCCTTCCCCTTTTCACCACTCTGCCACACTCTCATGCCCTCACAGCTTCATGCCCTCACAACTCCTCCACCGCGCAGCCACACCTCCTCCTTCCTGCCTCCAGCTCGCCGCGCTGCCCTCCTCCACGCAGCCTCAACAACCGCACGTCCTTCCTCGTTGCTAACCCTCCTCTACACCAAAATCCTCCCCCGCGCAGCCACACCTCCTCTTTCCTGCCTCCAATTCAACCCTCCTCCCTCCCACTACACGCCCTCTGCCCACTCCCCCACCTCCTTCCCTGCCCCGCGCTGCTCCACGCAGCTCCCTCATCACTTTCCCCCGTGTTTCCCCTCTCCAGCACCACCACTTCGCTCCTCCACGGCCACACCCTCTCGCCCCCCCCCGCCCCCACCCACTGCGCCCTTCCACCTACATGCCAAACTCCCTCTGCAGCCACATCTCCACCATGCCTCCTCCTCGAAGCCGCCATTCCCTCCTTCAACCCTAATTCAAAAAAATACAAATTTTAATTAAAACAAAATTTATTATAATAAATTAAATATTATTATATAATATTTAATATTATTACCATTTTTTTTAATTAAAATTTTTACTATCAAAAGTTTGCCATAAAATTATATAATTATAATAATAATCATATTATTATATTATATATATATTTTTTACTTCATTCACTCTTACCTATTCAAAAACTTCATAGTGATACTATTATTACAAATAATAATAATAATAATTATTTAATAATTGTTTCACAATTATTAATTAAAAAAAAAAAGAGAGAAGAAATATCGAAAGAAGACAAGAAGAAGTCAAGGAAGACAAATTATCACCAAAAAAAGTTTAAGGAAGAACCATCATAGAACTCAAGTCAATTGAAGACTCAACAAAGAAGTCAAAGGTCACCTATAGTCCAGAGCGAGCATCCATCACCGAAGAAGTCGAAGAACATGGAAGCCGGTTTGCGACTACAAATAGAGGAATTAGAAGCCACGTTAAAACGTTATAAAAAAGACAATGAAAGATTGCACGACATAAATAACAGTTCAGAAATAAGAATTGAATTACAAGAAAGGTGCAATCAAATAAAAATCTCTGACCAAGAAAGGCGTGTAGAAAAATTGTATGCGCAAATTGATGAATTAAAAGCTGAAAATCAATTCAATCAGAGGTCAGGAAATCAAGATATAAAGAAGGAAATAAATAATTACGAAGCAGAAATAATACGCTTGAACAAAATCGTTAGTGACAAAGATGAAGAACTAACTCAAATACGACATAAATTAGAAAGTCAAGAATCAGAGGTCGGCCAATGTCGACAAGAGATAAAAGTTCTTCAACAACAAAACGACGACTCTAAAAAGGCACACAAACTAGAGATCGCAAAGAGTAATAAAACACTATCCAACAAATCCGAAGAAATTTTGAGATTAAGATTTCATAACAAGACACTCGTCACAAAAATTAAGATGTTGAAAAATAGTCGGAAGACAGAACAATCTACGGAAGACATTGAAGGAAAACTTCTAGACAAGGAGGAAGAAAATAGCTGCATCAAAAGTCATAATAAAGACCTTAAGGAACAACTTAAGAAGTATGAAGATGAAAAAAATTGGAGGTCGAATTGATCAAGAAGTTTCAACATGATAATAGGCAGTTAGGAAACATGTTGGAAAAGATACATAATGAAACCTTAAAACCTCAAGAGACGAAAATAAAACTCCCAGCTCAGATCAATGCTCAAAAGACGACGCTCGTAAAAGAAAATGACATTGTGAAAATTCCCTATCGACACCCCAACCATAAAAATCGATATTTTGAAAAGTGGGAAATGTCGAAAGACGATGGTACTAATGTGATCAAAGCTCTTAACAACCGATGAGTGGGGAATCCCAACAGTCAGCAACAAATCAATTTGGGATGGATTGACCCATCCACATATCGGAAGTTATGCTCTACACTTAGTAGTTCGTATCGACATGTTTCGTCAGCCATGACATCGCAAAGAACAATGCGACAAAATTATAAGGCTTTGAGGACAAAGCCTTTCTAAGAGAGTGGCAATGCTACAAACATAAAATAAGATAATAATTAAATAATTAATAATTAGGTTAATTAAAGTTAGGTTATGAAATGAGGTGTCTCCTCAACATCAAATGCCCGAGCCATATTTAAGGCAGGGCCATCATTGTAACATATCATCTTTATCCTATCAATCAATATATTATTATCATTTATCTCAAATATGGAAGACGGTCTCGCTTCTTAACGCTTAACCGGACATGGTTAACCTAGTGAATGGATACGTTCACTGCATAGAACCATCTGAATTCATTTTGTTGATTCATTGTGGATCAACTCAAATATACTAAACTATGTAATCTAATATTTAGCATTTTACAAAACAAAAGACTTAATGTTATCAATTTTAATTTTCTTAAAGAAGAGATACCCAATATTCTAATTGGATAGCTTTCCTCTTGTCTTCATATCACCTCAAAATTAATATTTATTTTTGTACAAACCAAAAAATTTAATACTACTAATTTTACATTTCCTAAAGAGGTAGGTACTTACCTCCTTAAATTCTTTTAATCCAATAGTTTAGAGATGTTTTAATGTAGTAGTTGTGTATAGAATAAAATGATGTTATAATATAGCCCGCACGGGTGTGGCTCATTGGTGTTTCGGTTGATATGAGGTCATATGTTGTAAAGAGAGGTTACAAGTTAAAATTACACATATGGGGCACCTAAAGTTATAGTGATAGCGGGGATTAATATTTTTAATTTTTTCATATGTTAAAATCATCATTTATTTAATATTTTTGTTTTTTCATAAATAAACAAAAGCATTTATATATTTGATATATTATAAAACTAATTCCAAGAAGATGGAGATGAAGAATGTATTCTAAAATTTTTATTAAAGAAAACTTTCGAAAGACAACTCTTGTTAGATGCATATATAGAACGTACTTTAGAACTTTTATTTGGAGTATTGTATTAAAGAAAACATTAGAAAGACAACTCTTGTTAGATGCATATATAGAATTGCATATATAGAACGTACTCTAGAACTTTTATTTGGAGTTTTGTATTGTTTAAGATATTTCAAGAGTTATATTTGGGGAGCATTATTAAACTTTTATTTGCAGTATTGTTTGAGATATTTTAATAGTTATATTTGGTGAGAATTATTAAAATAAATTAAAAAATATATATAATTATTTTAAAAATGTGTTTTTATTATAAAATATTTTAAGAATTATATTTGATGAGCATTATTAAAATAAGCTTATATATATGATAATTATGATAGTAAAATTTAGAGGAAGTGATTTCTTACAAACATTTTGGAATTGATATTCATCACAAACTCAATTGGAACCATAGTATTGAGAAAATGATTAATGCAGGATGGAGAACTTATTTTGGTCTTGAAAATAATTGTAAATCAACCAACTTGGTCATGTAGGATAAATAAATGTTCCTCTTTGAAAGTCTTGTCATCTGTGTTATCTTATACGGTTGTGAAGTATGAGGGTGCAACATTTATAGAGAATCTTGGAGAAATATTGAGCAAATCCAAAAGCGGTTTATAACTTATAACCACAAATTAAAAGCAATACACCTTATCATATTCTCCTCATAGAAGTGGATCTTTCCCCCATCAAGATCATGGCTATGACTAGGTACTTGATGTACAAGCACAAAATAAATAGCATGGGAAACGAGAGACTTTCTAAAATTGCTTTAAATTCAAGTCAAAACTAACTACGCCTCGAGCGGAGTTGGTGTAAAGATACTATGGCTTGGTTAGACCATTGGGGAATTGATGAAAATGACACTTTACATAATATCGATAATGTCAAAAATATTATTACCATAAGTTTAAAGAGAAATTGTGGTGCGAGGAAAATTCAGTGGTTAAGAGAAAACTAAGATACTCTAAGGAGGTCATTAACCTTAATTTGGAAGATCAGAAATATCTCTCGATAGTAACTACTTCAAAGAAGAAAATTAATATAATCAAAATTAGAATGAACTCCCATGAGATTCATAGCGAAACAGGGCATTGGTCTATTCCCAAAACTACGTGGGCAGAAAGGGTTTGCCATCTTTGTGAGTCTATGAGCGTTGATGATGAAAATCACTTTCTATTAGAGTGCCCTGCTTACACCCAAATTAGATATGAGTTTCATAGTATTTGCTACAATACAAACCTTGCTAACCTCCTAACTTGCCAAAACTACTGAGTGATCTTGGAAAGCTTCTTACCAAGCCTTTTGAGCATAGGAACAAAAGTTTAAATCAAACCAAGTAATAGCATTCTTAAGGTCTGATAGACCAAAGTTGGTTTTGATAGACATTAATCATCATCATCATTATCATCATCATATAATTGTTTTAAAAATTGTGTTTATTATTGTTCAAAAAATATCTAGAATTGTATTGGGTGAACACAAATAAATATGTATAATTGTTTTAAAAAATGTGTTTTTATTATTTTAATATTTAAATGATTTTAAATCATTAAAATTATTAGTATATTATGAAACTAGCATCAAGATGGAGATATGAAAAGTGTTAAAAATAAATTGAAGAGATGTATTTGGTGCATATTAAAATAATTAAAAGAATTCCAAAAAAACTCAAAAGATGTAAATAACTAAAAGAATTTCTAAAAATATATTTTAAAAAGTTGTAAAATAACTAAAAGAATTTTTTTTTTTAAATATTTAAAAGTTGTATTTAATATGCATTATTAAATTAAGTTTAAAATTATTCAATTTCTTTTTTAAAAATATATATTTTCAAAGTTGTATTTGATATAAAATCTATATTAGCAAATCTAGTAAAGAAAAAAAAAAATATGTAACCCATAATGAGAGCACCCATAAAAACCATTCAATATATGCAATCAAAATTAAAAAAATAAATTAAATGAATTAATAAAATTTTAAAAAGAGATGGAATAATATATTAATATATAAATAAAGACATCAATGAGAGCATGATTACTTCAAATATTCGTTTTCAAAACCATTCAATATCTGCAATCAAAATTAAAAAATAAAATAAAAGAGATGGATTAATAAAAAATAAATAAAAAAAACTGGATTATTATATATTACAATATATAAATAAAGACATGGATTAATAAAAATAAAAATAATCCAAAAAGTATTTGGCCGTTGGATTTGTATAGATCATTGTTTATTACAGATGATGTGATATCACCACTATGATGCTCAAATAACCTACTTAATATCTGGTTATAAATCATGGTAACAAAGTAGAACTACCTCTGGCATAGATGTCTCAACCAAACAATATCTATATGGTCAAACTCATTCAAGGCTCGAAACTCAACTCGGTCTTGTCCATTAAAGATACAAACTGTTTAACCTTGGTTAAGTAAATATATTACAAAATAACACAATAAGGATCTCAAATAACTAAAAATATGTCACAAGATAGCACACCAATTTATCACAATAATGAACGCATATAATTACAAATATAAAAAATATACCAAAACCATTCACAGTGGTATTCATCGTTCACCACGGTGAAGAGGATTGAACATGGTTTCTTTGGAAAAACGTAATTTGCCACTTCACCCACTTTACATTTTACATGAGTTCCAATAACGATAATTTTGTCTATTGCTTTACTTATTGGAGCATAAATCCCTTGAGAAGGCTCATTAATTTTACATGCCAATGCAATAGGATTTGGACTTTAAGTAACTATGCAAGGAAACACTAACAAAGAATAGAGAAATTATGAGCATATATACCTGGAATAGCCAGGGAAAAAGTGACACTGATTGAATCCATTTTCGATAACCTCCTTTACTTGATCTTACCACTACAAGAAAAAGGGCATTTTAGCCTCACATTAGCACCACTATTTGTAAAGGATTTGGGAAATCCTCAATTTTCAAATAGTGGTGCAAAAGTGGTGATAATGTGGGGATACGCAAGTGGTGCTAAGATTTATGGTGCAAAAGTGGTGTTTGTAAAAAAGTTGTTTTTGGTGTTAAATGAATATGTGGCATTCCATAGTGTATGGTGCAAACCACCAAAACCAATCTTAGGTGGATTGAAGTCTTGTGGTGCAAAACACCAAAACCAATCCAACATGGATTAAGACTTTTTGGTGCAAAACACCAAAATTATTATTATTATTATTTAATATACACAAACTTGTATATGGTGCAAAACACCAGAAAATAACAAGTGGTGCAAAGCACCATAAAATAATAAATGGTGCAAAAAAAAATATAAATCACATATTATATATATTTATATATAATATGTGATTTATATTTTTTTGCACCACATATATATACTTCTTAACAAGGTTAAAAATTGTATATTAAAACATTTTCTTAAATCTTATTTCGTTTTAATCTATCATTAACAAAATCAATAATTCAGTATATTAAATAGACACAAGTGAAGAGCCACAGAATGTCAATTTCCCTGCAAGGAGTTATAGCTTTTGCATGTTATTAAGCATGTTGTTGGAATAGAAAATCGCTATTGCCATCAATGGGGATTTAAAATAGCAAAATTGAATCAGACAATGAAGTCATAACAATGTAATTTTTCAAAAACGTTATCGTAAGTTTGTACAGCCTTGTTTCAAAATTATATAATGTCACTATTAATACAAGTATGGCAATGTCACAAGTATGGCAATGTCACAGCCAGTGATACAACTCAGTAATGCCACCAATCAACAAAGGTCATGACATACTTGGGCTCGTGATGGTCATAAACAATAATAGTAAAAGGTTGATATGGAAGAACAAGATGTAAAGGTCTATCATGCGCATCCCAAGCATCTACCTGCGTAAATATAAATGCACAGTAGTTAGAAATATAGTAAATATATCAATAAGAAAATTGAATGTTTCATTACATTGTTTTATAAACATCTCTCGCACATATACCTATTGGTTCACACTCATTTGTTTCCTCATCCTTGATCTGTTTAAGTAATTAAGCATTTCAAGACTTGTACTATATAAAACTCTTTCCAATTGGGACATTGTACCATACTTTATTTAGATGCTCACTGACCTGTTATCAACATCAAGAGTATGGACATCGTTTTTGAAAATAGTAAGGACACACCTCCCCACTAAATTATGTAATGCATAATTAAATTCAAATTTAAAATATCATTTTACCTGTAAACTAAGCCACATAAAATAAACTAACCATTGATATACTATATTACAATGACATTAAATTTGACCATAATATGCAATTTAATATTGGTTACAAATGACTTCAGTTTTCCAACGCTTGAAGTTGGAGAAATCGGCTCCATAGTTGCAGTGTTAATGTTGAATTATGTACACTTGTTTGAAAACTCTAAAAAAACACGAATATTAATGAAGATAATGCGTTGGAGGTCATGAAATTGCAATGTTCTAACATTTCAAATTTAACCAATCCCCAACATTATAACTCTCTCCTCTATATTGGTCTTTAAGGTATAGATGAGTCGATGCCAATCTTTCATTTGCTAAACCTTATTTCATGAAAGAAATTTATCTCTCCAATTGCAATCTTGATATTGGCCATTATAGTGATAATAATGGGGGTTGCAAATGACAATTTACATCAGGACGCTTTTGGCATTTGCATTATTAATTGAAGTAATGAATCAATCGATTGTCACAAGTATGACTCCCAATCAATGTTGTAAAACTCAGCATCTGCAAAAAATCAGCGTGGGTCATCAATTTGATTGAGAGATCAAGAAAATTAGGAAAAAATGGGCAAAAATCAATATAAGTCAGCAAGCATAAACATGGAGCTGAAAAATCGAAAAAACCTTGGTTCCCTGAAAACCTCAAAAAAAAATAGGAAAAATCAGAAACTTTTGCAGCACTGCTCCTAAATCAATGAAAAATCAATGACTTTACTGAATATTACGTTTTTTAGCACAGAAATATCATGAATAGGTGTGTTTACTATGTTCTCAACTTTTACAAAATAATTGGGGTGGCTTTAATCTACAAACCTCCGCCATAATAATAACTATAAAAGCTTAGTGGGTTAACTCAACTGATTTGAACCAACCAGTTTTAAGGAGGAAATCGCTGAGAGGTCATGGGTTCCAGTCCAGTAGAGTCACTCTGGGTTAGGAGTATCATGAACAGGTGTGTTTACTATGTTCTCAACTTTTACAAAATAATTGGGGTGGCCTTAATCTACAAACCTCCGCCATAATAATAACTAGAAAAGCTTAGTGGGTTAACTCAACTGATTTGAACCAACCAGTTTTAAGAAGGAAACCGCTGAGAGGTCATGGGTTCTAGTCCAGTAGAGTCACTCTGGGTTAGGAGTACATGTTGTACTCTGAGGAAATTTACATTAAGTGCCATTCAGAAAATATGAGGAAGCACCTGGAGGGTTTCCCTAAGAAGATAAATAACCAGAAAACGCTAACAATATTTATTATTAAAATACTCGTTATATACTTATTGATTACTAAAGCCTTGGTATAGGTTAGTAGCAACAAATCTAATTATAGTAACTAAAGGCCGCTTTCTTCGACAAACAGAGTATGGTTTAGCTTCTAGTAGTTTAATTAAGTTACGCTGGAAGTACAGAATGTCTACCTGATGGACAACAAGAATACAGTGAATGTTATCCGATTTCATGCCACAGATGCAAGAAAACCTGTCAACAGGCTCCAAAGGAGCTTGGTGGAGAAACTTTCATAAAAATTACATTCGTTTGAAATTAGCATATATCTAGGGCATCAAATAAAAACTGAAAGCACTATATAATAATTAAGATAATAATCTTAACTCTATAGGAATCAGCCCTCATCCGCAATAATTACAGATAAAAGTGTGGATAAGTTTCTGAGATGGAGGGGCATGCAATCAAACCACCTCCATGTCCAAAATTTATAATATTACCATTTGTCCCTAGAGACCCTAAAATACATCACCCACTTGTTGAAGCATTACAGCATTCTTCATTTCTACAATCTCAATATGACATTGTGACTAGATACAAAGTTAGAACCAAAAAGTTTCAAATTAGAGGTTATTTTCTAGCAGAATGTGAACAAGAACGGAATATTTGAACATGAGACTCATTATAAGCTCTAAGGTGCTTGCAAAAGTTAGCTACAACTTTCAGAAAGCAAGCATGAAGGAGATAAAGAATTTAAGAATACAAAAGGATGGTTATCAACATAAAAGAGATTGAAGAAGATTTTCAGAATGTTATTTATTTTGATTGCATATAGTCCTACAGTCCTCAAATTTGCACTCCATTTCCCTTGAATTGTACTTGTTTAAACTTTATGCACAACACTTTTTCTTTTATAAATTTTCTGATCTCCGATATTTTCCCAAGGACTTTTTCAATTCAAAGAAGCCATTTGTGTCAGATATCAGAAAGTGTTACGAGTTAAATTCACACCCCCCTTTTTGCATAGAAGAGCCATCTGGCTCCGAGATTCTCCCATTGATTTTTCAATTCAAAGAAGCAGTTTGTGACAGACATCAGTAAGTGTAACGAGTTAATTAAAAACTCACTCCTTTTCACTTAGAAGAGTAATCTGGTGCTCTTGCCAAGGTCTCCTCTACAGAGCTTCTTCAACATTTCACACTTTTAGCTTTAGATGTTCTCAAAGCTCAGAGGTTGCTAAAACTCAGCATGCAATCTGAGTTAAACAGTTCAATTGCACCAAAAAAATTGCCACATAAACTATGTAAAGACAATAACAAAAAATAATCATCTCATAGAAATGCTGCAGGGTGTATTTGTGTGCTGAATGTATAAGCCTGCAGAGTACTGCTTAAGCAGACCAAGAATATTTTTCATGAATGTTAACAATAGGTCTGCATAATCCAGATAATTATGAGATTCATAAGGAAAATCTTACCTCACACCAATCCAGGCAATCAATAGCTTTGACTGTTTTTGTCTCATCTTTAAATTTTCCCTTAGTAGTCTCCCGAACAGCCCTCCACATGACCATGGGTTCCCAACTTAAACCTGCTGTGTCTTCCAGAACATTCCGAACGATAACCGGTTCCCCTCTTAGCCAGTGTTTCTGGAAATGCTCAAGACCTCCACCCTTCATATCATGTGCAGCTGGACAGTACAAAATATTGTCATTTTTACCCTCTCTTGAAGCTGCTTGCCGTAAATTGCTGTCAGACGATCCATTATTTCCCTCCCAATCGGACTGGAAGCATGAAGTGCAAGATTCTGAATCTTTGAAGGCCTCTTGAACTTTACAGTCACTACCCATTTCCACAGCATTCCTCTCAAGTTTTGCAATCCAATTTACTTTGAAAATGCGCTTCAAATCTAACAACTGACTGCCACAGCCACCACGTTCCTTAGGAGGGCATGGTATACTACCATCACTGTTTGCTCTCCAATCAGGTAACGGTTGCAATGGATCCTCGATGACAATATCTAAGGCATGAGACGAGCTTTCCCAGCCAGATCTTCTTGCTAAAGCACCATGACTGTCTCGAACATGGGCAAAAGCTCTCGACTGAGATTGCTGTTGAGCAGACTCTGCTTCATCACCACCAGGCTGGCAACCTTCTCGAAGTTCACGAGAACAAATGAGACAGAGATCATAAGAACAATTTGAGCAGCTTCTGTGATAATCAACAATAGATGTAGTACAGTTGTTACTGCAAAAAATCGCAAACGCATTGGACTGGTATGTCAGATAACCACTGTTTGCTATGGCCCTACTCTCAAAAAGTTCTTATTGAACAATATATAAGTTCACATCATGATTAGAACAGGTATGTATTAATATTTCATTTGACAAGTTAATGAATGAAAATCTGCATACCAATACAGGCGCTCATCTGGATTGAGTTTGGCCCTCGGAACTTCTGTTACTGATGCTACTCCTGATAAAAGTGTAATTACAGCATGATTGTTAAATTCTAGAAGTTGAAAGTGATAATAACTCCCACTTGTTTAGGAAACACACTAATTTATCTACCTCGAATCTTCGCCTCCAACTCTTGTTCCAAGCACTGCTCAGTCCGAATTTGCTTCAGCACAGGAAAAACCATATATAGCAGGTGCCTTAAATGGATTATCTTCTCGGCGTTATTTGTTTCCTTCACAATAGCCTGACCAAACAGAAAAAAGAAGTCAGTTTTTAACTGCATGTCTGCATCAATTACATTTACAGTTAAAAAATACAAACCAATTACCTTCAGGCGACCATCTTCACGCAAGCATGCCTTGCAATTACAATTCCCACGACAAACAGGACAAGACTTCTCAATGTCCTTTCTAGTCTGTTCAGGGTAGGTACCTATGTTTCCCATTCCAAACCCACATATAGATTAAAACAAGCAAGAATAGGGCTTAAGACCATGCCAAAATCAACAATCAGATTAATATTATATGCTTTAAAGAACATCATAATTGAGTGCAGCAACGATTTTAATATCTAACATTCAGCATTTTACGATTTTGGTGTGCTTTAAAAACCTGAAATATTAACCTTTGAAATGGAATATTTATGGCAATTTATATTAGGTAACGTTATTTGGCTTATGAAATTTAGTAAACACTTTGCATAATATCAAGAAGACGCTCAAATTTTATAAGTATTATTCAGAGATAATATATATTCTCCAAAGTCCTACAGGTGAACAAAAGCATTTTCTTTTTTTCAATGAATTATCCCTGGGTTTTTCTGATGAGAAACGAACCATCTTTTAATGCAGTTGAAGCAATAGCGCTTTCGTTCGCAATTAGAACAGAAAACTACGCCCTCTTTATCATTCCTTTGGCACTGATGACACATCCGGCTTTGTCCCAACAGATCTCCATTCTTAGCAGACAATTCCTGGAACAAAATGTGATGTAAGCTTTCAACAGAAGTAATCAAGCACATAGGAGTAAAACAAAATAGCAGCCACTCCACACTGATTAAATTAATAGCATGAAAAAATACACTCAAAACTGGAATTACCTCCACAGTCTAGTTTAGTGGCTCTGTCCCATGCATGGTAGTTATGAGTAACATTTTCATTCAATTACATGCATGTTTATTTAAAGCCAAGTTGAATGCACAATCTCACTGTTTTATTTAAATTCATAGCTAGTGCACCATATGGGATTACATAGTGCATGATTATTGGAAATATTTTTCGCATGCTTAGTTGCATAACACAGCCCAGGGCAAAGTTGTTCATCCACCAATCAGCAGCAAGGCTGACTTCTACCGTTGTAAACTTGTTTTGTCACACTGAAAAATCATCAGAAATATAGTCAAGTGGTTTACCAAAAGATACCGTGAAGAAATGTCTCATGCACACAATGTCCTCCACATTGAATAACCACACGGCCAAATGAACCCAGTCTGAGGACTACATTTTATTTTTTTGGTTTATTCCATAATTGCAATAAAAACTGTGGTTTAAAAAACACAAAGACTGCGTTTTCACAGTTCTCCTATTTTATTGAATATTGATGTCTTTTATAAAGTTAAAATAGTGAGTGTCGCTGGCCTTCAAATTTTGCACTACGAATTATTAAATGTTTACTTCACGGCCAAATGAACCCAGTCTGAGGACTACATTTTATTTTTTTGGTTTATTCCATAATTGCAATAAAAACTGTGGTTTAAAAAACACAAAGACTGCGTTTTCACAGTTCTTCTATTTACAAGTAGGATCTGTTTGTATTTATTTTGTTTTCCTTTGTTCTTTTCCCATTTCCATTATGCCATGTGGTATGAATGTTATATTTTTAAATGGTTCTTTGGTCTGCTTCGTTTAAGTGGTTTTGTTTTTCGCATGGACCTGTTTTTCCAGTTTTCTCAGAAAATAGATACTATACAGATTTACTGAATCTAGAAATAGAGAACACTTTCAACCTAAGTATCTGTACTTGAGAATACAAGTCCACCCCAAAACAACAGACCGGGACCTTAAGAGAGGGGTGTTCATTTTCCATTGGCTTTGGCAACTGCCCATATAACACAAACGGCATTTCGGGTGCAGTATAAAATCTGGGTCTTTGGCGAGATACTCCATTGTCTTTGACTTTGACATCTGCCAAATGAGGTAACGACTAACAAGTATTTCAGCTGCAGATGTGGCTGAGCAAGAATCCAACCTGGGTCTTTCAGGTGGAAACAGAACTGAAGCCCTAAAGTTTTGTGATGCACACTGATGACACGAGCTATTTACTGAATTTTGACTCACTTAGGAAATGCCGCCCACAGTCTAGGTTGGAGTTCTTTACATGCAGAGTCCTACAAAGAGGATTGGGATTAAGAAGAATTAGAACTGACCTTATTCGAAGAATGCCGGAAAGATTTAGGCTTTGCATGATGAATAGATTCACGATCAACACACTTGCTGTCTTCATAATCCATAAATGGGCTCTCCCCATTCCTATCATCCAATTGCGAGGGCATTTCTGTCTTGTCTCTCTTCTTCTTCTTCCTCCTCTTCGCCATAGCCATCTCGGCGCCAGAGGCAATTAACAACTCGTCAGTAATATCATCAGCAGACCTTTTCTTCGTAGTATCCTTCAAATTAGGATCGCTACCCCTCCCCATGCCGAAGCCTTCCCTTTCTGCCACCGCAGAGTATTTATTCAGCTCATCCTTATTGTCACCGGCCTTTCTTCCCTTCAAATAGGACACGTTTCCCCTTTCAGAGGCCCCCGTTTCCACTTCCGGCTTCGATTTCTTCCTCAAGCCATCGCTATCAGCTAACGTCTTCTTAAAATTATCCTTCAAATTAATGCTGCTTCCCTTGTCAAAGGGCTCCGCTTCTATCTCCGCCCTTAATTTCATTGGACCATCAGACTTTTTCTTCAAATGAGAGTGCTTCCCCTTTATTTCTGTCTCTTCGCCCCTTAATTTCTTCTCAACCTTGCGGCCATTGTGGGTAACTGCCTTAGGGCTAGGATTGCTAGGGTTCTTGACAGCAGAAGCCAGAGCAAGCCTTTTCTTAGCCTGTAGAATATGTTTTTCGCAGAAAGTCTTGCCCTCCATGGCCTGGCCGGAACACCTCCACTGCTTTCCATCCCCTCCATGGCCTGGCCGGAACACCTCCACTGCTTTCCATCCGACCTCTTGCATCGCAATTCGTTTGGCACAGGCTTCATCATTAAACCCTACAAACCCCCAACTGATGCCCAAAACAACACAATTTATCCCCCGAAAATCCCCTTGCAGAGCTCAGATCACCACAATTAACGACCAATGCAAAAAACAGTCACCGCATGCCATACAGAACGCGTCCTCCATCTCGTATTTCTCTGTCGTGCGACCCCTGTAACACAACCGGAGAAACTAAACAGCGAAAGAGATAATTATATGCCGCAGAAATAAAATGCAAGATTGAGGCCAGATTTTACCACATTTGCTATGGCTTCTCTTGGGAGACTCTGGTGCAATGCCAATATAGATAATATCGCTTCATCATTGTGGTTGGAACTGCTTCTGGAGGAATGCAAGATTCATGAAGGAATGTGTGAATCGACCCTCGATGAGCCATAAGCCATGCTACATTGTTTCCTGCATAAATACAACATTTTCAATTTATAAAGACCTTTAAGCATATTGTGTTTTTCCTTGTGCCTTGTACGCATTCAAACAAGAATGGGTACCATGTTAGATTTAGTTGTGTTACCAACTAATGGCTAATAATTCATGGCAACAATTCCATGAAGCCCAATGAAGTTGATATAAGCTACTTGTTACTTTCAATGCCAATAAATGATATGAGAAGCTTGTCTTTGTTGTAGGAACATTTAATTTTTTTATGAAGGAATTGGTAGTTGTAGGTGTAGAAAGTGTAGATGAACTAAGGCACAACAAAAGTGCGCGTGTGAGATAGTGGTGTGGGTGCAGGAAGAGATTGGTGCACGAAGAAGTTGGGTGCATACCAAAATGTTGTGTAGGGTAGAAGGGTGAACAAGCAAAGGATTGGACATGAAGGCACGTAGGGATGATGAAGTTATGTGTGGAAAACATGAATGAGTTCCATATGTATCGCATGTAAGTTGATGGAAAATCCTATAAAAGTGATGGCCCTAAAAGAGATATGGTTTGTTAGTTTTAACATAGTGTTGGTTGCTAAGAGGGAGTTGTCGAAGGGCAAGAGGATATTGATCAAAATATGAGCTCAAAGAAGAAATAAAAATACTAGTTTGAGAGTGAAGGGAGAGATCTAAGAGTGTTGTTAAGGCTTGAAACAATGGTTGATATTAAGGCATACACTTGGTGTGTATGTAAAAGTTATGCTAATGCGAACAACTAGACCAATTCTTTGATCACTCCCATCCTTGAATGTTTTGATGTATTTTTCCTCCCACTTTTGGTTATAGTTTATTGTTTGGATATTTTTATTTCATACTAATTAGTGTTTGTAGAATGTGTGATGCCTAACCCTAGGAACCCAAGCAAAACAATGGCCCATTGTGCATCTCATGTTCCAGTGTGTATTCTCTTCTTCGCAATGTGCAAAGTCATTTCTTTTTGTGAACAAGCTTGGGTACTCAATATTAAAAAAATCCATTGTGTTGCCTTGGGTTTCTAGGTCTCCACATATGCTTCAAATCTTGAACACTTCTTTTTGCAATCACACTTCTTCCAAGACCAACACTTAATCAAAGCTAGTGGCTTGGGTCCATCAAACTCAATACCTCATGCCCTTGTCCCCTAATTTTCGCTCTGCCTCCCATCCACTGCTTCTGCGTAAAATGTAATAAAATATACCCTAAATATTTGTATTGCCATATAGCATAACTAAGCCCCCCTTATCCCCTTAATGCAGGGAAATATATGTTCTCATTTCCATATCATAGTTTATTCCCCAATATGAATGGACGTGATAGGATATTTCCTACCAGCTGACCCCCCCATGGGTTCAAGTCTCCTCCCTTTACCAATTCGAAGTCCCCAAGTCCCAGAGAAATGGACACATAGTGGCATGGATATCCATGCAAGTTCATGCATGGTGCTCTAGGCATTGTTCATCACTCTAGATTCCCCAATTGTTTCTTTAAGGCAAAAGGCATGGTTGTTTTCCCTATAAGGCCTTGACAATGTCCAATGCCTCAAGTCCCAATGACTTGGAGGCACAACACCCTGGATACTCTACGAATTCATGTGTGGTGCTTTATGGCATTCTTAATGGATTTGGATGCCTAAATGGTTTCTTTGGGGTCAAAGGCATGGTCCTATTTTATAGAATGCCATTCCCAAGGCCCCAATATATGTGTGTATTGATGTCAAAACCACCTAAATCATATGCCTAGTTTTAAACCTCATAATGAAAAAGATACCCCCATAGCTTGTAGGATAGAGACACCCTTTGGAGATCATGGCTACTGGTTCAAGGTGTCATTTAACCTTTGATTCCTATAATCTTATTTTAGTGGTCACGACTTTGGTTTTTATCCCTAAACATGTCAAGGACACAATATCCATTCCTAATGATGTGAAACTTTAGCGCTTGAGTTGCAAGTCTCCTCCATTACCATGTCCAAGGCCTTAAGACCACAAGACCTAGATACATACCACCATGGATACCATGGAAAGTCATGTGTTATTCTTTAAGGAATTATGCATGGCTCTAGATGAATGGTTTCTTTAGAGCCAAAGGCATGGTCTTCATCCCTATAATGCCATTTCAAAGGCCCTCATACACCTTCATAATTCTCAAAACCATCTAATGGCACTAGCATACTAAATCATAGGCCAGTGATACCCTCAATAGGCCATGTGTGGTTGGTGGAGGAAACCTACTTAGTTTTAGATGTTTAGAAGATTCCTTTTAAGCCTTAGGTTTAGGTATCCTCCACTGACCATGTCCAATTTGCCAAGGTAAAAAGACCTACATACATAGTTCCTTAGATACCACTCCAATGTCATGCATGGTGCTTTGAGGCAGCCTTCATGGCTTTGAATGCCTCAATGATTTATTTAGGGCCAAAGGCATGGTATTATTCCCTAGAACATCATTCTCGAGGCCCCAATACACCTACATATTGCTCAAAACAACTTGATGACACTAACATCCTCAAGCATAGGCTAATGATACACTCAAGAGGCCATGTTTGGTTGGATGATACCACCTCCTTTGACTTAGATGGATAAAATATTCCTTCAAGGCTTTAGGATTAGGTGTCCTCTGCTAACAATGTCCAAGGCACTAAGGCCAAAAACCTAGATACATAATCCCATGGATACCCCTACGAAGTCATGAATGATGCCTTGATGCATTGTTCAAGGCTCTAAATGCCCCAGTAATTAATTTAGGGACAAACACATTGTCTTCTTCTCTATAATATAATTCCCAAGACGTTGACACACATAGATACTACTCAAAACCATATAAATGCACTAAAATACACAATCATAAGCTAATGCTACCTTCATGAGGTCATATGTGGTCGGTTGAGATATCCATGTGGGCCTAAGGTTGAGGTCTCCTCCCTTGACCATGTCCAATGCGCCAAATCCCAATGAATTGGATGCATAGCACCATGGATACTCCGTGAAGCCATGTGTGGTGCTTTGTGGCATTCTTAATGGCTTTGGATGCCTAAATGGTTTCTTTGGGTTCAAAGGCATGGTCCTGTTCTATATAATGTCATTCTTAAGGCCCCAAGATATGCGTGTATTGCTCAAAACCACCTAATGGAATCAACATCCCCAATCATAGACCATTGATACCCTTAAGATGCCATGTGTGGTTTGTGGAGGTAACCTCCTTAGCCATGGATGGCTATAAGCTTCCTTTAGGGCCCTATGTTCAGGTCTCTTCCATTGACCATGTTAAGACCCAAAACAACATAGTGGAAATGACATAATCAATCATAGGCCAATGACCTGATGAGGAGCTCAAGGCCAAGACCCCATCACTCGATCTTGAAAGAATTATTTTTTCTTTTTCGAAGTTGTAAATATTGTTTTTGGATATCGAGTTTTACTTTATATGTTGTCATATATATAAATATTGCCGAAGTTGGCTATCACATTATAGGTTTTCGAGTATCTTTACATATGATTCTGTCGGGTTCTAATTATGTGCGACCTCACGTATTGTTGAGATCCAGGTCTAGGATCTCTGTGGTTATTATTGTAATCCTCTATTTTGAGTAATAAAATAAGATACGCCGGTTTTGTGGACATAGCCCAAGGAGTGGGTGAACCATGTATATGTGTCTCTCTGATGTTTTACTGTTCATTATGCTATGGTCAAGTGATTAATTGTGTAAAGGATAATTTATTGATTAGTCACATGGTTCATGTATAATGTGATATGTGTCTTCCTCTCATGTATGATGTGATGTTTTTGTTGTTCATTACGCTATGTCAAGTGATTAATATGGGTGAAGGATGATTCTTGTTTAGTCACATTGTTTAGATAATGATTTCACTAATATAGTTAAGTTTTGTTAAGGACTTTTGAGTTTACCATTAACGGGTGGGTGGACTATTAGTGCTTATCATACATAAAGTTCTTTGTGGAGATTTTTTTTATGCTTATTGGTCTCACCTTTGTTGTACTCATATATGTTTTATTCTCCTTATTGATGGTGAGGAAATTTGATGAGTGTATATATATGAGTTTGTTTGAAATGTGATAATGAAGTAGTTGTATGATCATTAAGACGGTTTTAATTACTATGGACTTCACGCAGATCAAACATTACCAAAGTTTTCAATTTTATTCATCGAAAATATAACTCAAAGGAAACATGTATTCTTTCACCCCACTTTCCCAAGGGAAACCTTGAGGTATGTTACACTTAGCCCTAGATGGCTATAAGATTTCTTTAGATTCAAAGTTCATGTCTCCTCCATTGAGCATGTACAAAGCCCCAAGACCACAAGAACTATAAACATAACACTATGGACACCCATGCGAAGTAATGTATAATGATTTGAGGCATTTCCCATGGATTTGGATGCCTATATGGTTTCTTTCGGGCCAAATTTATGATCTTCTTCCCAAAAATGTCATTCCCAAGGCCCCAGGGAATCTACATAATGCTCAAAACCACCTAATGGTACCAACATCCTCAATCATAGGCCAATGACACCCTCAGTAGGCCATGTGTTGTTCCAGGAGGAAACCTACTTATCCCTAGATGACTAGAAGATTCCTTTAGATCCCGATGTTTAGGTTTCCTCCACTGACCATGTCCAAGGCCCTAAGGCCACACGATCAAGATATATAGTGCTATAGATACCCCTACAAAGTCATGCATGGTGCTTTGAGGTAGTGTTCTTGGATTTGGATGCCTCAATGATTTATTTAGGGATAAAGGCATGGTATTGTTCCTTGGAACACAATTCACAACACTATAAGACACCTACTTCCTGGTCAAAACAACCTAATGGAACCAACATCCCAAATAATAGGCCAGTGATACACTCAGGAGATCATGTGTGGTTGGTGGAGGCAACCTACTTAGCCTTGGATGGATAGAAGATTCCTTTAGGGCCCAAGGATTATGTTTCCTCCACTGACCACGTCTAAGGTCCCATGACTAGAAACCTAGATACATAGTTCCATGGGAACCCCTATGAAGCTATGCATGTATCCTTGAGTTATTTTTCATAACTATGGATACCACACCAATTTATTCAGTTCAAAAAAATGGTCTTATTCTTTATAGCATTATTCTCAAGACCCCTAGACACATAAATACTACTCAAAACCACCTAATGACACTATCAACCTCACTAATAAGCCAATGATACCCTCAAGAAACCATGTGTGGATGGTGGAGGGAATGTTCTTAGCCCTAGATTGATATAAAATTCCTCTAGGATCCAAGGTTCAAGTCTCCTCCCTTGACCATAGCCAAGGCCCTAAGTCCCAAATACTTCGATACATAGTGCCATGGATACCTTACGAAGTGATGTGTGGTGCTTTGTGGAATTATGAATGGATTTGGATGCCTAAATGGTTTCTTAAGGATTAAAGGCATGGTATTCTTCCATATAATTGTATTCCTAAGGCCTTGAGACATGTGCATATTTCTCAAAACTACCTAATGTCAATGTCATCCACAATCATAGGCCAATGATACCCTTAGGAGGCCATGTGTTGTTGGTAGGGGCAACCTTAATAGCCATGGATAGATAGAAGCTTCCTTTATGGACCTAGGTTTAGATATCCTCCATTATTCATGTTGAAGGAATCAAGGAAATAAGACCTAGATGCATAGCACCATGGATACCCTTTGAAGCCATATGTAGCACTTCAAGGAATTGTTGATGGCTTTGGATACCTCAAAAATTTATTGATGGCTAAAGGCATGGTCTGATTCCCTATAATATCATTCTCAAGGCCTAGAGACATGTATATACTACTAAAAAATACCTAATAGCACGAGCATTCTCAATCATAAGCTAATGGTAATCTCAAGATTCCATGTGTGGTTAGTGAAGGAAACCTTCTTATCCCTTGATGGCTAGAAGATTCCTTTAGTTCCAAAGTTGTAGATCTCCTCCCACGATCATTTCCAAGCCCCCAAATCCCCAAGACATGGATACCTAGTTCCATGGATACCCCTATGAAGTCGTGCATGGTGCATTAAGCCATTGTTCATGGCTCTAGATGATTCAATGGTTTCTTTATGGATAAAGACATGGTTTTTTCCCTAGAATTCCATTCCCAAGGCCATGTGTGCTTGGTGGAGACCATCTCCTTAACCTTAGATGGCTAAAATATTCATTTAGGGATTGAGGATCAAGTGTCCTCTACTGACCATGTCCAATGCCCAAAGGAAAAAAAAACTAGATACATAGTGCCATGGATACCCCTACGAAGTTATGCATGATTCTTTGACACATTGTTCATGGATCTAAATTCCATAAGAATTAATTTAGGGCCAAACACATAGTCTTCTTCCTTAGAATATCATTCCCAAGGCCTTGAAACAAGTAGATATTACTCAAAATATATAATTGTACTAAGATCCCCAATCATAATCCAATGCTTCCTTTAAGAGGCTATGTGTGGTTGGTTGAGGTATCCTTCTTATCCTTCGATGGATAGAAGATTTCTTTAGAGACTGAGGTTCAGGTCCCATCCCTTGACCATGTTCAATGCCCCAAGTCCTAATGACCTGGATGCATAGTGCCATGAATACCTATTGAAGCCATGTGTGGTGATTTCTGGCATTATTTATGGCTTTGTATGCCTAAATGGTTTCTTTAGGGCCAAAGGCATGGTCCTATTCTATAGATTGTCATTCCCAAGGCCCCGGGAGATGTGTCTAACACTCAAAACCAACTATTGGTGTTAAAATAACTAATCATAGATCAATGATACCCCTCTGTGGTTGGTGCAGGCATCCTTCTTTGAAACAGATGGCTGGAAGATTCCTTTAGGGCCCTATTTTTAAGTCTCTTTCATTGACCATGTTGAATTCCCTAATGCCACAAGACCTAGATACATAATACCATGGATATCCCTACAAAGTCATGTGTGGTTCTTCGAGGCATTGTTCATGGCTATGGAATCCTCAATTATTTCGTTAGGGACAAAAGTATGTTATTCCTCCCTTGAAATCCATTCCCAACACCCTGAGACATGTACATATTCCTAAAAACACCCTAATGTCACTAACATCCTCAATCATAGGCCAATGACCCTTGAAAGGCGATGTGTTGTTGGAGGATAGAACCTTCTTATCTCTAGATGGATAGAAGATTCCATTAGAGCTTGAGCTTCATGCCTCCTCCCATGACCATTTCCAATCCCCCAAGTCCCCAAGACTTGGATACATAGTGCCATGGATACCCTTGCAAAGTCACACATGGTGCTTTAAGGCGTTGTTCATGGTTTGGGATGCCTTAATGGTCTTTAAGGATAAATGAATGGTATTTCCCCTAGAATGTCATTCCCAAGGAATTGAGACACATACATATTTTCAAACCCGCCTACTGGAATTGTCATCCTTAATCATAGGCCAATGATACCTTTAGGAGGCCATGTTTGGCTGGTGGAGGAAACCTTCTTATCCTTGGATGGATAAAATATTTCTATAAGGCCCAAGGTTCAAATTTCTTCCACTCACCATGCCCAAGACCTCAAGTCCGTAAGACCTAGATACAAAGCTCAATGGATACCCTTGCAAAGTCATGCATGGTGCTTTGAGGCATTGTTTAGGGCTCTAGATTCCTTAGTTGTCTATTTAGCGCCAAAGGCATGGTATTATTCTCTATAGCGTCATTCCTGAGGTTCTAAGACACCTACATACTTCTCAAAATCACATAATGGTGTTAATATCCTCAATCATATGACAATGATACCCTCAAGAGGTCATGTGTGGTTGGTTGAGGAGATCTTATTAGACTTGGATGGCTATAAGATTCCTTTATGGATATAGATTCAAGTCTCCTCCCTTGACCATGTCCAAGTCTCCAAGGCTCCAAGAAATGGATACATAGTGGCATGGATATCCATGCAAGGTCATGCATGGTGCTCTAGGCATTGTTCATCACTCTAGATTCCCCAATTGTTTCTTTAAGGAAAAATGCATGGTTGTTTTCCCTATAACATCATTCCCAAGGCCCCGAGACATGTAGATACTACTCAAAACCACCTAATGGCAATTACATAATCAATCATAGGCGAATGATACCCTCAGAGGCCATGTGTTTTTAGTGGAGGAAATCTTCTTACCCTTAGATGGATGGAAGAATCATTTAGAGCTCGAGATTTATTAATATTTTATAATAGTAATAAATCAAAAATGTTTGTATTTAATTATTTGTCAAATTTAAGAATCATGGGTATTTGTTTGCTTGAATAATATTAAAAAATGAATACTCGACTTGAGCTATTTAGAAAATAATTATTTGTGAACTTGTTGCGTTTGTGGTGCAACACCTCATAAATGAATCATGTGAGCTTGTTGGTTTAAATAGTGATAAAAACAAATAATTGAATTTGTTGTGATTGTGGTTTAAAACCTCATAAATTAATCATGGGCATTTATTTGAATGAAAAAAATTGAATTAAGTTATTAAAAAATAATTATTTGTGATATTGTTGTGTTTATGGTGCAAATCATCATAATTAAATCATTTTTGTACATGTCCATGTGACAAATATGAGCTTAGCCCCACTATATGGTACTTGACAACATGGCATTTCTTTATGCTTAGGATTCCTTTAGGCTAAGGCCTATGATTGTTCGTTCAACAATGTTGAGGGCCATTGGACCTATCCCTAGTGATTAAAAACTTATAATAGTGTGAATTCCCACACTTAGAGGCTAAGAATACTCTTAGGAATATGTGTGGGTACCTTTGTGGTGTCTTTCTTGGTCCTAGATTCCTAAAAGCTTCTTTTAGGGCCTTAGCTAGAGGTTTTCTCCATTGATCATATAGATGGATCTAAGACCCATGTCTTGTATTAGCACCTAAAAACAATACTAATTTCCATCAAAAAAATTTAAGAAGATAAAAATATCTCAAAGGAATAATCAAATTTAAATTCAAATAATTTTATTACTAATTTATAATAGTAATAAATTAAAAATAGTTGTTTTATTTATTTGTTAATTGTATTTATATGTTTAAATAATATAAAAAATGAATAAATGAATTGAGCTATTTTCCAAATATGTTTTTTGAATTTGTTGTACTTGTGGTGTAAACTTCATAAATGAATCACTTGAATTTATTTGCTTAATATTTGAACTTTTTGTAAGTATGGTGCAAAAACTCATAAATTAATTTTTGATCATTTATTTTAATTGATATGAAAAAATAAATAAATATTGAATTGAGTTATTTTCAAAATAATTATTTGTGAATTTGTTTTGGTGCAAATCCACATAATTAAATCCTACGTGTACATGTCCATGTGGAAAATAATAGCTTAGCACCACTTTATGGTACTTGCCAACATGGCATTTCTCATAAAGGTAAAACTAATATAACACCATATTAACACCACAAAATATAAGTGGTGCTAATACCACCACTTTAACACCACAAAATATAAATGGTGCTAATAACACCACTTTAACACCACATAAATGTAAGTGGTGCCAATACCACCACATTAGCACCACAAACTATAAGTGGTGCTAACTTGTGGTGCTAAAAGATGGCTTTTCTTGTTGTGTACCCTGTGCTTCTGCGATCAAGTTTACTCATCACCCATGATCTCATCTGCCTGCCTGCATCCATCTTTCATTACTTCCTCTTGAAAACACATTGCTGGAAGGAGAAGTGCTTTCTTCTTTGATTACTTCCCCCGGGAGCTCCAAGGTGGCCGTCAAGAAGGCTTGTTTTAAACTCATTGCAATCGTCAAGTAGGCTTGTTTTAAACTCATTGCAGATATCAACATTTGTTCATCTTGACAAACCTCGCCAATACTATGATGCTCATGACTGTGAAACATCGATTCGTGATAACGTCTTCAATGGATGTTCATGATTCATGAAACATCGGTTCGTGATAACGTCTTCAATCGTGGTTTTTTTTGTGGATTGCATTCCTGGACCATGAACTAGAAAAAAACGTTGTGATTAGATTGTCATAGTTTTTAATGCAAATAGAATGAAGAGCGTGATCCAGGTACAAGATTCAATTTTAAAACAATATTTAATGCAAATAATGACGTGGATTGTTTTTAACGAAGATAGGAACATGGCGATTTTAAGTTTTTTAAGTTTTTATTTATATGGGAATGCATCACATTAATTAATGTACACGCCTTCCAAAAACTATGTGTCATTTTTTAATATTTATTTTTTTTAAATAATTTTATTTTCTGACCATTCTATTGCAAACCTGATGAAATTTGTCACTTCAATAATTTTAACCAATGAAAAAATAAAAATTCCAAATTAAAAAGATTTGAAAAACAGTTTGTATTTAAAAAAAATATGTTTAATAGCTCTTAAAACAGTTTTTATTTAAAAAAGAATATGTTTAATAGCTCTTTGACTGTTGTGGTAGCTTCATCTGTATTGCCAACTTAATTTCAGACACTATTTACTGTTATTACCAATGTTCCGCGTTCATATACTAGTGAAAGGGTTTCCCAACACTATGAATCACGAAGTTTTACTTGAATTCATACTTAATATTGAGAACTAATAGCACAACCACTTAAGTGTGAGTGAACACCTCTAGGCACGATTAAGTGCCATCATAAAGATAAATTACTTGTTTTCTATGGGTAATCCATAATTACCCATTATTCATGTATCAACTATGAGTTATTCATGTAACACTAGGTACCAACTATTAGTTGTTTTTTAAATTTTTTTTATAACTAATTATTTCAAGTTTATAACTAATGCCATAAAATCAATTTAGACATTATACTTGTCTCATTCTCATGCAGGAAAAACATAGGTGTTAGTCCACCTCAAAATCTAAGATATAAACACCTATAAGTATAATAACTAACTTTTTCAAATTTTTTTTAATATTTAAATATTTATTATTAATTTATCCATAACCTAAAACCATAAATCAATCATCAACTAAATTAAATAAATAAATGTAAAATATTATTAATAATAAAAATATTTCAATTTAAAGAAATTATCAACATATTAGTTACTAAGGGCAATGTTTCTAGATAAATGCTAACAACAAAATGCAATCGACAAAATCTATATAAAAAAAATAAGGCAATAACAATTTATATAAGTCTACATGTAAGAAATAAGCTAATAACAATTTAACTTATGTTTTTATTAAGTAATCACTATAATCTATGTTACAAGTTTGAGATTATGCATTTTCTTCCCACCACATGTTTCAACGCATTTTATCCAAAGATTTTTAGGGTATATTCCCTTCTTCCCAATCAATACATTACCAGCTTTATTTGGCCTGTTATCCAGGCACACGCTACTTTTGTCTATATTTTTGCTATCATGAATAAGATTCATTAACCATGAGTAACACCATAATAATCTCAAATTTTTTAAAGATTCATTAACCATGAGTAACACCATAATAATCTCAAATTTTTTATACAACTTTCTTTGTAAACATTTGATTGTTTTCTTCTTCCTTTTGCATAAGCAAAGCTACCATTAGCGACAGATTCTATGATGGTCAGTGTTGGCTTAGGGTATGCCGCTTTGAGGAATTCTTTGTTTATTTGCAGACTCATATGCTATTAGTATAAGCACTTTCCGGACTTCTTCTACATCATTGAAGGCATCCCTCACTATCGCTTTGAGCTAGGTTTTTTCCTTTCGTGTTCCTTCACTGTCTGTGAATTCCCTCATATCGGGGTGCACTAAAGTAGTCTACATGCACTTGCCACGACGCCACGACCTCCACATCATGCGATACTTGTCACTTGGGTTGGTTTGGAAGCCATTATTGGATTTAAAATTTTTACTTCCTATTTTCCGTAGGTGATTGTCATGATTCCCTGCTCCGAGAGTTCGATTCAGTGCTTTGAGGGCAAGATAAGGAGAGGATTTTGGAGAATGGTATGGGGAAAGATCAAGATGAAGAAGATTGAGAAGGTGACCAACATGCAGGTTAGGTATTCTAAGTGAAGGAATGGATTGCTGAAGAAAGCTTTGGATATCTCAACGCTCTGTGAGTCCAACAAACTGAATGCTAAGATATCATACTTTGGCTTAGAAAAACGTTTTCCTGAAGATGACAACTACAACTATGTTAGAACAAAAGTTGTTGGAAATTTGTAAGATTTTAAGATTTCAACACAATATCACTTTCAAACACTCTCAACAAAAAACTATCAACAAAAGGGATGCATTTGTTTTACTCGATGCTATCAAGAGTATTGTAATTGTACTTTATGCCATGCTTATTTTGGGGGAGTTACATCTTCGGTTGGGTTTTTTATTTTCTATGATGTAAAACTATTGTTTCCTTTTGCAAAAAGTTCATTTTATATAATGTTTGACGTTGTAATTTGGATATACAATGGGTATATGGCACCATAATATGCTGTGGAGGGTAAATTAACTGTAAAAGCTGATGTCTATAGTTTTGGCGTCCTTCTTCTGGAAGTTGTCACAGGAAGAAAGAATAGAATACCGATTATAATTTGTCACCTAGAATGCAAGATTATTTTAGGATGGGTGAGATCTGATCTGTATTTCCCACCTCTGTTACCAGAAATGGGATGGTAGTTCACGTTTTTAAGAAAAAATGAAGTAGAAACGGAAAGGAGCGTTTTCTACGGTCGTTTCAGTTTCTAGAATTTAAAAACTATTTCTTAGGAAACGAATCATTTCTTAGGACGGTTCCCCCCAAAACAAATATTCGTTTCTCATGGAACCGATATGGTTTCCTCTGGTTTCATGGTCATTTTTTTTCTCCCGTCAATAATGAATGCTGGAAGGTAGTTAGCTTCTACAACACTTAAAAGATGGCGGCTAGTTAGCTTCTACAACACTTAAACGATATGTGTTGGAGATAATTCCTCCCGCCAGGTGTTTATACCCACCAACCACCGTACAAAAAGTTAATACTATTAGCTGAAGAAGTTAATGTGCCTCGGGTGAAGAGGCATCGGATGATTCAATGTATTTTTGGGGTGTTCATTTCAGTTCTAGAAGGTGGTAGAGGAGCCGAGAGCTCCATTCAGAAATTCTGCTCATCATACCCTGTTTTGTTTTGTGTCTCTGTCGCATACTCTGTTTTGGGGGTTATGCTCTGCCTCCATAAACTCTGTCATGGTATCAGAGCCCATGGAGCGATCCCCTTGCCTCGAGCTCTGAGGTCTGTCATTTTGTTCTAGCCGGTTGAGTTGTTACTCCCATGGACTGAAGACCCCAGTTCTGTCTACCAGCAATTTGTGAGCTGATCTATCTAGCAAAGGAAGAATTATTGCTGTCGTGTGGTTTTTTTTCTGAAGTTTGTAGCCGCCGCTCTCTCTCACATTGCTTTACAAGAGTTGCAACTTGGCTGAGTGTTGTTATCAGAGTGGAAGGTATCATCTTGCTCTACCTTCCTTGAGCGATTTGTGGAAGCCAATATTGGTTAGTATGAGAATCAAAGCAAAAGCATGGCTATGTGTTCAGCGTTGAGCATATGCTCCTGCGGATAGGCACTACCATTGTATGAGAAAGCACCCTACTTGGAAATTTAGCTCTTAAGTCATTGTGCTCTTTGGTATGTGAGAAGGGTGTTGGGAGCCGAAGTAAATTTTGTAGTCGCCTTGAAATAGAGATTCCAACCACTATATGATTGTGTGCTCCTATCGTTTGAGAAGCTAGGTGCCCCCATTTCCTTCCAGGACTAGTCGCGACCTGTATAAAGGGAAGAAATCTCTTAGAGTCTGGGCAAGAACAGGTGAAACCCAGTTGATGATGGCAATGTCTGCCATGCTCGGTGTGTGCTAGAGATTAGAGCACTATTCCGGCAAGTTTTTCCACATTACGGCAAAGCTTTTTGGCCTTAAATGCTGTTTGTTTTTTTTTAGAACGTGGAAGCTTGCGGTTTTGGTAGAGCCTGAGCTATTTTATGTGCTTTGAAGCCGAGAAAGCCGAGAGATAGATGACAAGAACAGAGGTTTGAGGAGGCCGTAAGGGAGGATCCAAGAAAAAGCCTGCCCCCACTAAGAAGCCTGCTAAGGCTGTAAAGAAGGTTGCAGCTTCTAAGTCCAAGAAAGCGGTGCTTGCTGCAAAGAAGAGAAGAAATGGGTTACAAAAAGAGACTCAAGCAGATTAAAAGAAGAAATACAAGGGCGGAGGTGAAAGCCGAGGCAGGGTTAGAAGCACAGAGGGTTCCTTGTGAAGAAAATATGGTTGACGAATGTGCAGGAAAAAGTGCCGATAAGGAGGTCGTTGCTAAGGATAATTGGAGCAGCAGAGTTCTCTTTGTTCCCCCACATTTTTCAGGTAAAAATTATGAATTTTGGGCTATTAAGATGAGAAGTTTTCTTAGAGCAGAGGATTTGTGGTGTTTAGTTCAAAATGAATGTGTGCATCCCCTAGATCTAGAGGCCTTTTAGGCCCTAATAGAAGATCAAAAATTGCAAAAGCATGAATTGGCTTTGTATTTCATTCAGCAGGCCTTGGATGAAAATATGTTTTTGAAGGTAGCAACAGCTAAAACTGCCAAAGAAGCTTGGGAAACTTTCAAACATGAATTTGAAGTAAGGGGGAGCGACATGTGCAAGCAGTCAACAGTGCCACAGCTTGTTGAAGAAGTAGCAGTTAAGAATCCTGCAGTTGAAGCAGAAGACAGCCAAGCTGTTAGTGAATCCCACGGTGTAGAGGCACTTGTGGACGAATACGAAGATGGAATTTCCATTGCAGCAGTGGATACTCCATCCATAGAAGCATTTGAATGCTCGTATGAAACAGTCAAGGACTCTGTCAGCCAAGCAAAGCCAGATATGTTTGAGAACAACGAAGCCCACTGTGCAGAGCCACAAGTGGATGAAGATGGTGTTGAAAATGAAGCTGCCATAACAGCAACAGAAAATGGTGAATTAGCAACTCAAGAAGTTGTAGGACAGCCAGTAGAGGCTTAAAAAGAAGCTGAAGCAGTAGAACAAATCGAAGAAGAAGTGCTCATGAAGAGCATGCCCATGAAAGCAGAATTTTTTCTTAACAGTTTAGATGTTTGTGCATGTGCAGGTGCATATAGAAATCAGCTTGTAATTGAGGAAAATGCAAATGATGATGAAATCATTCAAGAGTTTTTAAAGAATGTAGACATTGTGATGTCCTTGTTTGAAGCAGAAAATGAAAAAGGAGACAGCCATGTAGCTGCAAAAGATGAAGTTCATGCAGAGGATAAGGCAACAAATGAACCTGAAGTTTGTGCAGTGGAAGAAGGTAAAACTAATTTAGCAGCAGAGATAAATGCTGAGAATGAGGAAGTATATGAAAATGGTGAACGTACAGAACGTGAGGTACCAATTCATGTGGAGCCCCAAGATCCCCTTGATGTGAAAAAGGAGAATGGACACGATGGGACTACTTGTGGAGGAAATTCTGAGCACCACAAACCTGCAGATCAAGTGGAGGTGGTAAACTACGAATCAAAGGATAAGATGCCGCCGCCGGATAATAAGAAAGGGGGAATTAAGAGACCTGCGCAGAGCAAGTCGGATTTTAGGGAAACAAAGAGACCTGTTGTCGACCCCATGAACGGGAAGATACTGCAAGATGTTACGAAACAGTGTGGTTTTCTTCTATCTAGGCTCATCAAACACAAGCATGGCTAGGTTTTCAAAGCCCCTGTGGACACTGTAACTCTCTGGCTGCATGATTATCACACCATTATAAAACACCTAATGGATCTCGGTACTGTCAAGGCGAAGCTAAATGCAAATGAGTATAAATCGCCCCATGAATTTGCAGCGGATATCAGATTGATGTTTAATAATGCCATGACCTACAACCCCATTGGACATGAAGTTCATACCATGGCTGAACAGATGTTGCAGTTTTTTGAGAATCGGTGGAAGCCGATTTGTGATAAATATGAGGAGGAGAAGAGGAAATTGTCTTGGTCAGGTGATGATGGGTTATTACCTGGGGCAAGCCAAAATATAAAGAAATTGCCTTTTGGTGAACCCACAAAGAAGAATTTGAAGAAGACGGAGCCCCTTCTGGGTTTGTCGCCACGGCCTCTTCCAAATGCCAAGTCCAAGGCTAGTCCAGCTTTACGAGCCCCTGCACCCAAAAAACCCAAGGAAAAATATCTTCATAAGCGGGAGATGACATATGAGGAGAAGCAGAAGTTGAGTGCAAGCCTACAGAGCCTACCCGCTGAGAAGTTGGAGAACATAGTCCAGATTATTAAGAAAAGGAATCCGTCACTATGCCAGCAGGAGGATGAGATTGAGGTTGATATAGAAAGTTTCGATACAGAAACCCTTTGGGAACTTGATAGGTTTGTCAATAATTGCAAGAAGACGGTGAGAATGAAGAAGAAGGTGAAGAAGAACGCTGAGTTCAAAATCTGGAGCAAACGAAAGAAAAAGAAGCCGCTGCATCAGCATGCAACAGACAAGAATGGTAAATTTTGTGCTTCGACATGAACTAATGTAAGCCTAGCTGAGACTTAGACCAGCAGGCATTAATGTTTCAATGTTTTTTGTTAAAATCCCATGAAGGCATCGCATGTATGCTTTAGATGTTAGCTTTAGATGTTAGTAGTTTGTTTATGGTCGGAATTAAGGGGGAGTGTTGGAGATAATTCCTCCCGCCAGGTGTTTATACCCACCAACCACCGTACAAGAAGTTAATACTGTTAGCTGAAGAAGTTAATGTGCCTCGGGTGAAGAGGCATCGGATGATTCAATGTATTTCTGGGGTGTTCATTTCAGTTCTAGAAGGTGGTAGAGGAGCCGAGAGCTCCATTCAGAAATTCTGCTCATCATACCCTGTTTTGTTTTGTGTCTCTGTCGCATACTTTGTTTTGGGGGTTATGCTCTACCTCCATAAACTCTGTCAATATGTAGGTAGATGAAGAATTTAATGATTTTGAATGCATAAGGAAAGGATATGTAGGTATATGAAGAATTTAATGATTTTGAATGCATAAGTCCTTGTCTGCTTTGCATCGAACTCTCAAAGATCAAAGCATTTCTTTGGCTCAGCTGCTTAGGTTTTGTTTGAGTGAACTGAAGAATTGTTATCCGGAAGCTGGAGTTTGAGGTCGAGGCCTAACATGGCGCATAAGTCTTGCTTGAAAGAAGGGAATAAACAATGTTTGAATGACGGGAATAATGGGTGGTTAAAGGCTTGAGTTCAAGTTCAAGTATTGAAATCTACAATTTTCTCTGTAAGTTGTCAATATCTGTTATCTTTATTGCCTTCCTTTGCCATTAACAGTAGATGGATTAACCTTTAGGCTGAGAAGGTAGATCTGAGATAGCATTATGACCGGCCTTATCAAAGTAGATCTGATATTGCCTTATGACTGGCCTTATTGCAGTACGCCTGAAACTTACATTTTGGAAATTTAAGATATAAAAGAAGAGACACATATAAAATTGTTTGTGCTAAAATATGCTTGGAAAAAAAGCTTAATTTGCAAAAGTAAAACTTGTGGATTTAAAATCTGCAGTTACCGAATTGCGTTGTAGTTTCTTTTGTTAGGAAAGGCATATATCCATATTTTTAGAGGAAATGTTGCTTAAATTAGGGTGAATCCTTGTCTCAATTTGAATCTCTTAGTATAAAACCAATCCAAGTCCCAGCTCAAAGAATTTGAAGCTTTGCCAATCCCCATTCAGGTTTTATGCTAAATGTTTTTTTATAGGAGGGTAATTTGATTAAGGTAGCTACTTGAATAAGATTTCTAAATAATATTTATAACATGAAATTAATGTTTGGTAATACCAACAATTTAAACTGAAATCCTTCCATTCCCTATGATTTTTTATGATTTGGGAGTTAATTAGGTGTGGCTTAGCTATGCTCTGGAAGGTAAGACCTTTATAGGATCCCTAATTCTTACTCGAAGTGATATCAACTTTCACCTGAAGATGATGAGAGGCCACTCAGAACTAGCCGAAAGGGACCTTGATCCATGCATCCAATGTTGTGAAATGCACTTTCAACCTTTCATTTTCATCTGATGATTTTAGTTTCCTTATTTTCAATGATGATTTTATTTTGTTAATTTTGAACTATTGATTCAATGTAACAAATAGGTATTATTTATAGGTGGATTTTAATTGAAGATAAATTATTTTATACTTTTAAAGCGCAATGTTAGAAATAGGGATCACATGAAATATTAAATGAACAATTGTATGCGGTGGCGATAGGAAGCACAACTATGGTGATAGAAAGCACAATTATTGAACTTAGATAAAAAAAATGTAAAATATCCAAATTAATTGAGTTAGTATTTTGGAAAAAATTGAGAATTTTCTTCGTATTAAAAATCTCCGCAAATATAATTCATTCTTTGCTTTTTTTTTAAGGACCGAGAGTTCGCCATCCTTGCATTAACAAAATGACAGTTAGCTCTCATAAAGAAAAAACATAATCATTTAATTCGATCATTCCTACAATTAACGTTCTTATAACCTTGTTTACTTGCACCATTCAATTTACCTATCCAATTACATAATACCTATACACTATGTCTTACTTCAACATAATTGATAACATTAACACACTTGCTCATATTCGAAGATTAAAAGTCTTTACTTTGAACATCTTCATGAATTCTTACCCATTATGGGTAGTTCAATTGTGCTTGACAAAACTTAGTATGTTTATGTGATCATTACAAGAACAATACGATCAACCCTGAATTATATCTAACCAAATAATCACTCAACAAAAGCATACATTTATACATGAACAACAAACCATCATAATCATACATAAGAGCATTCAAAAAAAGCATACATTTATACATGAACAACAAAATATCATAATCATACATAAGAGAGAGACACAATAAGAGAGAGACCCAAATCCATGGGCTATGTCCACAAGAACTATCACATCCTGTATTATTTATCCAAAATAAAGGTTATATTCCGCAACCCAATTGTTGCCATATTTTCTTTCCACTTCTTCATAGCCTCTCTTACTGAGAATATTTTTAAGGAATTTCAATACCAATATCACAACCATGACAGGGATCTACAATAACTTGACAGAGATTCTTTTAAGCATTCAACCAAAACGAGAAATGCAATGATAGATATATATGAACTATACAGAGTAAACATTCCTGAGTTTTCTTTTCTTTTTCCAATCAAAACGTGAAAGGCAGAGATAAAAAAATATAAACCAGCATTCGAATGAAATCGTATCGTCATACGATATGAGATCCTGCAGGGGTCTATTGCATTCGTGGAAGCACACATAAAAATAATATAATATAGAGTTTATATCTGCGATGAAAGACATGCGAACTAGAACTAAAACCGGGTCAAAGCTTCACGCCGTCCCTTTACCCTAACATTTCAAGATGGCATAAGGTGTAAAACATAAAGAGTTATATCTACGATGGTAATTGACACCCACCTACAAATATCTCTTGGGTCCGACTTAAGAAAAAATAAGAAAGTTATTCAAATATCTAGAACCATTTATTTATGTCAAAACCAGAATACTAATCTCGGGGATTAGCTCCTGCGCTGACCCCTCCCTAACGCTTTCAATAAGAATGTAATGCAATGATAAATCAACAAGTGACAACTAAGGAAAAGTTACTTCTGCGCTAACCCTCTTCCAACAGTTAAGCAAAAACGTGAAAGCAGAGTATACCAAACTCAGCAGATATAAAACTTGTAACAAAGGGAAGAATAGAGATCGAGCTCTTTGTGAGCTGTCCCATACCACATTATGTTAAGTGATTAAGTTGGGGCTGACCTAGTAAATGTAAAATACAAGTCGGAGTTGTGTATAACTAGAGGAGGTGTGTTCCTCATTTAACACACAGTCATTCACTCACTTGTGATTAGCGCATAAGTGAGAGAGAGATATGCTATGGAGGAGAAGGAGCGCATGGTTGAGGATTACATCTTTGTATTTGCTGGTCATCTATATTGAAGAAGCTTTATTGGGTTTTCTACCCCATGAGGGTTTCCAAGGATAAATCCGTGTCTCTTGTGTTTATGCTGTGCTTGTTGTTCTTTCAGTGATCCCGTATATGCTATTGTTGTGAAATGGAATGTAATGCTTATATTTTATGTCTAAGCATATTAAATCTTAACATGTTATCAAAGCTAAGCTGAAGGAAGGCAATGTATGGCACTTACGACACTTGCTTCACTTGCGATAATTTGAAGGTTAGGGTTTTGTATAGCAAAAACCACTCATCGTGGAACTTTCGCTATAAATTCATTTTGGTGAAGGTTCAGGATATGAAACCTTTACCGGTTGTAAATAACATCCCCGTGTACCTTTTGTCCAAAGAAAAACCTCTAATTCGTTGTACTTTGTGATTTATGATCAGTACAAGTTAGGGTTTCTACCTCTTCCTTATCTCAGTCATAAACAGGTGAAGGTCTAGGAAAAAATGTCACAACTTGGGATAGGAAGCTCCAAATGAAATTTCGTCAATAGTGACAGGTAGAGCACGGACTGTAGTTCTCAGGTAAGGTTTTCAGAGGCCGAAGTTGAACCAGTGACACGTTACACGCCGTACAAGTTCGCTCTCCTGTTTTATCCCATAAACAAGTCATGTTGCGACACTTGGAATACCTCTCTCTCAGAGAATCCAATTGAGGTCAAAACTATGGGGTTTGAAAGAGGAAAGGTCGGGCTACCACAGGCAGAAGTCTCAGAACCTTTGGATTCGTAATTTTGGATTTACACCAGAAACAATCAGGTGCATATTTCTGTCAAAATAGAATTGTTTTTTGAGCACCTTCATTCTTAACTACGGGAATTTAGGGCTTCGGAGAAAGTTGGAATATTTTGAATTGGAGTCCATGGATGAATGCTCTTCATCAAAATCGAAATTTAGAGACCAAGATCGAAATTTTTGGTTGGTCAGAAGGGTGGGCTTGATCAAACCCTAGTTCGAGATTTTGATCGGAAAGGTGGAAAATTAGGGCTTCTGCAAAAGTTGGAATTTTTAAAGTCTGTGACCACGGCTAGAAGATCCTCAGAAAAATCAAAGTTTCGATCTTTGGATTGAACCTTTTGATTGGGCAGAAGGGTGGGCTTCATCAAACCCTAGTTCGGGATCCTGTCCAAAAGATCCAGAAGTTTCAAAGGCAATTTTGAGGGGTCAAATTTTGGAGATTTCAAAATTGAAGTATGCTAGCTTGATCAGCTCATTAAGGCACATCTTTCCATCCATTCAGAGGTTTGAAATTCAAAGTTTGAATTTTTAGGGCTTCTATGACAAACCCTAATCTAGCTCCAGATCTAGTTTCAACAAATCAAAGTGGATTGGGTTAAAAGCAATCCTAGCAGGTATGACTTGAGGAGATACAAGCATGTGTTGAAATCTGTTCATGATATGTTTGTCTTCATATTATTGAGGTTAGTACAATTATAATTGTTTGATAATGAATGCATGATAGAAGACATTCATTAATTAGGGTTATGACACTTATGATTGTACTAATGCACTTGTGGTATTGTACGAGGATGATGTTGTCTGCTAACAAGATACAGGTACATCAAGAAATACAAATCAAGTTCTATGACCATGATGACATGGAGACAAAGACTCATCCATAGTCTTTGACCACATAGAAGCTCTACTTACGAGGTATGTATGAATTTGTTCTACTATGCTTAACCTATGAGACATGTAGGTTATAGCACAAGGTCTCTAAATCATTGAAGAGAACAAAGAAGATATTGTTTGGGTATGTTAAGACATAACCAAGCTTGATAATCTAGGTATGTTTTCCTATATCAAGTTAGAATCCTACCTTGTTAGGATCTTAGGTAAGTATACCTGTGTATGAAATAATCATGACCATACATACGTAATATTATTTAGAATTATAATGTTTTGATAACATTGAGATTATACTAATGAATGTATGTTTGTGTATGAAATCATGAGGATGACACTAGTGCACACTTGAGCATGCATAGTGGTACAGAATGAATAGAATATCAAGTGGGAGGCAACCACATAAACATAAAAGATAAGTATTTGAGTTATTATTTGAATCTTTGAAATAGTAAATGATATTGCTTGTAATAGTTGTATGCATATTTGTATTCCTAGAATATATCATGCATAGTGTGAGCATTCATATAGCATTGAATAGTATACTACTAATATGCATATGATGGGTAAGATGGACAAACATTCCATTGTTGCTTGTCTATAATGAAACCTCTTTGCTGACATGTTGAGAGCTGTGCACGCTCTCGATAGTATGTTTTGGTAGAGATGGAAGGCATCTAGACAACCACTGTATGCATACATGATATGGAAATGTGTTGTGCCAAAGTACTGATCAAGATAGTTATATGACTATGTGAATCATATCAGTATGCATAGTAGGTTATCATGTCAACATAACTTGATGATTATGAAGTATTATTAATCATATACTTAATTTTGATTTGTAGGAAAGATCATGAAGAATGATGAACACTGAACAAGTGATGGATGTTCAACAAGAAGATTTACAAATCAAACATACTATAGAAGGCTCGTGGCTAGAAGATTCTCTTAGAAAGAGAAAGAGGATCATGACGAGATGTTTGCTCCAAGTTGCTAGATAAGACCATTCTCTTAATGGTGTAATTAAAGAAGAAGTGCGAATCAAGAAAACTCCCAGGATTCAATTGAAGAAATCCCTGTACGGGTACCCAGGATCGATAGTGATTTGATGAGCTTAATGATCACCATGGGTGATGCGGATTTCAACCTTTGATACAAGGTTGAAGATGGTGCATATATATTTAGATGACATTCTTCTCTTAGATGAATGCAAGAAGGAACTCACCACAAAGTTTGAATGATCTTGAGACTCATATCAGTAGACCCATCTCACGGGACATGGCACAGATAGATATGCAAAAGACCACTCAATGCAGAGTGTGAATGATGTTTAGTCACAGAGGGAGAATTGATAGTTTGGGATTTACGAAAAGTAAAGCTGATCCTAACCTTTACCTTAAAGGTTATGGATGATACTATTATTGTATGTGGATGATCTCCTTCTGACAGGGAATGAGAAACAAATCATGGAAAGCAAGAAGAAGCTAGCTACAGAATTTGAGATGAAAGATCTCGGATTATTGCATTACTTCCTAGGTCTGGAAGTATGGAAAGGTTCAGAAGGAATCTTTCTCAACCAGGGAAAGTATGCTGTGGAAATCTTGATAAGATTTGATATGTTGGAATGTACAACCATGGCCACTCTCATGGGTTCTGACTTGAAGCTATTAGCTGATGACTCATCAGAGTTAGTGGATGAGACTCTGTGCAGATAGATTATTGGGTAATTAATGTATCTGACGAACACTAGGCCAGATATCTGCTTTGCTGTGAACACCTTGAGTCAGTATCTAGTGGAACCTAGACATGTTCACATGATAGTTGCAAATCGTGTGATGAGGTACCTAAAGGGTACAATAGATTTTGGTCTACATTAGCTTGGAGATCAAGTTGCTGATGTATTGACCAAACCTCTGTCTCGAGAAGAGTTTGAGTATTTTCGAGACAAGCTTAGTGTAGTTCAGAAGGACCCTCCTCGAAAGGGGGAGTTATGTTGTCGATGATGATATTTGGATACTGGTATCGATGTGGATACCTATATAGATGATGAGGATACTTGTGTCAATGATATGGATACTTGTATCGATGATGAGGATACTTGTGCCGATGATGTGGATACTGTATTGATGAGGATACTGTATTGTTGATATGGATATTGTATTGATGAGGATACTATATCGTTGATGTGGATACTGTATTGATGTGAATACTTGTATCGATAATGAGGTTACCTGTTTCGACGACAAGGTCGATGGTAAGGCTACCTGTTCCAATGATGAGGCCAATGAATGGTCCCTAGCAGACATGAGAGGATTGTATCATCCCTAGACTTCAGTCCTAAACTGATTTGCAGACAGATGTCTCTGAGAGTGAGAGGATTGTATCATCCCTGGACTTCATTCCTAAATTGATCTGCAGATAGATGTCTCCGAGAGTGAGAGGATTGTATCATCCCTGGAATTCAGTCCTAAATTGATCCGCAGACAGATGTCTCCAAGAGTGAGAGGATTGTATCATCCATGTACTTCAGTCCTAAATTGATCCACAGACAGATGTTTCCAAGAGTGAGACGATTGTATCATCCCTGGACTTTAGTCCTAAACTAATCCACAGACAGATGTCTCTGAGAGTGAGAGGATTGTATCATCCCTGGACTTCAGTCCTAAATTGATTTGTAGACAGATGTCTCTGAGAGAGAGGATTGTATCATCCTTGGACTTCAGTCCTAAACTGATCCGCAGACAAATGTCTCCAAGAGTGAGAGGATTGTATCATCCCTGGAATTCAGTCCTAAACTGATCCGTAGACAGATGTCTCCGAGAGTGAGAGGATTGTATCATCCCTGGACTTCAGTCCTAAATTGATCCCTAGATAGATGTCTCCAAGAGTGAGAGGATTGTATCATCCCTGGACTTCAATCCTAAGTTGATCTACAGACAGATGTCTTCGAGAGTGAGAGGATTGTATCATCCCTGGACTTCAGTACTAAATTGATCCACAGACAGATGTCTCCAAGAGTGAGAGGATTGTATCATCCCTAGACTTTAGTTCTAAACTAATCCATAGACAGATTTCTCCAAGAGTGAGAGGATTGTATTATCCCTGGACTTCAGTCCTAAAATGATCCACAGACAGATGTCTCCAAGAGTGAGAGGATTATATCATCCCTGGACTTCAGTCCTAAACTGATCCACAGACAGATGTCTCCTAGAGTGAGAGGATTGTATCATCCCTAGACTTCAGTCCTAAATGGATCCGTAGACAGATGTCTCCGAGAGTGAGAGGATTGTATCATCCCTGGACTTCAGTCCTAAACTGATCCACAGATAGATGTCTCCGAGAGTGAGAGGATTGTATCATCCCTGGACTTCAGTTCTAAACTGATTCGCAGACAGATGTCTCTGAGAGTGATAGGATTGTATCATCCTTGGAATTCAGTCCTAAACTGATCTGTAGATAGATGTATCCAAGAGTGAGAGGATTGTATCATCCCTGGACTTTAGTCCTAAATTGATCGACAGATAGATGTCTCCTAGAGTGAGAGGATTGTATCATCCTTGGACTTCAGTCCTAAACTGATCCACAGATAGATGTCTCTGAGAGTGAGAGGATTGTATCATCCCTGGACTTCAGTAGTAAACTGATCCGTAGACAGATGCCTCCAAGAGTGAGAGTATTGTATCATCCCTAGACTTCAATCCTAAACTAATCTACATATAGATGTCTTTGAGAGTGAGAGGATTGGATCATCCTTGGACTTCAGTCCTAAAACAAATCCGCAGATAGATGTCTCCGAGAGTGGTCCTTAGACTTTGTCTAAGTTGACGAGTCGACTGCATCGTCCCTGGACATGATATGGTGTCTTAAATAGATCATGTGTGTTGCAGGGTATGCTGCTATTGTACTGTTGATCGAGACGATCCAGTTGATGATGATGATGTTGATTGTGTGATGACGATGATGCTGATCGTGTGATGATGATGATGTTGATCGTGTGATGACGATGATGATGATCTAGATGACGATGCTGTTGATCGTGATGATCTAGATGACGATGCTGTTGATTGTGATGATCGAGATGACGATGTTATTGATCGTGATGATCTAGATGATGATGTTGTTGATCATGATGATCTAGATGACGATGCTTTTGATCGTGAGGGTCTAGATGTTGATGTTGCTATAGCTGTTCAAGTGCTACAGAAGATGAAGATTCAATAACGAAGATGTTGATGTTCCAGTATTGAAGATGTCCCAGTAACTGCTTGAGTTACTGATGATGTATAAAGAAAGCTTCCAATGATTTATAGATGTATCATGTATGATGTAGTTGATGACTCCTTGCTCCTGCAGATGTTGTTATAATATATTTCTCGTTAAGGGGGAGTGTTGAAATATTGTAACTTCTAAGAATATTATATTTGTACTTTATTATTCCGGAGATGTTTCATTCCTCCATGAAGAACTTATTGTATATCCAGAGATGTTTATTCCTCCATGGAGAATGTGGTAACTTGGGTTATTAGACTTCCCTAGTGAGGGTCGGCCCTGTATGAGTCATGTGGGTTAAAGGGGTTATTAGACCAACCTAGTGGGGTCGACCCTGCCACATTATGTTAAGTGATTAAGTTGGGGCCGACCTAGTAAATGTAAAATACAAGTTGGAGTTGTGTATAAATAGAGGAGGTATGTTCCTCATTTAACACACGTTCACTCACTTGTGATTAGCGCATAAGTGAGAGAGAGATCTGTGTTAGATTTTGAGCATTAATTCACAATACTCTAGGCTCTTCACTGAGAGAATAACATATACAATATATCAATGCATGACAATCATAATAAGCATGACAAGCATCACAAGAATCAAAAGCATGAGAGACAAGAGACACAGAGTTTCCCTGGGGAAAACCCTAAGGTGAAAAACCCCACAACTTCCTTAGAGATAGAGAGAGCAATGGCTCAACCAAAGTACAACCAAAATACACTGAGATAGTCTCCTAGTAGCAGATGATCCTCCTCCTCACTAGTGCACCACTTTCTGAGTGAGAGAGAGATGACTTTCCGAATGATCCAAATAGAGATCTCCTGATCTCTATTTATACTTAACCTGTTTGACTAGTTACACTATGGGGCCGACTTGTCTATCTAGATACATCCACAATATTATATATATTTTAGGGCCGACCCCACACATGGTTGTCTAATAACCCATCGGCAAGTACAGACACTTGCGACACTTGTCAATCCACATGACGACACTTCCTTATTGAGGAATAACACATCTCTAATAAGGGTACAATAAATATATATGAAATACATAGATGAAATACATTCCGAAGTTACATATACATCAACAATCTGCTATGGGGGAGAAAGAGCTCATGGTTGAGGATTACATCTTTGTATTTGCTGGTCATCTATATTGAGGAAGCTTTGCTGGGTTTTTTACCCCATGAGGGTTTCTCGGGATAAATCTGTGTCTCTTGTGTTTATGCTGTGCTTGTTGTTCTTTCAGTGATCTTGTATATGCTATTGTTGTGAAATGGAATGTAATGCTGATATTTTTTGTCTTAGCATATTAAATCTTAATAGATTATGCACTATCCCTTCCAGGGTTTTGCTAGGAGATCCGTTTTGACAGAGGCGTATCTTTGGAAAGGTATATAACACTTAAAGAACTATCAATACATATGGGTCAGGGATCACACTCTCTGTGAGCTGTCTCATTCCATGGTTTGTCGCTCCATTATTTACATAGAGATTGTTGCAGTGATATGTATAACTGGGTTCACATATAAAATAAAACATAGAAATATTCCTATCTACCAATATCAACTTCTGCATATACATATGTATATAAAAAATATATACAACATGAAAACAATCCAAACACTAACACAAATTTGCAATCATACTTCCCTGGGCAATCCCTTCCTAATCTTATCACGACGGATAATAAGGTATTCATCACCGTAGAGTTCAAAAATACTTATCTTCTCTGTGCATAGGAATTTATCCTTCATTATTCATATGTATTATACATACAGGGTATTATAATGCTCCCACCCAGCATCCTCCTATAACAAATACACAATAAGAAATTAAAAGACAAGGAATCAAGATCCTTCAGAGCCATCCTTTCCCCTTCTGCGCAAACCAAAGAAAGATGAGGAAAACATACAAGTTCCCCGAGACAAGAGATGTCAGATGCTAAACTCAAAAGAGAAAGTACCCCTTACCTGAATGCGATCCTCCAATTTATGCTTTATGCATTCTTGCTAACCTTGGGAGGTCCTCCAGGCTTAGATAGGGTCTTCAACCACTTGAACATCGAAAATTCAACAAAGGCTGCCAAGTGGTGAATTTACAATAGGTTTAGATGCAAGTGGCAGTGGTGGTTATACCAAAGGCACGGATGCACTAAAAAGCCTCTCTTTATGTAGAGAAAAATATAGTGCGCCTTTGATCATATATAGCCATAGGTAGTGTGCTCTATAATTAGCTTTTCATATATGTATGTTGCATACTATATGTTTTCTCATTTAAAATTAATTGCATTATAGTATTGATAAATTTGCTTAACTTTTGATAGGTTCTTTATATAAGTATAGTCTTACTCACTTTCCAAAAAGAGGTAAGTTTTCTTGTTAGCGATGGTCTTCTTTAGAATTTTAATTCCACACTTCCATTTATTTGTAGCTTTCAAATATTTATCTATTCCGTAGATCCATCCTTGTCTTATATATATATATGTTTTATTTATTTCATCATATAACTTATAGTCGCGTAGGTTAAGATCTCGTAGTATAACTTATAATCAAGTATACTAAGATCTTAATTGAAAAACCGACCTTACTAAGTATAGAATATGAAAATTAATAAGCTAAGCTTGTGTTAACCTTAATTGTGTTCTCTAGCATTCTCTCGTCAACGTAGGATTTATCCTTAAATTGATTAGGTTAATTATTTGAAAATCATTTGTAACGTATAGCATCATGCTAATGCATAGGTCATAAATGTTCGCGTATTCGTTTTGTATCGAAAGGCTACTGTCCTCAGCTTAGGACATCATATGCAAGTCTTAAGGTAATAACCATAGATCCAACATAGTAATTATGTCCTAAAGACTCCTAGACTTATCATTTAGATTCTCACACTAGTACATTCGGGAGGATTTTTCCACGAAATATTTCCACATTTCGAACATTCGTGGAAAAGTACAATGAAATTTAAGATGTCTTTTCATTTTTTTTTATCATGGAGGAAAAACCATGGCAATATCGACGTTTTTTAGTTTTCGATGAACGTTTGTCTCTATATCGATGACCTATGGCTTTCTTTGCACACCAGCCAAACCAATGCCAGTTTCCAAGTATGGCTCTTGGCTTTTTATGCATGGGTCAGCTCATGCATTTTTGTCGATATAGTGACGATCCTCGATCTGTAAATACATACTTTAAGACAATTTTCGACACATTTGCTATAGTTACGACAAGGTTCCTGGTGATTGATTGAGCCCGGATTTTGAACTTGCGGCAAATTTCGTGGTGATTGTTTGAGCTCAGATATTCTACATTGCTCCGATTTTGAACTTGCAAGGTTAGTATTTTTATATTTTTTTGTCTATATGTTAAGAAAAAAAAATTCAGGATTTTTTTAACATGCATGTGTGGCCGAAAATTAATTTTTTTGTTTTTTTTTAAATTTAGCATTACTACATATATTTCATATGATTAATTTGTTATACTTACATGTTTTTATAGGATTTGCATATGACGATTATATATTAATTACTAATTAAACCTCTTCTTTTTTCTATAGTTCTATTAAACCCAAAATCATAATTGAAAACCACCTCAATAGTATCCAAGAACTTCGAGTTATGCTTGTGATTGCCTTGGATTCTTCAACACTTGAACTGTGAGCTTCAACTGTGTCACATGATTCTGCTGCCCTTGTCTTTGTTTTCTCTTGTATGGTTGTCCAATAATATAAGCCATTGTTGTTGCCACAACAGATCCCATGCTTCTGCTAAGCGCGGGAGCCCCAATTTTAAAAATAGACACAAAAGTATTTGGGTAGGTGTTGTCATGAACATGAGGTTTTGAACTTTGTTTCTATGATCTAGTACCTGTACCTTTGTGTGCTTTGATTGTCAACTTTTCTCTTGGATCTCTCTAAGTGTTTTAGGTTTGCTGGAAGCCTTGATTTTCAAGCATTTTGTCATTTACTTCCACCAACCCGAAACCCACAACCCGAGAGGTGCGGGTTGCGGTAGTCCTTGCTAATAATTTTGGGAATTTGTCATCTCGAAACCCGAAACCCGCAACTGCAGCTTTCGAGAATTTGTTTTACCATTCAGTCACGTTGTGTGTTTTTGCAACCCACAAGTTCGGATTGCGGGATGTGGGAAAAGCTTTTTAGTTTTTACGGTTGTTTTCATTCCCGAAACCCGCAACCCGCCAATTTTGGGTTGTGGATTTTGGAAACTCTTTCATGCCTTTATTTTGCCGAATGCAATCCCGCAACCCGCAACCCACATCTGCGGATTGCGGATTGTGGGCACCTTTTGTTTGTTTGTTTGAAGTTGCATTTTCGCAACCCGCAACTCATATTGCGGATTGTGAAAATATTGATTTATTTGTTTATATGAGTTACGATCCCGCATTCCACAACCCGCAATTGCGGATTGTGGGATTAACGTTCATATTTGTAAGAATAAAACTCCCGCAACTCTACTTCCGCATGTTTAATCTTAACCGTTGATTTGTTTTGATCCTGCAGATGAGATTACACTGCGTGACTTGAATAATTATTTGGTTTGTTTCCATATTTATTGATTTGTTTTGATTTGTTTGAGTTGGGTTTTATCATTTCGGTGGTCATTTGATTCTGATTATTGTATGTAACGATGGCTTATCCTTATTTAATCTTGTTTGAGTCATTTACATGCTTTAATTTTGATTAATTAAATTCACATGATGTTTCAATAGTCTTGGCATTCAAATTGAATTTCATTGAATCAATAAGTTTGTAGAACATCTTGATGGATTATAATAATTTGATTGAACACTCATTTTTAATCATTTTGATTTGTGACTTGAAATTGTGTATATCAAATAATGGAACCATGCATTCAATTCTCAATTTTAAAAGGATTATTGAATTTTACTAAGCTTTGGATATTTCATAAAATTTGTCATTTTGGAATAATCTATAATTTTATGACAAAGATTTTTCAAGGCCTTGTTATGTATAATTTAATTGAATACTGAAAAAGAAAAACATACTTTCAAATCATGGAGAGAGTAAATAATGTTTTATTAAGCAAAGTATTATATTTTACAAAGAATAATTAGCTTTGCTTGTTTATAAGACCATTATTATTGTTTAAATTATATTCGATATACTTTTGAAAAAAAAATATTAATAATATTATTTGACTTTAATATATTATGTTATTTACAATGTTAAATGCATAGTATTTCACTAAACCCTAATTTGCCATGCAGATAAAATTTGAAAAATGGAATCTGTAAAAGACATGTTTTTGCACGGAGGATTACGGGCAAACTGTGTGGAATCAACTGAAACGGTTGAAAACCCACTTCACAAATGGGATGATTTACCCCTATTGGTGGACAGTTTTGCAATTTGTCAACCAGTTGGGAGGAAAACATTGTCGAACAGGGGTCAACTTTCAAAAATTTATTTCGGCTGTTTTTGCATACAGTGAATGAACCAAGCATCCGGGGGATTTGATGTTATCATTACCAGTGCTCTTCACTTGTATAATCAACCTCAAAATTCAAAGAAGGGAGGAAGAGGTCTCAAAAGAATGGAAGGATTTTCATTCTTCCTATATTTGTATTCTTCTTGCAATGTTTTGTTGACAGGGAAGAAGGAGAAACGCTGCTATGAGAGGGAGTAGATGATCTTTCTATGATAGAGAATTGAATTTCTTCTTTCTCTGCTATCATTCTCTTAATAGCAATTTTTTTTTTTTAAGAGATTGGAGATCGTAGGCTTTGCTTGAAGTGACTGCTTTGATTATCAAGTTCAAGCTTTGTATTTTTATCAAGCTGAGATGGTAATACAATTTTTTTTCTGCAATTATTTTCATTTGTTCATGTGCATTTAATCAGATTTCTCTTTTTGTTCACAGATCAGATCATAATCAGATTCAAGCAACTTTCTGCATTTCTGTAGTTTACGTATTAATCTGATAATATTTAATCATTGCATAAATGATTATATGTTCAAATAATTTTAGCATAGTGAAGATAATTTCTTACTTCTCATGTTAGAATTAATATGCTAAAGACGTCAATAATTTTAAAATTTCTTTTAAAATCATTGATGATCAAATTATTCCTTTTGAACATTTAATCATTTCCTTCGTTGTAAAATACTTGGCTCCCAGGATAGATTAGTAATTAACATTTAATTTAGCTATTATTTTACTTTAATCTTTTGTTTTAAATCTCTATTTCTATAATTATAGAATTTATTCTCATAGTTGCAGAACTATTGATTTTAGATTGCATATTAAATCTAGATTGCATTCAGATTATATTTAGGATTAATTTCACAATTAATTCAAAGTCTCCTTTTTTAAGGAGCGAAACCAACCAACTCATAGATTGCCAGCAGAGGCGGAATATCAGTGGGTGTTAACCACACCAAACAGGTTGGGGATAGAAATGCCCTTGCGTAGGGTCTTTCGAAGCCTTTCAGTCTGGGTTTTCACCCTCTGTTGAGAGCCTTGGAACCCATTCCAACACCTCACAAATACCCTGCACAACCGAGGCCTCAACAAATGGTGCTAGAAGGAGGGAAATCCAACATGTAAGTTCATTTGAGCTATCTTAATCATATTATCTTAAAATGGCTCCAGCCCGAAAATCTGTATATAGTTCATTTTCTGCTCAAGAATCTATATTTAGTTGTTTTTCTAGACAAATTAGTTTTCAATTTCAAACAGATGTTTTGAAGGATCTAATAGAAGAAAAATTCGATGGTGAAGGAGAAAGCTTAGCACAAGAACATGTTTTTCAATTTCTTTAGAATTGTCTTCTTAACAAAATTTTGGATCAAGATGCTTTGTGCAGATTGTTAGCCTTCACATTCGAAGGACGAGTCAAAGAGTGGTTTGTAACCTTACCTTTTTCTTATGTCCATTCTTTTGAACATTTTATAGATCTTTTTATACTTTCTTTTGGACATTATGAATTTGTTAGATTATGCAACGAATGGAAACAACTCACTTCGAAAGAGGGTGAATTATTAGAATATTTTGCAATTAGAAATTTTAATCTCTATTGTAGATTCCCTTTAATAGATCGTCCTATAATATTTGAATGGTTTCAGCACACTCATTCTATTTTACATGAATCTGATCAATTAGTAGATGATAAATCTGAATTATACATTCATAATCATCCACCTCTTGGTTTAGATTTACATGAAGAATCTAAGGATTTAAAAATTGTAGAAATGAATTCCTTCTCTTTTTTAGATATGGATCATAATCAATATGATGATTCAGATGAATTAAATGTTGATATGCCCATGTCTATTTCACATGAAATTCAAAGTTTAACAAATCATGAAGGAGATCATTTTTCTATTGAAGATTCTTCTAAAGTAAAAGAGAATAGTTCTGATCATAATATTGAACAATCTTCTTCTAGCAAAATTAAAGAGCTTCAAGATTCTGATACTTATTATTCTGTTAAACCTTTGATAGATCTTGAATCAACTAATTGTTATGAAGTTTGTGATATGTTTTCTCAATTACCTTTTTCTGATTTAAGTGATTCTTTAGGAGAACATATTTCACGAAATGATGATACTACATTACAAGAATAAGTACATTCCGAGTTAAAACATTCATACATATTTCTTTTGAAGAGAAAATCTTTCTTAAGGAATCTCAATCTGAAAATATTCTACAAAGAGATGAGTTTTATGCACTTATTTCCTCTTCATATTTTTCTGTGTATCCTGATCTATTTGATAACAATGGCATTCAATCATATATTTCAGATTCTAATTTTCCATTGTCAAGTCTTAAGGAGGTACAAGTTAATTACGAGATACATAAAGAAGAACAAGAAGATTCTTATCTTTGTCATCAATCTATGTTTTCTTATCATTCTTCTTTGCTGGAACTGAATACTATTTCTAATGATTATTTTTGAGAATTCTTCCTTTAATGATTCATCATTCAATGAAGAAACATTTTCTTCTTACGATCAATTACTTGATGGAGAAGATTCTTTTTAGAATGTTAATGATACTAGTTCCACACTTACAACATCTGATATCTTTTGTTCTTCTCAAGTAAATACTCAAAAGCAATTTGATCTCTTTGGAAATTTCCAATTTAATCAACCAATTTATGATGATTTTTACAATGATGATTTGGAACAATTTGGATCTGATCTAGTTGATCTTGTTTAAGGAAATATTTCTAAGGAGAAAATTGTTCAAGAAGAAGTTCTGAATTCTTATAATATTAATGTTGATTCTCTTTCGAATAATCCATTTCATCGTATAAATATTTCAAACTCTTTCTATCATCCTTGTGATTTTCATTGTACATACCATGATTGGGTTGTTGATTGGCTTGATAAATCTTTCTCAGTGAGATTTCATCATTCTGGTAACACTCTATTTTCCTTACTTGTATATAACAATGGTAAGACTCCATTCTCTTTATTTGTACACAGATTTCACTTTATTTGCTCTAATGCATTCTTTTTCCATTTTTGTTTTCAAGCATTCATATTATGCCTTTTGATAATTCACTTCTTCCTTTTTGCAGGTTTTTATATGCTTTCATGGTTGCATTGGAAATTCAATTATACTTAGTTTTGTTTTCTTTTTAGAGTAGTATAGGAGTAGGTGTAGAATAGATTAGTTTTGATAATTTATTTAATAATTAGATTATTGCTTTGGTTTTCTTCAATAAAGTATTTGCGAAGGAAAGCCAAGTCAAAGTTGGGAACAACGCTTCTTCATACGCATTCAGGGAAGTATCTTTATCCCTTTTCACTTTCTATTATTCATGCTCTCGCTTATTATTTTATTGGTTCAAGGGACAAATAACAAAGATATTTTGACATGAGACTAGGTAATTAACATTAGAACATCTTCACGTCATGCGAATATTGATCTTTCCTAGACATGCACTTGAAAAATGAGGTTTTTACATATCTTTGTCTCAAATTGCACATAATTTATATTAATATTATTTCATTTTATTTCTTTTGTGTATAATCTTTAATAAAGAAAGGCTTCAGTTTTTTAGGCAACTTTAAGGGACAAATAACAATGTTGATCATAATTTTTAACCGAAGGATAATAAATTTATTTTAAGAATTTTATTATAATCAATTCAATTAATCGATTCAATACATTTTTCATATTATGAAGTGATATAATTACTCTCTTTACAATAAAAAATTCCTTTGATTCTACAAACATGACAACAAATTCCACTTTTGTTCGCATAAGATAATTTGTGAAGTCTTATTCTTACAATTATTTTACATTTCTTTTGATTTAGTTTTCAAATAAAAAGGCTTCAATTGGCTCAATATCTCATGAGGTTCATAATACTATCAATCGAATCTTTAAAGTAAAAGAATTTGTAATTACATTTAAGGGGTTCTGATACAAATACTATGTAATATCCTGAATTTTGGACTAACTATTTTTTGTTGTATATTGGGCCACGACCCCGGCACATATGTTTTATTTTGAGTATTGGGCATGAACCCTAGCACCTATGATTTATTCTTTTATATATTGACATATCAGGCATGGACCCTGACTGACTTCTTTATTTGAGTGTATACTGGGCAAGAAGGCCCCAATGTTTTAATGATGTTCTTCAGCTTTGATATGGGTACAAACCCTAATATACTGAGATGATCTTTTGTTACTTACTGTGCATAGCTATGATTTTACATGATTTGAATTATGAGTGTGTTGAGCATGGACTTAGAAACACACATATAACCTATGTACTGGGCATAAGCCCCGATGTACCTAGAAGAATGTTTATGTACCAGGAGTAATCCCTAAGGTACATTGAGTGTTGGGCCCAATCCCTAGAGCACTCCAATCTTGATAAACGAATACCGGATCCGAGGCAACTTAAATATTCTAGATGTGCCTCACAACCACATTCTAGCACTAGTGTTGAGCAGAGGCTTTGGAATTGCACTAGCATAATGCCCATGTGAGAGTGTTGAGTTAAAAGGCTCTGAAGAGCATTCAAGGGTTACTGGATCTCAAAGTGTTGAGTCGGAAAAGACTCTGAATAGCACTTTTAATTTCATCACATTGATTTAATTTGATTAAATGATTCATCTTTTATCTATCATCAAATACTCCGAGAACTACCATGTTAAACGAGGGAATTCGACATGCAAGAGAGAGACTAGAGGTGCCTATCCAAGCTTACCGAAAGACCGTCCAAAAGAATTGGACCTTGTCCTTAAAAGTTAAAAGAAGTATCATGTAAGGATACATTTTTAAACAAAATATAATTACCACCACTTAAAGCATGGATTGACTAATAGTAGTCTTCTACAAATAACATGCATAAAGACCTCAAGATGATGATGATGATGATTATTAAGAGTTTTAATAAATGATGTTGTTATTATTTATTTTATATTATATTTTATGCACCATTTAATATTATTAATGATTTATTAATAGTTAAGTTAAATTATAAAAAGATTAAAGATTAAAATCACTTATGGTTAAAAGCAAGTGATAAGTCCTAGTTTAAGAGGACAAAATATTTTAAGTAAATAATATCTTTTAAATATTATATTATTTAATTTAAAGAAACTAATTAGACCAACAATCATAGTTCAAGACTCCCCTACATAAAGAGGGCAGATCCCAGGTTTTGGGGATCATATATCTTTTTCATTATCATTCTTTTATGGTAATCAGAGAGAAGTCTTCTGCTCCAAGAAACTGAAGCAACCATATATAATAATTCCAGATCGGAACCAATAGTGAACCTAGGTCCTCTATCTCTCATTGCATGTTGGAACCAGCTCGGGGGGATCCAGTTAGAACTAGGAACGGTATGAGGGTCATGGCTGGGAGGAACATGGTATCCCCAAACTTATCTAGCTAAGGAAAACATCCTAACAGGTTTGCTAACTACAACAGGTTCTGCATTAATTATTGTTTGAGTGTGCAGGCTTCTATAGGTAAGGATCAAGTACCAAGCAACCAGAATTCTACAGGAAAGGATCAAGTGCCAAGGCAGCCAGGTATGTAGTATTAACTGTATCCATTTTCCTGTTATAGTAGACATAGGATTTTAGATTTGAATTGTTACTCAACATTGTTCTCATTACAAATACTATCAAGCTTAGAGGGTTTTCCCATAAACCAGTGGAGGGTCTAGCAGGTCTAGGCGAGCTATCCTATGCTAGACAACACGCCATCAGCAAACTTAGAAACCCTACTATGAATTTTCGAAAGATTTCCCTTTGTTTTCACATATTAAACTTCGAGGTTAGGGTTATTATATTTTAAAATGATTATGTTTCTGTCTAAATCGTCTTACCAATTCACAGTGCAGGGATTACTTCTCCTTATTAAATTTATTTTATCGATTTTGTCTTTATGCTCATTAATCATTAGATAGAAATTACCATAACATCAATGTTAAATTTTGAGCATTAATTCACAATACTCTAGGATCTTTACTGAGAGAATAACATATACAGTATATCAATGCATGACAATCACAATAAGCATGACAAGCATCACAAGAACCAAAAGCATTAGAGACAAGAGACACAGAGTTTCTGTGGGGAAAACCCTAAGGTGAAAAACCCCACAACTTCCTCAGAGATAGAGAGAGCAATGGCTCAACCAAAGTATAACCAAAATACACTGAGATAGTCTCCTAGTAGTAGATGATCCTCCTCCTCACTAGTGCGCCACTTTTCGAGTGAGAGAGATATAACTTTCCGAATGATCTAAATAGAGATCACTTGATCTCTATTTATACTATCCTGTTTTCCCAGTGACCATATGGGGCCGACTTGTCTAGCTAGGTACATCCACATTATAATATATATATTTCAGGGCCGACCCCACACATGGTGGTCTAATATCCCATCGGCAAGTACACACACGTGCGACACTTGTCAATCCACATGCCGACACTTCCTTATAGAGGAATAACACATCTCTAATAAGGGTACATCAAATATATATGAAATACATAGATGAAATACATTCCACAGTTACATATACATCAAAACTTCCTCTTAACTAGGAAGGTATTTCTCGACACAGATCTGCTAGACAAGTATTCTTCTCGGGATCATCGTCATCGATGCATCGTCATTGTCATCGTCACTGCTGCTGCTATCTCAACCAATCTCTGACTCTACTCATCATAGAAAGTTGTACATAGCCATTCATTTTTCATACTGGATGTAGGCCCACCACCTGCAGGTCTTCGTCATCATTGGCCATACTGTGGAATCCTCAGGACTTATTACGTGCATCACAAAACCTTGAAAGAGAATCCCAGGGTGTTACGAGGACACGACTCTACCTATAGGATCTTCTAGGGCCATATTATATGTGACCTCACCACAAAACCTTGCAATAGCATCCCAGGCTGTTACGAGCACACAACTCTACCTATAGGATCTCCTAGGGACAAATTATATGTGGTCACCACAAAACCTTGCAAGAGAATCCCAGGCTGTTACGAGCACACAAATCTACCTATAGGATCTCCCAGGGACAGATTATATGTGGTCATGGAAAAACCTCGCAAGAGCATCCCAGGACTTATTACGGGCACACAGCCCAACCTATCGGATCTCTGAGGGACATATTATATGCCATAGGACAAAACGTCGAAAGAGCATCTACCAGATATCCCAGGGCCAGATTATATGCCATAGGAAAAACCTCGAAAGACTATCTGCAGATCTCCCAGGGCCAAATTATATGTCCTCCCATAGCAAAACCTCAAAAGAGCATTTTCCAGATATCCCAGGGCCAAATTATATGCCATAGGAAAAACCTCGAAAGACTATCTGTAAATCTCCCAGGGCCAAATTATATGCTCATCTACACAACCTGATCCACGGCCATAAAGTATCAACCTGATACTCACCATACATCATCCTGATGTACACATGATCATCCTGATCATCATCACTGCAACATCCTAATCATACAATGCATCTACCTGATGCATACCAAGTATCTACCTGATACATATCATCATACATGATCCACCTGATCATATAGTGTATCCACCTGATACAAATACAAATACATGATACATATCTCCATACATGATCCACCTGATCATACAATGTATCCACCTGATACATATACAGATACATGGTCCAAGCATCCAACATGATGCATATACAAAAATACATACACATGATCCAACCGATCATATCCAACATCCAACATGATGCGTACATACATATAAATGATCCAACTGATCATATCCAACATCCAACATGATGCATACATACATATAAATGATCCAACTGATCATATCCAGCATCCAACATGATGCGTACATACATATAAATGATCCAACTGATCATATCCAGCATCCAACATGATGCATACATACATACATAAAAATGATCCAATGGATCATACAAAGAAGAAACCAAAACATCATCCTTATGCTCATCATCCAGTGCTTACATCCACAGCCATGTGAAGGATCCTCCTTCCAACATGCTTGAAATGGCTTCAGCAAATGTGTCCATCACTTCTTCCTTGAAGTGTCATCAATCTAAAGAACACCAAGCCTCTCTCTGAAGTACTCGAACTTCACCATGACTAGTGGCTTCGTCAACACATCTGCAATCTGCTCATCCGTCGCAACATACAGGAGCTTCACAGCTCCTCTCTGCACCATATCCTTGATATAGTGATATTGATCTCTATGTGTTTCGACCTGTCATGAAACACTGGGTTCTCAGACAGCTTCACACAACTCTGGTTATCACAGAAGATACCAGTAGCATCCAACGGGAGATCAAATAAATCAGACAGTAGATTCCATAGCCATACTGCCTCACAACTAGCTGAACAGGCTGCAACATACTTTGCCTCAGCTATACTCAGTGCTACGCAGGACTGCTTCCTGCTAAACAAGGAGATCACACCTGATCCCATACTGAAGCAGCACCCAGATGTGCTCTTCCTATCTGCAGCACTGCCAACCCAATCTGAATCAACATAACCCTGTAGGTTAAAATTTTGATTCACTTCATACTTGAGCCCATAATCCATTGTACCCTTCAGGTACCTCAGAACATTCTTTACAGCAACCAGATGAACACTCCTCGGATCTATCAAGAACTGACTCAATGTGTTCACCGCAAAGCAAATATCTGGTCTCATGTTCGTCAGGTACATCAAGGACCCAATCATCTTACGATACATAGAGACATCAACCGGCTCAGATGAAGCATCACATAGAAGCTTCAGATTCGATGCCATAGGTGTGGCCATGGCCTTGCAATCCATCATCCCAAATCTCTTCAGGATATCTACTATGTACTTCCCTTGACCAAGGAAGATCCCACCTGCACTCTGCCACACCTCCATACCTAGGAAATAATGTATCATTCCCAAATCTTGCATATCGAACTCGGCAGCAAGCTTCCTCTTAGTATTTGCAATCAATCTTTCATCTCCTGTTACAAATAAGTCTTCCACATACAGAAGTAGAATCACAAGATTCCCTTCCTCAACCTTGTAGTAAAGGTTGGAATCCGCTTTACTCTTGGTAAAGCCCAAACTAGATAGGAAACTGTCCATCCTACCATACCAAGTTCTGGGAGCTTGTTTCAAGCCATACAAGGCTTTCTTCAATCTGCACACATATGAATCCCTGTCATGTATTTCAAAACCGAGTGGCTGCTCCGCATATACTTCCTCTTCAACTACACCATTCAAGAAAGCAGTCTTGACATCCATATGGTGTATTTTCCATTTCATTGCTGCAACCAGGGCAAGTACCATTCTGATGGAAGTATACCTGGCTATAGGTGCAAAAGTTTCTTCATAATCTATTCCCTCTTTTTGAGAGAAGCCACGAGCTACGAATATTGCCTTGTATTTCTATACACTGCCATCTGCAGCATGCTTGATTTTGTGAATCCATTTGGAAGTCACAATAGACTTCTCTTTAGGTCTTGGGACAACATCCCAAACATCATTGTTCATTATTGATTGGTATTCCTCAACCATGGCATCCTTCTATTCTTTCTTTTCCGTTGCTTCTTCATAACTGGAAGGCTCTTTATTCATAATGTCACAGAGTAAAGCAACATAGCTGGTATGTGATCTGGTTCTCTTCTTTGCCCTATGTTCTTCTTCTGGAATGCCAAATATTTCTACATCTTGAATGAGCTCTCTAGCCCATGCAGGTTTCCTCTTGTGAGAGTTATCCTCACAGGGTGGATCTACAGGTTCTTGTGGATCTTCAAACTCACGAACAACTTCTGGAACTGCTTCAGTCATGGTAGTGTCTTGAACTCTAGTTTCCTTAGGTTCTTCATAAACTTCGATAGGTGCCTTGATTTGATGAATGCTGAGTTTTCATCAAATGTTACATCCCTGCTAACATCAATCTTCTTGAACCCTGGAAAGTATATTCTGTAAGCCTTCGAGCTTTCACTGTAACCCACAAAGATACCCTTGTTTCCTAAAGGATCTAGTTTAGTCCTCTTTTCCTTTGGGACATGAGTGTATACTGGAAAACCAAATATTCTGAGATGGCTGACTTCAGGTTTCTTACCAGAAAAGACCTCTTCTGGTGTCTTGTTGTCCAATATCTTGTGGGGTGTTCTGTTCTGCACATATACAGCTGTTCTAGCTGCTTCTTCCCATAGATGCATAGGTAGATCCTGGTCATGCAGCATTGCCCTTGCTGCTTCCATGATAGTTCTGTTCTTCCTTTCTGCAACTCCATTTTGTTGAGGATTATAAGGAGCAATCAACTCCCTCTTAATCCCTGAATCACTACAAAGCTTCTTGAAGTCACCTGAGGTGAATTCTCCACCATTGTCGGATCTAAATGTTTTGATCTTCTTGTCAGTTTGATTCTCCATCAAGGTTTTGAATTCCTTGAACTTATCAAACAACTCATCTTTGTTCTTCAAGAAGTATACCCAAGTCTTCCTGGAGAAGTCATCAATAAATGAGACATAGTAAACATACCCACTAAGAGAATTGGATGACATAGGACCACATACATTTGAGTGGATGATTTCCAGGATATCTTTGGCCTTGCTTTCACTGCTTGGGAAAGCCTTCTTAATGTTCTTACCTTTTTCACATCCTTTGCAAACACCTTCATGTTTGGTCTTGATCTCAGGAAGACCTTCTACAGCCTTGCTTGCAATTGGAAGTGCCCTATAGCGCATATGAGCAAGTCTTCTATGCCAAAGTTCACTTGGCTCCATGGATTCATGCACCATGGCATGTTCAGGTTGTCCCTTCAATTTATACAATCCTCCCTCTTACTCTCCAATCACTACTGCATCATCTATGGTCTTTCCCTTTGGCCACATTAGGACTTGGCCATCCATAAATGCAACCCTCATACCTTTTGCATCCAATGCAGAGATGGAGAGTAAGTTCTTCTTGAGCCTAGGTACATAAAGGACTTCTTTCATCTTCAAATATTTTCTAGAATCTAGGTTGTAGGAGGCTTCACCACTTCCTTTGATTGGGTATTGATAATCATCCCCAAGTTCCACCTTATTGGGTGATTCATGTTCAGATAGATTCACAAAAGATTCCTTAAACCCAGTCATTTGTTTGGAAGCCCCACTATCAATCAACCAATCATTACAACCATGGGAGATAGTACCTGTGAGAGCAGAGATTAGAACATACTCTTCTTCACTTGATGAGTCATCATCACTTTCTACCCTAGCCTTCTTCTTTGGAGGTTCATCATCTTCGGTAGCATGAGCATGGAACTTTATTTTGCTGCCCTTCTTCTTCTTGCTGAAGTTGTTGTTATTATCCCTTTTGTTCTTGGGACAATCTAAAGCAAAGTGACCCTTCTCATTGCATGTGAAGCATCTTAGATCCTTCTTATTCTTTTGATAGGATCTTTTGTAGCGAGAGTGCTCCTTCTTGGGCTTGCTTCTTTTGGTGTGAGTTGCGAGAGCTTGATCTTCACCTCCCATCTTTTCCTCATGAGCTACAAGTATAGCTTCTTCTTGAGAGCATTCCTCCCATAGTTTACTGAAAGAGATCAATTTCTTTCTTGCACAGATTCCTTGAATAAAGGAGTCCCATGACCTAGGTAGGCCATTTAGAGTGGTCATAACAACTTCACCATTGTCCACTACTTCATCTACAGCTTCAAGTTGCTCCTTGATCTAAGAGACCTTGGAGAAGTAATATTGAATGGTTTCTCCATTCAACATCTTGACCCCTTTCAATTGATTCCATAGAGTCATCTTCCGATTTATGTTTTTCCCTTCAAATAGCTTGGTCAAAGAGTCAAAGATCTCCTTGGGTGTCTTTAGAGAAGACACATGGGGTATGAGATGATCTTTGATAGAATCAACAATGATTCTCTTTGCCTTGACCAAGTTCTTCTTATGCAGTACCTTGGCCTCTTCATCCTCTGGTATAGGGATGCCTTCTTTTATATATGAGTCCAACTTATTCTCTTCCAGGATTAACCCAATCCTATACTTCCAAGCTCGGAAGTTATCAGCCCCTTCAAGCTTATCCTCAAGCTTGGTGTGGTAAGACATCTTAAAGAGTACTTCAAATGGAAATAGAAAAGATTTAGGTATTACCACTTGAAATGCTGAAAACTGGATCTGGTCCTGGATTAGGGTTTGTTGGAAAAACCCTAAAAATTCAAAATGTGAATTTCAAATTTCTGAAAGGATAGAAAGATGCTCCTTGATGAGCTGATCAGCCTGGTGCATTCAGAATTTGAGATCAACAAAGCTTTACCCTTCATATTTGTCTTTTTGTCCTCCTGGGTTCACTAGGGAGAGCCCTGAATTAGGGTTTGAGTTTCCTAGAGATATACCCATCCACAAATCTCGATCCAAAGCTCTAAACTTCAATTTTTGCAAGGAGCTTCCAGTTGTGTCTTCAGATTCCAGAAATTCCTATTTTTGTGGAAACCCTAATTTTTAGGGCCAAATATGAAAATGCTCATAATTGAATTCTGATTGGACAGATATATGCGCCATGATGAGTAGAGTCAATCTACTATACTACTTTTCCAAAATCTGTGGAGAGAAACCCAATAAATAAGAAACTCAAGTTTCTGTCACTGCAAAATGTCTTCTTCTCAGGTTAGCTATGATACCTTTTTAAATTTTGAGCATTAATTCACAATACTCTAGGATCTTTAATGAGAGAATAACATATACAGTACATCAATGCATGACAATCACAATAAGCATGACAAGCATCAAAAGAATCAAAAGCATGAGAGACAAGAGACACAGAGTTTTCGTGGGGAAAACCCTAAGGTGAAAAACCCCACAACTTCCTCAGAGATAGAGAGAGCAATGGCTCAACCCAAGTACAACCAAAATACACTGAGATAGGCTCCTAGTAGCAGATGATCCTCCTCCTCACTAGTGCGCCACTTTCTGAGTGAGAGAGATATAACTTTCTGAATGATCTAAATAGATATCACCTGATCTCTATTTATACTAACCTGTTTTCCTAGTGACCTTATGGGGCCGACTTGTCTAGCTAGGTACATCCACATTATAATATATATATTTCAGGGCCGACCCCACACATGGTGGTCTAATAACCCATCGGCAAGTACACACACTTGCGACACTTGTCAATCGACATGACGACACTTCCTTATAGAGGAATAACACATCTCTAATAAGGGTACAATAAATATATATGAAATACATAGATGAAATACATTCCGCAGTTTACACATGTATATTGATGTAGGAATATACATCAATAATCAAATCAAACATCAAATCTCCTAGTTTACACATCAATCGTAGTTTAAATATTAAACAGTAACTATTACTTTTTTTGTTCTTTCAAACCAAGGTATATTTCTACCTTATCAACATCTCTACGATTGCAACTAAATAGTAAACCATTAAATAAAAAACAACAAAAGACCTCTCTCATGGATCAAACCCCATTGTCAAACCAATGTTTCCATATTATTAAACTATACTACTTTTTATCCATAGAAATAGAAGTCAAGAGATCGAACCTCACTAAAGGCCATACTATTTTAACATTAGCCAAACAACTTAGAAATATTCACACATAAAATTTTACACATCCAACCAAGCGTTTTCTCTATCAATGATCGAATACATCCACCCATCCTTGAAACACGAAATACAGGGCAAGGGATTGAATCCCTCCATTCTTCCATTTAAAGTAACTACAAGAATGAAAACGTAGAATGAAACACCAAGTGAAAACCCACAGGCATGTAAGAAGTTCATACAAGGGTTTTGTTCCACCTACTAACACATTTCATTCTGGCAGCTATTATAAAACTATGTTTTGCAAATCCATTCAATAGATAGAGCCACGATAGTCACATGAAGGTTCTATAACCGTTAACCATTATTTTCGTACAAAGAACACGCAGAGATCAGTCACAGGTTCAAAGTCTCATAGAAAAAATGTAGAGACGAGATAATGTGAAAATCAATTATAGAATCATGCAGTAAATCCATTTCCTCTATTCATATGCCCAAGGATGCTTTTATAAATAAAATACGCAAACATGTAAAGCCCAGTTTTGTATTGGGTATTATTATTACAACTTCGACAAGGATCAACATTGAGCCGAATGGCCAAAACCTTACACTGAAACCCTCAAGGGACATTAAAAACCAATAGATACATTTCACAATGGTCCAACCAATGACAACCTCAAGGAACCCCAAAACGCATTACAGGAAACCCAAGTCGGGCTCACAAAATTCCTCATAGCAAAAACACCAACAGTACACTCCACAGAGGCGAGAGGAGGAGTTAAGGAATGGTGAACTCTTAACATACCATTGGTAACACCATCAATGTCGAGTACTGGCTACGTAGAAGAGAAACGCCAACCAACACCTACTAAACAAACAAGCCATAGAAAGTCAAAAACCCTGAGTGTTATATCACAAGCTATCTAAATGAAATAGTAGCAAATGTATCATGATTTAGGGATGAGTTACCTTCATTTTTCAGGTGCCATCTTTGCATATGAAACCCATACGGTGTACTGACCATGACCCAAGCTCAGGTCAGTACACGAAACCCTCAAATGCATCCACAACAACCCAAGTGTAATGAACCACGAAGTTGAACCTTTGTTGGTGTAGAAACCAAGGGAGAAACCCTCATCATAGCTGGAAGCATTGGCCATGTGCCATCGCAAAAGTTGCATTCAATGCTACCACCAAACCCCAAATATTTCGATATAGACCCAAATATCTATAGTAGTAGAGTCACGCTTGATCAACAAAGTTTTATAAACACACAAGTATTGCAAAGACCACAAGCATTGCCTAGTACCAACAATACATTACCAAGTCAACAAATATTATAAGTTAAACAAGTATTGGAAATGATCTTCAAGGCTTTTAAGGTGCCAATCTTTAACCATCACATACTTTGGGTTTCAGAAATTGATGGAACCATGAAGTAAGCACCCTAGGTGGATGTCACTGTAAGTACACCTGTAAATAGATACAAATTGAATGCATTAGCGAAACTTGCTAAGTAAGTCAGAAGTCTCCATTTCTTACACCCTACCTCTCGGTAGCCCTGCCGGGGTACTTTGCCCCTTGAAAAGACCAAGCATCTCACCATGGGCCTCAACCGCCACCAATAGGGGTCCATCCCACCTGAATTATCAATTAGACTTTAATAAACATACACACAAACTCTTAAAACTGTAATAAGGAGATTTGCATTATTATCCTATAAACATTTGTACACTTGTGACAGATTTACACTTCTATTCATTATAACGCTTCCGCAAAGCTATAGGATTCACAACCAGTAAGACCATGATACTTATGAAACTGAGACTCTTCAAAATGTTGCAAAAGAAGTATCGATGTAGTATATTCTTAGTAATGCTGAAGTTAATTTACAATCATGATCTCTTAACTAGTTTATTATGGTAATGGTTTTTTATTTTTATTTCTACTATTTTTAGGGACATTATAAGTAGTATCAGAACCCAACTACAAAAATAAGTGACCTATTGGGCTCATTACAACTAGAACAACCGCTGCAGATACACAGTAAACATAAACCTACATTTATGAGTTTTGTTATTTTTATGTGAAAAATAAACTAACAAATATTCTATTCTTGACGCTTATATAACATTATAGGTACATTCATTTAAAAAAAAAAAATGAATGCAGAAGGGGGCAACAACATACATGGGAATCTGAACTCTCCACCACGAGAGCAAGAAATTGTGGTGAAACTCAACTCGAATTTAATGAAATCCATGCAAAACCTATAGGAAGAATTCCAAAGCTTCAGAGACAACAACATGCAAGAAAGACGAGAACAACAAGCTATAAATGAAGCACTGCTTCAGACTTTAATAGGGGAAAAACCCCACAGACAACCCACACTCTCAGTCAACACTTTTAAAAAGGGAAACAGTCACACAAAGAGGACTACCAGCCCTAAAGGAGAAGAGCAAGGAGAACACATACCGGAATCAATGGAAGATGACTGTAAGAGCTCTTCCAACGACAAAGGTTCACCACCTCCTTGCAAGAAAAGGAGGAAAAGTGACGACAACTTACAAGGAGAATTCATAAATATAAGAGCCCCAACGTATGATGGAGAGATTAAATCCGGGGAGACCGATGAGGAGTGGATACTAGGAATGAATAAGTACTTCAAAGTTCATAATTACTCCAGTGAAATGCAAGCTTGACTAGCCATATACAACCTGAATGGTAAAGAAGCCAGATGGTGGCGGGACTTGAAACACACCAAAGGACAAGAATTGAGAGACATAACATGGGATACTTTCAGTAGAATATTTCAGGACAAATATATGTCTGAAAGATTCTTTGACAAGAAAATTAATGAATTTCATGAGTTGAAAATGGGTTCCCTCACCATGGAGGCATTCATAAACATATTTTTAGACTTGCTGCACTATGTTCCATACATCAAAGACAAAAAGGTCAAAATACAATAGTTCTTGGGAGGGCTGTGATCAAATTTTAGAGAAAATATAGAGTTTGACATGTCCAAAACCCTTGATGTGACCTTAAATAAAGCAAGACTATGTTATGAACACGGACAACCAAGGAATGACAACCTCAACAGAAGCAGAGATAGGTTCAGAACCCTCTCATACAACCGTAGACTATGTTTCAGACCTCCATGTTACTGGAAACATAACAACAGTTTTTTGCCCAATAGAGGCTTCAACCGACCTCAAGCACGACCAAGTGCACCCCCACCACCTGTCAACATGCCAACTTTTAACGAAGGGACAAAAGCTGTCCCACCAACCGTTTCTTGGTGGAAATGTCAAGGGTCACACTACTACAGAGACTACCCCAGCAAAACGAATGGAGTTTTACACAATGTCCAAGCAGAACCTACCATAGGAGACATGGCAAAGACACCTAGGATTTATGCCGCTCTTGATGGCCGATAGGCAGATCATCAAGCCACCATGGTGGAAATTGAGGGTAAGATCTCTAACACTACCATTTCAATTTTAATAGACCCCAACGCTTTCCGAAGTTATATTTCCCCTAAGTTAGTGGACGCTTGTAAGTTGAACCGAGAGCCTCATGAGAAATCGTGGCTGGTACAACTAGCCACCGGTACAAAACGAAAGGTCTCCGAGTTAGTTAAAACTTGTGAATAGACTTAAACGGTTTTCCAACTAGGATAGAATTAAACATCGTACCTCTAGGGTCGTACGATGTACTTATCATCATGGATTGGTTAGAGGAACACCATGTCCTACTGGACTGCTTAAACAAATCCTTACTCTGTAGGGATGACCAAGGGAATCAGAAGACAATTCAGGGTATCCCTAAGAAAGTGTCAGTCTGACAAATCTCCATCTTACAAGCAAAGAAATGTATCAAAAAAGGTTGCAAACTCTTTGCCGTCAATATCCAAAAAATAGAAACTGATAGGGAATAAAAGATCGAAGACTTCCTAGTTCTCGTAGAGTTCAAAGATGTATTTCCTGAAGAAATACCAGGATTACCACGCAAACGAGAATTAGACTTTTCCATCGAACTAACACCCAGGTCAGTACCAGCTTCCAAAGCCCTGTACCGCATGAGCACACCAGAACTGGTGGAGCTCAAGCTTCAGTTACAAGAGTTAATAGACAAAGGGTACATTCGACCAAGTGTGTCCCATTGGGGTGCACCGATACTCTTCGTCAAGAAGAAAGACGGAACGATGCGGATGTGCATTGATTACCGCCAACTCGACAAGATGACTATTAAGAACCTCTACCCACTACCTAGAATCGACGACTTGTTTGACCAAGTCAAAGGGGCGAAGATCTTCTCAAAGATCGATTTATGATCCAGATACCATCAGGTGAGAATCTGTGATGAGGATATCAACAAAAGCACATTTCAAACCCGTTACGGCCACTACGAGTTCGTAGTGATGCCCTTTGGATTGACGAATGCACCGGCCAACTTTATGTGCATGATAAACAACATCTTTAGTAAATACCTCGATAAGTTTCGTTCTAGTCTTCATTGACGACATTTTGATCTAGTCCAAGAATGAAGTACAACATGAGGAACATCTCCGAATTGTTCTACGTATACTACGGGAACACTAGCTTTACGCCAAGTTCAGTAAGTGCGATTTCTACAAACCCTAGATTCAATACTTAGGACATATCATTTGCGAGAAGGGAGTAGCTGTCGACCCCGAAAAGGTCAAAGCTATCGAAGAATGGCCCACACCTACATGCGTATTCGATATAAGATCATTTTTAGGTTTCGCTAGCTACTATCGAAAGTTCATTTATAACTTTTCACGGATTGCATGTCCCATGAATGCCTTGCAGAAAAAGGAAAACAAGTTTATCTGGACAGATAAGTGCGAAGAAATCTTTCAAAAGCTGAAGCAACTACTGATTAGTGCACCGATTTTGTGTATTGCAGATCCCAATGGGGACTTCATCGTTTGCATGGATGCAGGCAAGGAAGGACTTGGGGGAGTCCTTATGCAAGACAATTTTTCCATATGCTACGAATCGAGGAAATTAAAATAACATCAACAGAATTACCCTACGCATGGCCTCGAACTAGCCGCCATCATCGATGCTTTGAAGATGTGGTGACATTATCTCATGGGAAAGAAATTCCTATTGATGACTAATAACATGAGTTTGAAATAACTTTTCGACCAACCCGACCTAAATGCTAGGCAGGCCAGGTGGTTAGCCTTTCTTAGTGAATACCATTTCGAACTAAATCATATAAAAGGCAAGGAAAACAAGATTGCGGATGCCTTGAGCCGTCGAGCACATATGGTTTACGAAGTCACAGTGAGTCAAACTGACTCAGACTTACACCACAAGATTCGAACGGCATGTAAGAGAGACCATTACTACACGAAAATTCTTGCAAAGATCCAGGAAGACAGATTATTCCAGCAACAAAAGGAATATAAGATAGACGAGTCAGGACTACTGTGGTCGAAAGAAATACTCTATGTCCCGGAGAGTGGAGACATTAGATCAAACATTCTCACCGAGTTTCACCATAAACACTATTAAGGGCATCCCGGATATTAAAAGATGATATCGACAATCAAGAAACATTACTTTTGGCCTAAGTTGAAAGCTGACATCGCCATGTTCATCGCGAAATGTCAAGAGTGCCAACTAGTCAAGGCAGATACCCAACATCCCTCCGAATTACTTCAACCTTTACCCATTCCGGAATGGAAATGGGACGTAATAAGTATGGATTTCATTACAGGCCTACCCAAGAGTAAGAAACTGAATGACTCCATCTTTGTAGTGGTGGACAAGTTGTATAAAGCAACTCACTTCATAACGGTAAAATCTACCTACAAGGAAGTTCACATCGCGGAAATATTCTTAAAGGAGATCTTTTGATTGCACGGGATATGTTGGCAGGCGGTTTGATAAGGAAGAATCACAACATTGCTGATGCTGCGACACGTCAGACGAAGTCGCGGAAGGAAGAAGGCTCGATTATTTTATGTATTTTTTGAGTCGTCTGTACCGCAATAGGCAGGTTTTTGGGTCGTTGGACCATATGAGATGTAATTTTGAGCTAATTGTACCACACTAGGAAGGTTTTTGGGTCATTTGGACCAGGTCAGTTAGATTTTGGGTCTTTTGTCCAAGAATCGGTTAGGAAGCTGTTAGTAAGTGGACAAGCATTGTAAAGGCGGAAGCCTATATATAGACAAGAAGTTGTAAGTCGAGAGAGAGATTGGGGAGAGCTTTGATATGCGGTTTTGTGCGTATGTTGGGAGATCAAGAGATATTGCTGAAATCTGTGATCTGTAGAGGCATTGTATTGGGTTTTTGTAGTAATAATATGATGTGATGAAACTATTTTGTGCAATCCTAGTGTGTCTTTTGTCTTTTGATAGTAATGCAATGTTTCTTTGATGCAATAGTCACTTTATTGTAATAATCTGCTGCAACAATGAATGTTTCCATTAAATGATGATATGAGTACAATAATGTCGAAGTGAATGCATAGATTTATTGTTGAATGTTGCAATAAGATTAAGTAGCTGATGCCACACACATCCTCCTTCATTCAGCGGAAAAATGGTTCCATCCACTCTCTCTTGATCGTCTCGGGTGAGACCTCATCTACTCTGCAGGTGTTGCTGGGTAGGGTAAAACCTGTCTGGGTCGGTGCTCAGGGAGATCGTGGTGGGTTGGTGTCGACAGTGATGGGAACCCCTATCGACTGGGTTTGAGTCAACAAATGGTTCCATTTTCGGGACCGTGTGCGAAGTGAAAGGAAGATATGTTGTGGCACCCAATGAAACCCGAGATCCAGGAATGGTTTGATCAAAAGCTACAAGAATTCGCTGAAGAAGAAATCCAAAACACTCAACTGATAGTAGATCAGTGGGTATTCACGACATACCACATGAATGGTTCTTCTGTGAATTGCTAGTCATTTTGTATGAGTGGTTGGCGAAGTTGACCTTCCAGAAGAGGAATTTCCTGTTGGTTGTGGAGCCAGATATTCCAGTCTCATAGATGATATTGTCTTATCCGTGCACCCTGGAGGACTATACACCCATTCTGCATTTTTAGGGGTTCGGGGCAATGCCCCCGAGAAATTTTTTTGGGTCCATGGTTTTGGGTATCCCGTGATATTTTCCCATTGTATTTCCCCTATAAAAGAAATACATTGTAATACGGCTAGGGCAAGATGTATTAGGTTTTATGCATTGTAAAGATCTCTAAGATCGGAAAAGAGACTGTGAGACAATGAAGAGGAAGTGCAATGGTTGTGCTGTAGGTTGTATCCCTTCACTTTGCTGGATGAAATAATAATAAGGACTGGCAACTTCAGTGTGGACGTAGCCCAAGTTGAGTGAACCACGATATATCTGTGTTTCTCTTGTAATGTGTGTGTGATTATATTTTTATTTTTGTTTATTGTTATTGCTCTACGATCCTATTTTTCTAACAATTGGTATCAGAGCCAAAGGTCTATTTGGAAGATAAATCCGCAGGAAGCTAGGGTTTCTGGTTCGAGTGGAAGTAATGGCAAAAGAAGGAAAGTTTAAGGTCAAGAAGTTTAATGGCCAAAAATTCCAGTTATGGAAGATCCAAATGGAGGACTATCTATACCAAAAGGATCTATTCCTACCATTGGGAGGAAGAGCAAAGCAGCCAATGACCATGAAGGACGAAGAATGGGAGGTTCTTGATAGAAAGGATCTGGGAACAATACGGCTGAGCCTGGCTTCATCGGTGGCTTTTAATATCTCAAAAGAAACGACAACAGAGGGTTTGATGAGCGCACTGGGTAAGCTGTATCAAAAACCCTCGGCCTCCAACAAGGTATTTCTAATGAAGCGTTTATTTAATATGAAGATGTCTGAAGGTGGATATGTTACTGATCATTTAAATGAGTTTAATATGGTTACAAATCAGCTAAGTTCTGTAAGTGTGAACTTTGATGATGAGGTTAGGGCTCTTCTAATCTTATGTTCATTGCCAGAAAGCTGGAATAGCTTGGTCATGGCTGTAAGTAACTCTATCTCTGGTTCAAACACCTTGAAATTTGATGATGTTATTGGTGTTATTCTTAGCAAGGAAATGCGAAGAAAAAGCACAGGTGAGACATCAGGTAATGCGTTGACCATGGAGACCAAGGGAAGACAAAAGGAGAGAGGAAAGAGCAAAGGTAATCGAACTGTGGAAAGAAAGGACATCTGAAGAAAGACTGCAGATCTCTAAAGAAGAAAGGAGATGCACAGAAGGAAACTACCCAGGAAGCAAATGTAGCAGGTGATGTGTTACAAGATTCTTTGATTCTTGCATTAGATAATACTAGTGATTATTGGGTAGTAGGTTCAGGAGCTTCATGTCATGCTAAACCCTATAGGAAATACTTTCATGAGTATGTTCCTGGTGATTTTGGAAATCTTTTATTGGGTGATGATGAGCCATGTAAAATTGTTGGAATGGGTAAGGTATGGATAAAAGTTAAGAATGGAACTGACTGGCTGTTGAAAGATGTTAGGCATATTCCTGCTATGAAAAGAAATCTGATCTCAATAGGGCAGTTGGGAGATGGCGGCTGTCTATCTACATTTGGAGAAAAGTGGTGGAAGATACTAAAGGATTAATGGTGATAGCAAAAGGAGACAGGATAGGTACGTTGTATTTATGTCCTCATAATACTGGCCATTCTATCTCTTTAGCTTCCACAGGAACATATACAACATTATGGCATCATTGGCTTGGCCACATGAGTGAGAGGGGGATGCAGATTCTCCACTCAAGGAAGTTGCTGCTAGATTTGAAGCAGGTAAGTTTGGAATTTTGTGAAAACTATGTTTATGGAAAACAGAAGAGAGTTAGATTTCTCAGGGTTGGGAAACAGAAGAAGAATGAAAAGTTAGAGCTAGTGCATACATATGTATGTGGACTGGCTCAAGTACAATCTCTTGGTGGCTCTCATTATTATGTTACATTTATTGATGATGCAACTAGGAAAACTTGGGTTTACTGCATTAGACAGAAATCTGATGTGTTTGCTACTTTTAAGAAGTGGAAAGCTTTGGTTGAGAATGAGACAGGGAAAAGGTTGAAGTGTCTCAAATCTGATAATGGAGGTGAGTACTGCGGCAAGGAGTTTGATAGTTACTGTTCATACCATGGGATTCGTAGAGAGAAGACAGTCCCAGGAACACCACAACAAAATGGTGTGTCAGAAAGGAAGAATAGAATGATCATGGAGTGTGCAAAGTGTATGAGACTGCATGTAGGGTTTCCCTTACAATTTTGGGTGGATGCTGTAAATACTGCTATTTATTTAATAAACAGAGGACCTTCAAGTGCTTTGGATGGTGGTAGTCCAGAGGAGGCATGGACAGCTAAAAATGTAAACTACTCATTTCTGAGAACGTTTGGTTGTCAAGCATTTGTCCATATTGATAAAGAAAATAGAACAAAGCTTGAAGCTAAATCCAATAAATGTACCTTTATTGGATATGGGGTTGATGAATTTGGTTATCGCGTATGGGATTATGAAAACAACAAAATCATCAGGAGTAGAGATGTGATATTCAATGAAAAGGTCATGTATAAAGATCAATTGCAGGGAAAGAAACGGGAAAAGGAAACCACAGAGTACACAGTGCTTGATGAAATTCAAGAAAATGAAGTTCCAAAGGTGCCAGAAAATCAAAAACAACAGCAAGTACCTGAAACTCCTGCAACTACAAGAAGATCTACCAGGTTAAGTAGACTCCCTGAATGATACTCTCCTTCAATGTATTATTTGTTGATGACTGATGCTGGTGAACCAAAATGTTATGAAGAAGCAATGCAGGTGGAAACTAGAAAGAAGTGGGAGCAAGGCATGAATGAGAAGATGGACTCATTGGTAGGAAACTAAACTTGGGATCTGGTTTAGTTGCCTGTTGGTAAAAGAGCATTGCAGAACAAATGGATTTATAGGTTGAAGGAAGAGGAAGGAGGTAAGAAGCGGTACAAGGCTAGACTTGTTTTAAAGGGGTTTGCACATAAGAAAGGTATTGATTTTGATGAAATATTTTCTCCTGTTGTTAAGATGACTTCAATTAGGACTATCTCAAGTCTAGTGGCAGTAGAAGATTTGCATCTTGAACAGTTAGATGTAAAAATAGGCTTTCTCCATGGGGATTTGGAGGAAGAGATATATATGTAGCAGCCACAAGGGTATGAGGTCAAAGGTAAGGAGAAATTTGTATGCAGGTTGAAAAAGAGTTTGTATGGTTTGAAGCAAGCTCCAAGGTAGTGGTATTTAAAATTTGACAGGTTAATGACAGAACAAGGCTATAGTAGATGTCATTCTGACCACTATGTTTATTTCAAGAAGCTAGACAATGAAAGATGTATTATCTTGTTATTGTATGTGGATGACATGCATGTTGCAAGGTCTAGCATGCAGGATATAAATGTACTCAAAAGGAAGCTAACTAATTCATTTGCGATGAAGGATTTGGGTGTTGCAAAGCAAATCCTTGGTATGAGAATAACAACTGACAAGAAAAATCACAAATTGACATTGTCTCAGGGTGAGTACATGCAAAAGGTGTTGGAGAGGTTCATAATGTAGAATGAAAAACCATTTAGTACACCTTTGGCCAACCATTTCAGTCTAAGTAAGGAAATGTGTCCCAAGACATAGGAAGAGATATATTACATGTCCAAGATCCCTTATCAATCAACAGTTGGAAGCTTGATGTATGCTATGGTGTGCACAAGACCAAATATTGAACATGCAGTGGGAGTTGTGAGCAGATATATGAACGATCCAGGTAAAGAACATTGGAGGGCAGTATAGTGGATTCTCAGGTATTTGAGAGGTACCACCACTGAGGCATTATGTTTTGGAGGTTCAAACACTGTTCTACAGGGATATGTTGATGCAGATATGGAGGGTGATAAGGATAGAAGGAGGAGCACCACAAGGTATGTGTTCTCTGTAGGTGGAACAACAGTAAGCTGGATTTCGAAACTGTAGAAGGTTGTTACACTTTCAACAACGGAAGCATAGTATGTTGCTATTACAGAGGCTAGTAAAGAAATGATTTTCTTGCAGAGGTTTATGGAGGAAGTGGGTAAGAAGAAGAAGGATACCAGGTTGTATAGTGATAGCCAGAGTGCCATTCATCTTGCAAAGAACTCAGCATTCCATTCTAGGACTAAAAATATACAGCTCAAGTACCATTTCATACGCTATGTTCTGGAAGATGAACTGTTGAAGCTGGAAAAGATACATACTAGCCAAAATCCTACGGACATGTTCACAAAGGTAGTGGCCAGAGAGAAACTGAGTTCTTGCCCAGTTTTAGTTGGCCTTCTAGCATGAAGGTGAAGAGGAGAGATTTGCCAAGTCTAAGTCCAGCAGTAGCGGAGTTGCTGTAATTAGTCTCCAAGTGGGTGATTGTTGGTTGTGGAGCCAGATCGTCCAGTCTCATAGATGATATTGTCTTAGCCGTGCATCCCGGAGGACTGTACACCCATTCTGCATTTTTAGGGGTTCAGGGAAACGCCCCCAAGTCACGGGGGTGTGGGGGCAACGGCCCCGAGAAATGGGGGTTCGGGGGAAATGCCCCCGAGAAAACATTTTGGGGTTGTTTTCGCCAGCTATTTTGCGAGCCCATGGTTTTGGGTATCCCGTGATATTTTTCCATTGTATTTCCCCTATAAAAGAAAGACATTGTATTACGGCTAGGGAAAGATGTATTAGGTTTTATGCATTGTACAAATCTCCGATATCGAAAGAGAGACTGTGAGACAATGAAGAGGAAGTGCAGCAGTTGTGCTGCAGGTTGTATCCCTTCACTTTGTTGGACAGAATAATAATAACGACTGGAAACTTTAGTGTGGACATAGCCCAAGTTGGGTGAACCACGATATATCTTTGTTTCTCTTGTAATGTGTGTGTGATTATATTTGCATTTCTGTTTATTGTTATTGCTCTGGGATCCTGTTTTTCTAACACTTCCAGGGTGGTGAACCGACGACCTGGACCCCCAAGTTGATTCAGGAGCTATAGGAGGTTTATAATAAAGCATCGCGGGCTGTTGAAGTGTGGTTCGATAGCATCTTAGAGGGCTATATTACAAAATTTGAGGTTGATAATCAGAAATCCTATAGTGAAGCTGAAAGATATTTTTTTCGTGAACCTCGAGGTAGGTTTCCACTGTCGCTTCAACTGTCGATTAAGATGCTTATTTGCGAAAAGGGTATATTGAAGATGCATCTTCATCAATAGAAAGCCTGGTGGGTGGAGGCCATGGGTACCGCCACAGTTGGGGGGAGGTACATGGAATGATAAGGGGTAGATGGGTGCAGGTGTTAACACCCAAAAAGTGCTCACTAGCTCATTCCCTTATTCACATGACCCATTTGTCCACTTTTCCATCATCTGAGCCTCTGAAGCCAACAAAAGGTCACCAAAAGACCTTGGTACACCCCTTTTTCCCACTCAAAAAGATTATTTTTCCTAAAAAGCATAAAAAAACCCTCAAAAAGGGTCCAAAATTCCCAAAATATTAAAAAGGGAATAAAAATATTAATTTTATTGAAAAAAAGGAAAAAGGAGGGAAAAATACCTAAACCATGTTGGTCAATACCATTTGGTTTCCAAAAAACCACAAATGGTATTCCCCACCACCAAAACCTATAAAAAGGTGGTAGGGGCTCCTCATTTCACATCCATCTATCTTCCTATCCTCATGCTGCCAAAATCTCCCTTGAGTATTTGGCTATTGTAGCAACCTTGGAGAAAGGACCCATTGGAGTTTGGAGCTGCTCATCCTTGGAGCTTCTCAACTATCTTCATCATTTGGAGGTATTATCACAAGCACTTGCTTGCCACCATTTTTTAATACAAATTTATTTTCTCAAATTCTTGTTCTTGTTTTTTTAATTCAAAATTTTATTATGATATGCACATGCTAGTTTAGTTTAGTTTAGATTTAGTTTACATTGTTTTTGCTTAATATTGAAACTGCTGCTACTAGTTAGCAGGTGCCCATAGCACTAAGCTTGGTTGCGAAACCAAGCCAACAGTTTTTGGCGACTCCGCTGCTTTCGAATCTTTAGATTTCACTTTTGCTTTAGATCTTACTTTTTGATAGTATTTGTTAGTTTAATTCATAGATCTGCCACCCTAGACAGCAGATCCATTGATGTTCTAGGTCTTGGCTCATTTTTTAGCCATTAACAGCCCGAAATTCTCAATTTTTGGCTTCGTTTTTCGGCATCCGCATACGGCTTTCACCTCGCGGCTTTTTGCCCAACAGTCGCGCGGCTCATCGCGACTGCGCAGTTTTTTTCCGCGCGGTTCACCTCGGCTTCGCGGCCATTAAGCGCGCTGCACATCGCGGCTTCGCGGACCTTTTTCGCGCTGCACATCGCGACTGTTTGACTAAATCCCGCGCTGCACATTGCGGCTTCACGGTCAAAACCCGCGCTGCCGATCGCGTCTGTGCGACAGAAACCTACGCGGTCCATCGCGACTTTTCTGTCAAAACCCCGCGATGCTAATTTTTTCATTCGGCCGAATCGTTTAAAAAATTAATTTCTTACTGTATTTTCTGCCCACATAGCACATTTTCCAGTATTAGAAATCCTGCATATTTTGCAGCCATAGAAAAATTTTACTATTTAGAATGCACGTGAAAAAGTCTTTTTAAATATTTTCAGAAATTGAAAGAAGGATTTGATTGCATTTTATCTAGATTAAAAAAATTTACTGTTTACTTCTTTGATATTTTTGCCCGTAGCAAAATTTTAAAAGAAATCCATTTATTTCGCGAAGAAGTTATATTATTTGCTTTCCTCTTTCAAAAGATCCTTTGTTTTTTGAATAGTCTTTACAAAGCATTTAATTTCCATTTATTGAAAAAGTCATAATATTTGCTTTTTATTTCAAAAGATTCTTTGTTTTTTGAATACTTAGCATTTACTTTTTCAATTTCAGTTTAAAATATCACACGTGAACCCACTCAAACACTAATTTTAAACTGAGCCTTAAAACTTACTCTAATTTCAACCCACTTTTAACCCCACTTGGGGAACACTAAAAGAACTTTGTAGCTAGGTAGTATTGAGGGGATAGGGTGTTCCAATAACACCCCTCAGTTATTACATCTAAGACATAGTTGTTGTCCATTAGGGAGCTAAAATCTCTTAGTATTTATTGGCACGGTCACAACCGGTTTATGGGAAGGCCTCTCCCCTAGGAGGGTTGAAGTCGCGAGGATGGTTCCGGAAGCCTGAGTGGAATACCGAAATCCATTAAGTAACCGAAGGGCTACCATTCGCAGTTCTCGGAATATCCCTGTATAGGGGTATTGTGATCAAGGACCAAATGGCAGATTTACCTTTTCTTGACGTGTCATGAACGGAGTATCCTAGTAGCCATTCTTTAGGATTGATTACCCGGTGTCCCTCTCAGTAGGGGGATATCTAGCCATTGTCTCAACACTCATATTGTCTGAATTGGATTTCATCACCTTGCAGAGAATATCGTTTGTTGATTCACAATACTTTTAGTTAGGTGTTTGCATGATACAATCCACCTTTGGTCTAGTTACACCTATTTTTTCTCGAAGCTGTTTGCATGTTGGTACTCTGACCATTTTTTGCATACCTCCACTTATTATAGCACAGCTGCTATAATAAGTGCCTTTTTGAGGTCGATTTTTTGGCCCGAGAGCCTTCATTTTCACTCCCCTTCTTGCACCCTTGGTTGCATAAGGGTTTTGAGTTTTTTATACATTACCATTTTTTACATTAGATTTTTTACACAAAAACATATTTCTCACCATTGAGAATTTTAGACGTTCTCGCCGTCTTCAGGGCGAACTCCCAGAGTTCAGTCTACTTGGCTCGACATGTCACCGACGTCGAGCCTTATCCCTTGACTCGACACATCGTCGGTCGAACAGACAGTCATCCGATTCTGACACGCCTCACTTCACCTCCGATTCTGAGGCAGAATCCAAAAACCCCACAGAGTTATTTCTGACCAACCTTATGGCTGGAACACCATTTGACCCACTCTTTACCAGCACCATAGGTGAGACATCCACAGATCCTTCTACCGCGGTGCCATCCATGGCAGTAACCACCCCCCTGGGTATGCCTAGTATGGGCAACACTCCTCCCTTAGGAATGCCCAACACAGGGCCACCCCCTGTTATATGAATTCCCAACATAGGGCCACCACCTGTTATGGGTATACCCAACATAGGGGTCACACCTCCTTTGGTTTCCACAAACCCTATCCCTGAAATCGCTACTGCTATTCCTAACCCAAGTGTAACCCATGTTGCACTTGGAAGCGCTGGCCCGTACCAGACCACACCTATTGGAGGACACATACCTTCAATACCTAGCATACCTTTAGGCGCTACTGGACCCCTACATCATACAACCATGACTAGTCATGTCCCAGTCACTATGCCACATACATCTGCTACCTTACCTTACATGGCGAGCCTGAACTTACCAGACTTAGCCAGGCTCACCAATGACCCCATCAGACACGATCCTGCGTGGCCTCCAATGCCCACCAAACTCCCCTCTGACATCCCTAAGTTTGAGGGCAAGGCAGGTGAGGACCCCCAGAACCATATCATGTCTTTCCATCTATGGTGTTCCTCCAACTCCATAGTGGATGACTCTGTCCGCCTCCGTCTGTTACAGCGCACCTTCACTGGCTCTGCAGCTAAGTGGTATATCGAGCAGCCCCATGGGACGCATGCCACCTTTACCTCCCTTGCTTCGACCTTCCTGCAGTTCTTCCAGTTACCTGTCCGCTATGATGCGGGAGTTGAGATCCTACTGTCTTGTAGACAGAACACGGCCACCCACATCACTGACCACATTCATGAGTGGCGTCGAAACCAAAGTCTATGCAAAATCAAGTTAAATGACCGCATCTTCTTAGATTGGTTTCTAAAATCCCTCCTCCCTCTCATTGTGAAGGATGTGGCATTTGAAAGACCCCAGTCTGAAGAAGAAGCCATCCTCAAAGCCCAGCAGTTTGACCTCATTTACGCCCAGTCGGGTTATCTGTATACCATTATACTAGACGCCCCTCGAGCTGATTCATCCCAACACGATGCGCCAAGGGCATCCCATGCCGCAGATGACATCATTGGTCGTATTACCCCACATTCCCAACCCTTTTCCAATGCACATCCTAGCCATGGTCCCAACCTTTCGCGGGCTACATCTCAATCTGGAGCAACCAATTCATATGCTCCCATGGCACATCACCACCATATCCATGGACCTTCATGTCCACCTCAGTGCTTTGGTCATGCACCATCTGCATACGCCCCCCCAGTCGCACCTCAACCTGTGTACTATCCACAGCTAGCTGCGACAGCTAACCCAACACCTCCAATATCTCAGGGTTACCAACAACCCCAGCAGGTAAATGGACCACCTCCAGCCCCACCGGTTTATTATCCACCACAACCTGCTCCCGCACCTGCGGAGAACCAAAATCCTCCCACTGCTCAAGGGCAAGTGTACACACAGCACAACCAGCCCCAGCACCAAAAAAACCAGCGCAACCAAGGTGCGCAACAGAACCGTGGAAGAGGACGTAACCGCGGTAATAACCAACAACATCAGCAAGGTCCTCCACCTCCCAATCCTCTGCAAAATAACAATGCTGCTCCCCCCAATCGGAATCTGGGTCGTAATCCCGGGCAGCCTAAAAATAGTAACCTTAGAACAAACCATCGTTGTTCTATTTGTGGGGTTTATGGTCATTACACGCATGCTTGCCCACATTTGGACCGAGCTCGGCAAATTTGGACTGACGATGCCCATCGTCAAGGGCAAGCGGCTCCTCAGCCGCTTCCCAACCCTCCACCACCTCAACATCAACAATTGGTATTGCAAAACCCCTTTCCATACCAAGGTGTAGTGAACACCCAGCCGTTAGCTCCCCCTCAGGGCAACGCGCCACCACAACAGATCACTTATGCAGCCCTTGATCAACCCATCTTTGATTCAGGTACTCACCACTTGTTGATGATGTCAACTACCGACGCCAACCTCCAAACCCGTCGGAACCAATATGGTTCCACCTCCAAAGCCCCTATTGCCGACAAAAACACTAACGTTAATCCCACAGATCAAACGTTACGTATACCTTCAGCTCCACTTGATGGTGCTTCCAAAGCACCTCGCTTCCCACTTCGTCGTATCAACAATAATCCCAATGCTCGTGCTGCGTCGAATTACAACATCGTAGATGACTTAGCCCAGTCTCCTGCTGCCATGTCTGCTTTGGAAGTTTTAAAAAACTGTCCTTCATAGCGCAAGACTTTGCTCTCTGCCATTGGCACTATCGAACCCAATGATTCACAACTGATCGCATTCGATTTAGACCAGTCTGAACCACGACTGCCTTCCAGTTTAGCATTCCAAGTTTTCATTTCCATTCAGAATCTTGTCATCCATCGGTGCATTATCGATGAAGGGGCCTCTACATGCGTCATGTCCACCTTTGTTTGGCAGAAGTTGGGATCCCCCACGCTCCGGCAGTCCACCACTGCGTTGCGAGCCTATGACAGGCATTCGACACAACCCCAGGGTCTCTTACCTAATGTCCCCATCCAGCTGGCTGGTAAAAACCGTACTCATTGACATTGTGGTCATCAATGCCCAGCTCGATTATAACCTTTTACTTGGCCACAGCTACATGTATGCTATGCGGGCTGTTGCATCATCCATTTTTCGTACCATGCAGTTCCTCCATGAGGGACGCGTGGTCAAGGTAGACCAACTCACCTATTACGATCCCAAGGCCCCCTCTGCACCTGAAAATGTTCTCCCCATGGTTGAACAACCTGTTTGTGGTGCAAATACCTCATTCGTTTCCTCAGTGGGACCCGGACTGTACTCTGACGCGTCGATCACTTCTACATTCCAGGCCATTCCACCACCGTCACCGGAGACACACGTCGCTAACCTCTGTACTATTTCCCACAATACCCAAACGCCCAATAATCAACATCCCTTGTTGCCTAAACCACCATTGGTACCTAGTCACATCGGTGTTACACCCATCCACACAATCCCCTTTCTATTCCCTCCTTCGGGCGTAGTAAGCGCTCCAGTTATGGCTACCCTTAGTCTCCCCGGGTTAACATTGGGATTACCCGTGTGGTATATTTCGCCTCCCGTTCCACCGCCGACACCAAATGTCATCCTGCAACCAGTGCAACCCATTGTCACTTCTACCCAACCACCTCCCGGTATCACCACTCCTTCATCATCGACGAATGCCCCCCCTCTCATCAAGCCCACTGGGGGCAGAGGCCCACAACCATACACTGCGGTACGCCCACCTAAAGTAGTTAAACCTCCCCCCGTGTTTCGTGCTCCTCCCAAGTGCTCGTTGTGTGATGAGTTAGGCCATCCAACTCATCAGTGCCCACAGTTACCGGCATTACAGGAACATATGCAAATGCTGGACGACGACCCCAAAAATCCCAGTTGTCAAAATTGACCCAAACCTTATGCCTCGTGACAAATCACTGCGTACCAACCACCCATGTGCGATATGCGGTATATACGGCCACTACTCACATCACTGTCCTGACATCCCAGATTACAGAGCAGCTCTCTATGAGATGAATAATCTGGACCTCGAGACGGCACCCCCTACTATTGAGGAGATCTACCCTCCCCCATCATCCTCATTCGGAGAGATTAACACAATTTATATAATCTCTTCGACCACCACTACCTCGTCACCCCGATTTGACCACTCAAATCTCCCGCAGTGACGACGAGATTCTAGAGGCTCCTACAGCCCCTGATTATCCCTGGGAAGACATGCACCATCGTTCACACTTCCTCCCAAAAGAGACCTCATCCACCACCGCTACCCAATTTGTGGTTGAGTCCAAAGATTTCCTTCCTACTGAAGTCGACTGGTTCAAGGACCCTATTCCTACTCCTGACGCTTTCGAGGATAATAACATGGCCAATATTTCTCCCGTCATTCACATCGACATCTCTGACCCACCTGGTGCCCTTCATACCATTACATTAGGAGCCTCCCACAGTGAGCATGAAATTAGAGAATACAAAAAACTGTTCCAAGAATTCACTGATGTCTTTACTTGGTCAGATACCGAAATGCCGGGCCTCGACCCCCGCCATCTATACAATCTCCACTAGATACCCCTCTGTCCGGTTGGCCCCTTCCACCGATCCCGTTCACACACACAATCCATTCTGCTACATCGGTTTCGCCGATGGAGCAAGCCGTTGGTCCCCCAATCTGGCTTTCGCAGCTTGGGTAATATATTCCCCGCCGCCAAACAAAAAAGACATAATTGAAAAGGCTAAAGCAAATAGGATTACTTGAAACTCGCAGAATCGAAAACTAATGGTCAAATCTCCCAGAAATCGAGAAAGAGCTCTGACTGCTCTTCCAAACTCGCACGTAACAATGACACATCATATGGGCCCCACGCCCTATTTATAGAAATTCCACCATTTTTCAAACCGCCATTCCGGTCTCATACAACGTCCGTTTCTCAAATCGTTGGTACCATTGGAATCAGCACAGCGAGAACTCCATGATAGATCTTTCCTTTTCCTATTTTCACCAGGTCCATTTTTTGACCATTTTTTGGATGCCCTCGTCGCCTCGGTTTGTGTGCCACATCGGCTGTTCTCCATTTTGGACATGTTTTATATCGACGGATTCAGTTTTCCACGCTCGTGATGATGCTTGAGATCATTTCTCGCTCTCACGTCCAGATTTTCTAGGCATTTTTTCCATGCCCCCTCATCGCCTCGATTTGCGTGCCACATAGGCCGACGTCCATTTTCGGCAAACTTTATATCGCCGGATTCAGTTTTTCGTGCTCGTGATGATGCTTGAGATCATTTCTCACTCTCACCTCGAGTTTTTTCGGGTATTTTTTCCCATGCCCACCTGTTGCCTCGGTTTGCGTGCCACATCGGTCGGCATCCATTTTCAGAAAACTTTATATTGCCGAATTATGTCTTCCGCGATTGTGACGATGCTTGAGATCATTTCTCGCTCTCACGCCCATACTTTTCGGCCACTTTTTAAAAAGTGCCCTCTCATTAACTCGGTTTGCATGCCACATTGGCTGTAGCCCCCTTTGGACAATCTTTATGTCACCGGATCCAGTATCCCGCACACATGATGACGCTTGAGACCTTTTCTTGCTCCCATCAATCCTTCTTTGTTCGGTATAATGTTATCCCTTTTTCGGGCCGAGCAATCCCTTTTACGAAAAAGGCACTTAGGGAGTTCCTGTTAAGCTCTTTTCTGACTCCTAAAACAATGAAAAGATCGCCGAGCAATCTTGCTTCCTTTCATGCTCACTAAACGTATCTAAAAGGGCGTCTACCTGGTATAAGTTTACCCCTTTTCCGGACCTTGTAGACTAATTACGAAAAAGGAATACTCTAGTCACATCGGCTAGAAGAGTTCTCCATTTGCATCATTTTATGCTTTTTCAGGCCTTGGAGACTAAACTTACGAAAAAGAACACCAATAGAGTCCCCTTACCGCTTTCAGACTCTCTAAACATGAAAGCAACCACGAGCAATCACCATCTTGGGCTCGTAAAACCAACAGGACAGTAATCATAACTACTGTAGAGTCTTCTTATCGTTTTCAGACTCCTTAAAGATGAAAGCACTAATGAGCACGAACAGTCCTGGGCTCACAAATCCACAGGACAGTACCATTTCAAAGTACACTTTTATCCCTTCTTAGAGCTCATTAAAACTACGAAGAAGGTTCCCATGGTGCCCCTTGGTGCCACAACAGATCACATCTACTAATATGGAAGCTTCCCACATTTTGGTCACCTTTGTTCAGAGTATTCTGCAGTATGTCACCCCGACAACCCCTCGACAGCACCCATCAGCTTGATTCCCCCCCAGAGTCAGTACATACCCTTCAGTCCTTAAAAGTCATGATCCTCATACCTACAAGTTAGTTCCCTACGCTGCCAGGTCAACCATGTCATCATGCTCTGAACAAAGGAACTTTGAGTATATGACCCCAGTTACTTCCCATCCCCACAAGTATGTCAGTCCTACCATCAGTACTACCACACTTCAGTTTTACACCTCGCGCTCCTATCAAGGAAACATCAATGCCTTGTTAGTTGCTGGTCTCCCTCTATCGACGACAACCAAATTTATTCCAGAGGATAGACCTAGAGGTCCCTGTGTCTTGGACTCATCACCATTTATGATGAGTGCCTACGAATCATTTCGAGAAGAATCCTCAGTGCCTCTCTAAATGGTTGTTTCTCACATGCTCGACTTCAACACCTTGATCGCATCGTTGAGACTCGCACAGGGCATTGGTCCGCTTAGTTATTAGTCAAAGACCCCGGATACCTTCTGACTCCTCCACATTTGAGAGTCTACCTATGGATACAACCAGTTAGACTGTTCCTATAGATATCCGGGTTGCGTATGGTGACAGTATTCAGATGTACCCCAGTTTTATACTCCCTCGAGTATACAGTTACAGATACTTCCCAGAGATGGCTCACAGTCATTACGTCCCTACAGATGTTGAACACCTTCAGTTCCAACAGTTCATCAGTTATTCCAGTGTATCAGTTATTGAGATCAGCCATGTCATGATCATGAGTACATCCCAAAATAATGTACCCTCTGGACCATTATGATGTACCATTATATTTTTTATGTATTAGATCCCCCTTCTTGGGACTAATTGTTATGTATATGTCTTGATACAAGCATGGGTATGCCCGCCTTGTCCATTATCAAAGATTATCCCTCATCCATATTGAGGCAATGTAATATTTGTTTATTTTTTGCAGCTTCCATGGGACGCGGATCCAGTCTCCAATCGGTCTCTTCTCCTCCCTACAACCCCAGAAAAAAGACAAAAGAACTATGATGTCTATCGGCCATACGATGAGCTCCTGCCCTCACACATCAGGGGGCAATCTGTTAACACCTAAAAAGTGCTCACTAGCTCATTCCCTTATTCACATGACCCATTTGTCCACTTTTCCACCATCTGAGCCTCTGAAGCCAACAAAAGGTCACCAAAAGACCTTGGTACACCCCTTTTTCCCACTCAAAAATATTATTTTTCCTAAAAAGCATAAAAAACCCTCAAAAAGGGTCCAAAATTCCCAAAATATTAAAAAGGGAATAAAAATATTAATTTTATTCAAAAAAAGAAAAAGGAGGGAAAAGTACCTAAACCATGTTGGTCAATACCATTTGGTTTCCACAAAACCACAAATGGTATTCCCCACCACCAAAACTTATAAAAAGGTGGTAGGGGCTCCTCATTTCACATCCATCCATCTTCCTATCCTCATGCTGCCAAAATCTCCCTTGAGTATTTGGCTATTGTAGCAACCTTGGAGAAAGGACCCATTGGAGTTTGGAGTTGCTCATCCTTGGAGCTTCTCAACTATCTTCATCATTTGGAGGTATTATCGCAAGCACTTGCTTGCCCCCATTTTTTAATACAAATTTATTTTCTCAAATTCTTGTTCTTGTTTTTTTAATTCAAAATTTTATTATGATATGCACATGCTAGTTTAGTTTAGTTTAGATTCAGTTTACATTGTTTTTGCTTAATATTGAAACTGTTGCTACTAGTTAGCAGGTTCCCATAGCACTAAGCTTGGTTGCAAAACCAAGCCAACAACAGGTCATGATGAGACTGTGAGTGAAGCTGAGGAAGAAAGTGGTCTTACGAGGGGAGGAGCGAGGTTCCAACAGGAAAAGACGCAGAGGACAGGAGAAGGTCCTACTGCGATCGATCCACAAGGCCATGAAGGAATATCACATGGGATGAAGCGACCTCACAGTCCTGACAAGGACAACCAGGCTACGCCTAGGATAGAAGCAAGAACAAACCCCAACACCAACGTACCCACACCTCTGCTCACTATCGCTCAGATAACAAGAAATACCACATCGACACTGCCAAGTTCTTCAATACCACAGAATTTAATCGGTAGTAGTACAATGAAAGGATGAAGGAAGACCAGAATGACGGGTGATGATGCTAATTTACCATTGTTCCAAGAGAGTAGGAGAGACAACCCAGAACATTATTGGCTTTTGTGTGAAGTAGTCTAGACCGTAAAATAGATCACTGATGATGCCTCTAAGAAAGGACAGTTAGCGACAATTCTGTGAGGTCATGCATTAGATTGGTTTATGAAGTTTGTTCTAGTCCCTATAAGAGCCCCAGAGAAGTCACTAGATGAGATCCGGGATGGACTGATTGCAGAATTCAAAAATCCCAAGTTGGAGGCTCAGTATATTACAGAATTGAAAGAAATTAAGTAGTATCCCAATGAGACGGTGTGGGATTTCGACCAGTGATTCAAGACGCTGATGGGAAGGGTTAGTTTCGATATGAGTGCCGTCCAATATAAAGAGTGGTTCATCGCGGCACTGCTACAACACATTCGGATACCATTGATGAAACAAAACATCTCGACGCCCAGTGAAGCTCTAAAGATTGCAATGCGATTGGAAGCATCTTCGATTGGATAAAATGCAGCTAGGATGTCGCAGATACAGACACAGCTCGCTAACTTGACTGTATAGCTGCAAGATTTAAAGAAGGGAAAGGAACAATGCAATGAAGTATGGTGTATGTGATGCCGAGGAGAAGGGCATATGAAGGACAATTACCTGGATTTCTGCAATTATTTGGTTTTAGGAGCGCCAAATCCATTGAATGGTGGTAGAATGTCGTGGTGTCATGTCTGCTAGGTATACGGGCATAGCCATGACAATTGCCCATATATGCAGAAAATGGTCACAACCTCGAGGAATCTTTATTGTACATTTTTCAAATTGGTGTGTCACGATGACAAGGATTGTCGTGCATACGGGTTGCTACAAGAAAGAATGTATGAGGCGTTCTATGTAAAGGACGACCAGGGTGCCGTACAACAGTCGCAACCGCAGCCACAGGTAGCCCGGCCGCTACCTAAACCGCAGATGCAGTTTGTACCGTAGCAGCAGCAACCGCCGCAGTTCATGCCGCAATATGCTCCAATGCAGATGGTTCCACAGCAGCCACAGTATGTATAACAACCGCAGTATGCACAACAAGGGCAAGGAATGCAACCAGCACCAATGTAGCAACAGTTCAACCAACCAAAGTACCAGCAACAGGGAAGATTTCAGGGAGGATACCGGGGAGGACGTGGCGGAGGATTTGGTCAAGGAGGAGGATGAAGTGGCCGCAGATCTGTTCAATGCTATCACTGTGCGGTATGGGGACACTACCAGCGGGACTGTCCACTGCTGCAGAACCAGTGTACGTTCTATTTTGTTAACAATCATATAGTTGAGAATTCTCCACAGTTGATTGCATGATGGAAAGCAGGGAATACTCCCCAGTTACAGAGCTAGCCCAAGGCATAGCAGCCTTCCCAGAATCAAGTGCAGAAACCAGTGCAGAACCAGAATATGCGGCCAAATCAGAATCAGAATGTGAACCCACCTGGGAATCCACCGCTGAACCAGACCCAGGTTGCAAACATCGCGACAATTTTTGCAGAGCCAAGACCGCAAGATGCTTCTGTTGTTGTGGTCACTCATGGGGGAAAGACAACTGGAGAGGACAGCTCAATGATCTAATTAGCCGGACAAAAGAAGGTATCATTTGACATTGATGCAGAGCGAGAGGCATTTCTTCATGCACATCATGCACTAGAAAAAGACCGAGGTAAAGCTGTTATGTATGACATGCCCTCAACTTTTGATACTACTTCAGAGGCTGGCTTGTCGCAGCAGTCCAACACACTTCAAGAATTTTTGGAACATTGTTTATCCCTGGCAAGAGATACCGATGCTCTTGCTGCGATTGAAGCTCTGTTGCGACGACCGGCCCAAGATCGACAAGAGTTTGCGGTTAATTCCTTACAACGACGGAAGACGGATAAGGAGATGCAGATGAATATTCAAATTGGTGACTATGATGTTGATTCAGTTATTATGGATCTTGGTTCGGATGTCAACATCTTGACTAAGTAGGCTTGGCAGAAGATGGGGAGTCCCCCATTGAGCTGGTCTCTTGTACAGCTCCGGTTAGCTAATCATGCTAAAGTGACATCGATTGCGAGAGTTCCACGAATGGTGGTGGACATTGAGGGAATGAAAACGTATGCCGACTTTGATGTAATAGAAGTGGTTGAAGGAGGAAGCTCTTATCTTGCATTACTGGGGATTGGATGGGCTAATTATAGTGGAGCGGTAATCAACTTCATGTGACGGATGATGACTTTTGAAAATTGCGATCTCAGAGTTATCGCCCCGTTGGATCTAGCTGAAGGATGCCGCTACATAGAACCAGTGAAGGATGACGATCCCAACGGTGAGCTAGGATGGCGCAGCGACAGCTCTGCGTCATCCAACTCTGATGATGCGCTAGAATATTGGCAAAACTGCTTGCACGAGGTGTTGCTCCGTAAGTGTGGGTTGATCACGCAGTCATTATGCCGTGTTGCAATTGAAACGGTCACACTACCAGTATATGAAGGACTTCCTGGCTTATCTGACTTTCAGACGGAGTTTGAGGAAAGAGTTTCTGAACCACAACAATTGATGGCATTGAACGAAGCACTAAAGGATGCCCCAGCATGCTGGTGGGCGACACACAAGGCATCAATTGATGGATGGTCGAGATGTAGAATATTGATGATGGTACGCTTTGGGGATACTGAGGTTTACCACACTGGAAAGTATGATGGTCAGAATGATCCTAGTGGTCACTTGATGGAGTGTTAGTGGTTATGGGTATCGTGACCACGAGATGATTGGGTCCATGCTTTTATTCATACTTTGGATGAGATGCCACGATCATGGTATACTGCAGCTGAGTTGCGAGGAGAAATTTCTACTTGGTTGGAGCTCACAGTTTTTTTTACACATACATTCAGTTTTGCGGATGCCGATCCAAAGGTTAATAATGCATTATAGCTCATCCGTGATGTAATTTTATAGGTTTTCTCAGTAGCATATCCTACGGATCCGCACACGCATTGCCAGATGCAGTCTCTCATGGAATGCTTCAATATTAGTGGTGGGCCAGAAGATGGCAATGATCCGTGGAATGTGAATATCCTAGAATCAGAAGGAAGTCATGCTGTGGTACTACCTGAGGTGCCAAGCGATCCGATTAGTCAGCCGCTGAAGATCTGCAAGATTAACATTGGGACAGAGGACACTCCGAAGTTCACAAATGTCGAGGATTACTGGGATGATGAGCTGATAAGCAAGGTCACTGATTTGCTCCATGATTTTCAGAACATATTTCCTACAAAGTTTTATGACATGAAGGGGATTCCGGGTGACTTAGGAGAAATGAAGATTCCATTAAAACCAGATGCTAAGCTGATTCGGTAGTGACCCTATCAATTGAATCTACGACATAAGGAGAGGGTCAGGGCTGAACTGGATCACATGTTGGACGACAGTATCATTGAACCAGTTGAGGAGTTGGAATGGATTAGTCCTATGGTGGTACAGGATAAGAAGACTGGCAAAGTGCACATTTGCGTTGACCTCAAGAAGCTAAATGATGCATTTTTGCATGATCCTTTCCCAACCCCATTTACTCACGAAGTGCTCGAAGGTGTGGGTGGCCAGGAGATGTGCTCTTTCACAGAGGGGTTCTCTGGCTACCATCAGATCCGCATTGCAAAAGAAGATCGCCATAAGACAACTTTCGTTACCGAATGGGGCCGCTTTCAGTACATTTGTAATGTCGTTCAGTTTGAAGAATGCAACTGCGATATTTTCCAGGGTTGTCATTGCTGCATTCAAAGATTTCATTCAGAATTTTTTACAGGTATACATGGACGATTGGACGGTATATGGTTTGGTCCACGATCATTTGGAAAATCTGTGGTTGATGTTGGAGCGATGTCGACAGCACCAAATCTCGTTGAACCTAAAGAGATGTATCTTCTATGCACCGTTTGGCATACTGTTGGGTCATATTGTGTGTAAGCAAGGATTGTTGGTTGACCCCGCAAAGATTGCACTCATTTTGAGTTTGACACGACCGACTACTATTAAGCAGCTATGGGCAACGCTGGGACACACAGGGTATTATCGCAATTTCATTAGGGGGTATACTGCGATTACCGCCCCTATGGAGAAGTTGTTGAAGAAGGATGTGGTGTGGGGCCCTGAATGTCAGGATAGCTTTGAGACACTAAAGATGAAGATGGCTTCGACACCGATATTGGTATTTCCTGACTGGAGTAAGAACTTCCATGTTCATGTTGATGCCTCATCGATCGCGCTGGGAGTGTTATTGGCCCAACCCGGAGAGGGGGATCTTGATCACCCTATTGCGTTTTCCAGCCGGAAGTTGTCATCTGCAGAAAGAAACTACACTACTATGTAGAGGGAAGGTCTGGAAATGGTTTATGCATTATAGAAGTTTTTCCACTACTTATTGGGAGGCCATTTCAAGATGTTCATAGATAATTCTGCATTGAAATACCTGGTCAATAAGCCTGTGTTGGGGGGGAAGATCTGTCGATGGCTACTTCTTTTTTAAGAATTTGATTTTGAAGTAATTGTGAAGCCAGGGTGGTTAAATGTTGGCCCAGATCATCTCTCCCAGATTGAAACAGGAGAGGATCCAACTAATATTGAAGATGGGTTGCCTGATGCGCAATTATTTAAAGTTGAAGTCGCTGATGGATATTTTGAATAAATCATTCAGTATCTGGCGACAAGTACCGCACCAGAGGAATTCACAACTACTTAGAAGAAGCAGTTGGTAGTCAAGGCTGCAGATTTCCAACTAATCGCAGGAGCGCTATACAAAATGGGTGCTGATGAGATATTGCGGCGGTGGGTCTTGCCACACGAGCAAGAGCAGATCCTTTCCGAAGCACATGCAAGTGTCGCTGGAGGGCACTATGGTGGTTGTGCAACAGCAAGGAAGGTGCTTCACGCGGGGCTCTGGTGGCCTACACTACAAAGTGATGTTACAGAGTATGCACAGTCCTGCGACGTTTGTCAGAGAACTGAGAAGCCATCCAGATGGGATGAGATGCCGTTGATGCCCCAGTTGACATTGCAGCCATTCGACAAATGGGAAGTAGATTTTGTGGGACCCATCAATTCCCCGGGTAAGTGCAGTAGTGCTAGATATATTATCATGGTGACAGATTACTTGACACGATGGGAGGAGGATGCACCAGTCATTGATTGCTCCGCGACCATAGCCACGTGGTTTCTCTTTGACCACATTGTCACTTGCTTCGGCTGCCCCATGATATTGTTGAGCGATCAAGGCAGCCACTTTCTTAATTGCACCATCAGCACATTGACGGAGGAGTTGCACATACAACATAAGAAGAGTACACCCTATCATCTGCAGGCGAATGGCACAGTGGAGGCTTTCAATAAGATATTGGAGCATGTGCTGACAAAGGTGTAGAATGTAAACCACGATGATTGGGATCTAAATATATCGGCAGTATTGTGGGCCTATTGCACCAGATGTAAACGGCTGACAGGGAAGACACCATTTAAGCTAGTGTATGGACAAGAAGCAGTTATGCCTATGGAGTATATCATTCTGACTTTGCGCATAGCGGCAGCCACTGGTATGCATGCTGCGGAAGCATTAGAGGAACATCTCACGCAGTTAATACAGCTAGAGGAAGATTGCTTTATCGTCGATTTTCATCAGGGTGTGGAGAAGGATCGCCAGAAGGCTTGGCATGATCACCACATCAAGAACAAATTTTTTCAACAAAGTGATTTGGTGTTGTTTTACAACAACAAGTTTATGAAACATCCAGGAATATTGCAGATGCATTGGCTTGGTCTGTATCGCATTAGTAGAATTAATTCAGGAGGAGTGGTACAGTTGCAGTAGTTGGATGGGGTGATGCTCCCCAAATTGATTAATGGTAGCAAGTTGAAGCCCTATCGGTCGAGCTTGGAACAGCGCGATGCCTAAGTCACATCGGGGGAAAAAAAAAGTGTAGATTGGTTGGTGGCAGGATGGTGCACCAACAGGGACGGCATGTGGAAGCAGGGAGGATTCTGCCGCAAGTACAGAGCGGTCTGCGACAAGTAGCAGCATTGCGATCAGGTCACATCAACAATAAATGACAAAAGTTAAAATAGTTAATTAACGGCGCTTGTTCAAATGATGGGCATTAATGGCAGATCCAGACAATCGGTTGACAGAATCAACGACAAATTTGTGTCATTAATACAGGATTTTGGTTTAATTAAGGCAAGATTTAGTCATGATTATGGAGGATTCGGTTGCAAGCTATAAAAATGGGTAGAATTTGGTTGGAAGGCACCGAGATTTTCGTTGTTAAGTGTTTGTGCAGAGCCGACGAGTATTTGCATAAGCTTGGTAAGCATAAGGGGTGTGTTGGGCAAGGTTCTGTTGAACTTGCAGAGTGTTGCTAGGTTGAAGAAGTTATCAGTTGTAAGCGCTGGGTAAGGTATGCCATGAGAGCTAGAAACGGTGGAGATTAGTAGCAAGGTTGAGTCGCCTTTCACCGGGATTTTAGTTGAGGAAGAAGTTGCGTCTATGGGAGACGTCAATATTGAGGCCGAAGTCACCAACATGCTGGTAGGAGCGTCAGTCATCATTAAGAAGTGTCGAGGGGGCCAGCATTTTGAATCCCCGCAGAGCAAGAAGCAATTGCGATCGTCCGTCGGGGTGGTAGGAGAAGCTCACGTATAGGCCGGGAAGTCCAATCGCCGCATTGATGAATCTGTCCCATGGGAGGGACTGTTGGCAGTTGACATCCCTGGTTATATCCCTCCCAATCGACCGGATGCCACCCTCTGCAAGCTGAACCTGAAGCAGAAGTATGGTGTGAGGATGCCTGCACTGCCTACCAGAATGGAGTGCTCTGCTGATATTGGGCTGGCAATGATGCAGCTCCGATACGATGATCATTATATGTTGGCCCACCTAGAAATTGCATCGGCCCCGTATGTGCCTGGATCACAACTTACCGCGATGCCGATTGTACAGGATTGGGCCCAAGGACTAAAGCAGGACGACTTATTAGGACTTATTAACATGCCGCACTTTGGGCGACTGGCAGAAGCTAACGCATGCATGAAGTAGCTACTCGTGTGCTTCCATGGGGGTTCGTTGTGGCTAGATAGCGAAATCCCGGTCACTATTGATTTAATTTCATACATTACTGGATTTCCTAAAGATGGGGTCAACCCATCGCAGTTCTTTCAACAGATGCCGAAGGATAAAAAGTGGGCAGGACAGCTGGTGAAGAAATATGGCTTGGAGACAGATGGCCGTGGGTATCGCACCAACAGTATCAATGATAAGGCTGTACTCACTGGAACCAAGATTATATCCTGGAAGATGATTAGGGGTGGTCGTCCTAACCAGTGTAACTCAGAGATTGTCGCATGTGCAGTACACTGTGTGGAGGGCGTCCAATTGAATTGTTCCTTGTTTATGTTGAATCAATTAGCAGAGGTTGCTGCAACAGTTCAGGTCGGTAAGGGCTCGTTTACATATAGTTGGCTGCTGATCTTGATTGCATTCGTGGCTTGGAAGGAACCCAACACATACCAGGGCATGGAAGTTGAGGCTGCAAAAGAGCAGTGGGGTGCACACTATCAGAACTTATGGTATGTACGGGAACTTGAGTGCCTCCGGGATTTCCAATTTCTATTCTGGCTCTACTGGGAGATGCTTGGTAATGCCGCAGTGAAGGTATCGAAGATATTCGAAGAAACTGCGGCAACGTTTAGGACAATCATGGAGTTTGTGGTTCGGCCGCATGTTATTTATGTATAGGCAAGGCATGACCCTGGTCAGCAATGGTTGCTGACCCCTTACAAGGTAATGGCTGAAGCACTGGAGGCTATCGTGAATGATTGGACAGCGAAATGGCATGAGCTTGTACAGTTGCCAAGATTGAGGCTGGCAGGCCAGCAAAGGGTCCAGAAGATCATATATCGGCACGAGACCCACCCAGTCATCATGATTCTGATCAAGAGTCCATTAAAACACCAATGGATGACAACAGTGACCATACCTTGGAAAAGCATAGAAGGAAGAGGCACTAGGACCCAGTGACAATCAGTGGGCTACCCTATCGACAGAAGCACACTTGGGTTGACTGATACACACAATCACTGATGCATCCACCGTAGCAGCTCTGACGATGATAAGGAGACAAATGAAGGATTCCACATGCTCACTGCTCATGTGGACTTGGTACATGACATGGTTTCACGACGGGTGTTAGACGATTCAGCGACATCACTAGTTAGCACAATCAGCACTGAGCCGTGGGTTAGGAATGTGGAGATTCCCCTGATTGCGATTGTGACTGAGGACGAGGCTGCAAACACCTTGCTGTAGCAGCTAAAGCAGGTGACCATTAATGTGAATGCACTTCCCACAGAAGGGTTGACCACTATGCAGGAAGCTACCATCCAGGAAACGACTAATCGACTGAGGCAGATTAGTGGCATGTGTGTACGACTGCAGGCGAGTGAGGCTGATGCGAAGCTCACCATTGAAGAATTGAACGATAGGGCTGCTTTTGCATGGCAGGTTGTGGATGAACTCGAAGAACACATTAAGGGAGAATGGGATGAGAAGGAGTGCAAAATTGAAGGACTAAAAAAGGAACACGATTCCTTATTATGGAGAAGGCCCATATGTGGGATGACAGTGTACAAGTTGAACGGGCTATCACGGAATCTTATCAGCATGTGCCAGAACCCACTGAAGAGGTGGATGTACTCCAACAGGTGTAGCGACTGGGGGTTTCCATTATCGGGACTTGAGGTGAATCCCGGTACACCTCAAGTTGAAGTTGATGACAGAAAACGGGCAATTGAGGAGGTCGCCACTCAGTTGGAGGAGCTGGAAAAGGCTACAACAAAGCTCACGGCTGACAGTGTGCAATTCTAGGGCCAGATCGTCCAGGATGAGCAGGTCAAACAAATAATGAAGGAACTGTAGGAAGCAGAGGGGAAGTTGGTGACGCTTAAAGAAACAGTACGTGTTATGCCCGCCATGGAGCAGGTTTCCAAGGTTATGGAGTTGAAAGATCTACAATAGCGCATCGCCATGGCAGACGAGCGACAGAAGAAATGTGCCGCACAGTTGGAGCAGTTTTAGGATGTTGGGGGACAGTTCATGACCAAGGCAAGTGAAGTGATTCAAGCGGTACAGAAGCATTGGCAACAGGTGATGGCCAAGCTCACTGAGCATCCATCTGCAGAAGATGTGGTCAACAGTCAGGTGGTGGCTACGAGAGTCAAGGAAATTGTGATGACAGTCGTGCAGCAGTATGAAGAGTTCAAAGTGAATACCACGGAATACACCATGTCCAGTTGACGTGTCTCGAGGGAGAGCCACAAGATTGTGTTGGGGACCTGTTGGTAGGCAGTTTGATGAGGAGGAATCACAGCATTGCCGATGCTACGACACGTTAGATGAAGTCACAGAAGGAAGAAGGCTTGATTATTTTATGTATTTTTTGAGTCGTCTGTACTGCAATAGGCAGGTTTTTGGGTCGTTGGACCATATGAGATGTAATTTTGAGCTAATTGTACTGCAGTAGGCGGGTTTTTGGGTCGTTTGGACCGGGTCAGTTAGATTTTGGGTCTTTTGTCCAAGAATCGGTTAGGAAGCTGTTAGTAAGTGGAAAAGCATTGTAAAGGCGGAAGCCTATATATAGGCAAGAAGTTGCAGGTTGAGAGAGAGATTGGGGAGAGCTTTGATATGCGTTTTTGTGCGTATGTTGGGAGATCAAGAGATATTGTTGAAATCTGTGATCTGCAGAGGCATTGTATTAGGTTTTTGCATTAATAATATGATGTGATAAAACTATTCTGTGCAATCCTGGTGTGTCTTTTGTCGTTTGATGGTAATGCAATGTTTCTTTGATGCAATAGTCACTTTACTGTTATAATCTGCTGCAACAATGAATGTTTCCATTAAATGATGATATGAGTACAATAATGTCGAAGTGAATGCATAGATTTATTGTTGAATGTTGCAATAAGATTAAGTAGCTAATGCCACACACATCCTCCTTCATTCGGCGGAAACATGGTTCCATCCACTCTCCCTTGATCGCCTCGAGTGAGACCTCATCTGCTCTGCAGGTGTTGTTGGGCAGCGTAAAACCTGTCTGGGCTGGTGCTCAGGGAGATCGCAGTGGGTTGGTGTCGACAGTGATGGGAACCCCTGTCGACTGGGTTTGAGTCAACAGGATACCCAAGGCAATCATTTCCGATCAAGACACGAAGTTCACTAGCAACTTCTGGAGAGCATTTTTCTCCGCTTTGGAAACCCCGTTACAATTCAGTACCGCATACCATCCCCAGACCGACGGACAAACATAACGAGTAAACCAAATCCTCGAGGACATGTTGAGGATGTATGTCATGAACAACCCCACCAAGTGGGAAGATTATTTGCACCTCGTAGAGTTTGCATACAACAACAGTTATCAAACCTTTGCCAAAATGAGTCCTTTCGAGGTACTCTACGGCAGGAAATGTTGGACACCCGTGACTTGGGACAATCGAGTAGACAGACTTATGTTAGGACCCGACCTACTAAAAGACTTGGAACAACTAGTCTCTAAGGTACAACTGAACTTGAAAGAAGCACAAGACTGCCAAAAGAGTTATGTAGACAAGAAAAGAAAAGACAAAGACTACCAAGTCAGTGAACATGTGTTTCTAAAAATAAAGGCAAAATGAAGCTCGTTGAGCTTAGGACGTTGTGGGAAACTAGCCCCAAGATTTTGTGGACCTTTTGAAATATTGGCAATGAAGGGCCCAGTGGCTTATGAGTTAGCCTTACCAGCTCATATAAAAGTTCATAATGTTTTTCATGCTTCATTATTAAATAAATATGTATACTATGCTAAACATGTTATTCATTGGTCCTTATTATAGGTGGAGCCTGAAGGGGAGTTCACGCCAGAACCACTCCACATTCTGGACAAGAGAGAGGTGCAGCTGAGAATGAGGACCATTAGTCCGCTGAAAGTGCAATGGAGGCACTTTGGACCCGATGAGGCTACTTGGGAGAATGAGATCACTATGAAAGAGGCATACCCAGCCTTGTTTCATGACCTCATTCCTAGTCTATAGGAACACCTAGACGGTGTTGTTTCTAAGCGAGGAGGGATGTAATATCCCGAATTTTGGACTAACTATTTTTTGTTGTATATTGGGCCACAGCCCCAGCACATATGTTTTATTTTGAGTATTTAGCATGATCCCTAGCACCTATGATTTATTCTTTTATATATTGACATGTCAGGCATGGACCCTAACTGACTTCTTTATTTGAGTGTATACTAGGTGAGAAGGCCCCAATGTTTTAATGATGTTCTTCAACTTTGATATGGGTACAAACCCTAATATACTAAGATGAGCTTTTGTTACTTATTGTGCAAAGCTATGATTTTACATGATTTGAATTATGAGTGTGTTGAGCATGGACTCAGAAACACACATATAACCCACGTATTGGGCATAAGCCCCAATGTACCTAGAAGAATGTTTATGTATGGGGAGTAAGCCCTGAGGTACATTGAGTGTTGGTCCTAAGTGCTAGAGCACTCCAATCTTGATAAACGAATACTAGATCTGATGCAACTTAAATATTCTAGATGTGCCTCACAACCACATTCTAGCACTAGTGTTGAGCAGAGGCTCTGGAATTGCATTAGCGTAATGCCCATGTGAGAGTGTTGAGTTAAAAGGCTCTGAAGAGCACTTGGGGTTACTGGATCTCAAAGTGTTGAGTCGGAAAAGACTCTGAATAGCACTTTTACTTTCATCTCATTTATTTAATTTGATTAAACGATTCATATTTTATCTATCATCAAATACTGCGGGAACTACCATGTTAAATGAGGGAATCCAACATGTAAGAGAGAGACTAGAGGTGCCTATCCAAGCTTACCGAAAGACCGTAAAAAAGAATTGGACCTTGTCCTTAAAAGTTAAAAGAAGTATCATGTAAGGATACATTTTTAAACAAAAGATAATTATCACCACTTAAAGCATGGATTGACTAATAGTAGTCTTCTACAAATCACATGCATAAAGGCCTCAAGATGATGATGATGATGATTATAATTATTATTATTATTAAGAGTTTTAATAAATGATGTTGTTATTATTTATTTCATATTATAGTTTATGCACCATTTAATATTATTAATGATGTATTAATAGTTAAGTTAAATTATAAAAAGATTAAAGATTAAAATCACTTATGGTTAAAAGCAAGTTATAAGTCCTAGTTTAAGAGGACAAAATACTTTAAGTAAATAATATCTTTTAAATATTATATTAGTTAATTTAAAGAAACTAATTAGACTAACAGTCATAATTCAAGACTCCCCTACATAAAGAGGGCATATCCCAAGTTTTGGGGACCATCTATCTTTTCCATTATCATTCTCTTATTTTAATTAGAGAGAAGTCTTCTACTCCAAGAAACTGAAGCAACCATATATAATAATTCCAGATCGGAACCAGCAGTGAACCTATGGCCTCTATCTCTCATTGCATGTTGGAACCAGCTCGGGGGGATCCAGTTAGAACTAGGAACGGTCTAAGGGTCATGGTTGGGAGGAACATAGTAGCCCCAAAGTTATCTAGCTAAGGAAAACATCCTAACATGTTATCTAAGTACAACAAGTTATGCATTAATTATTGTTAGAGTGCGTAGGCTTCTACTGGAAGGATCAAGTACCAAGCAACCATACTTCTACAGGAAAGGATCAAGTGCCAAGGCAGACAGATATGTAGTATTAATTGTATCCATTTTCCCGTTATAGTAGACATAGGCTTTTAGATTTGAATTGTTACTCAGCATTGTTCTCATTACAAATACTATCAAGCTTAGAGGTTTTTCCCAGAAACCAGTGGAGGGTCTAGCAGGTCTAGCCAAGCTAGCCTATGCTAGACAACATGTCATATCAGCAAACCTAGAAACCCTACTATGAATTTTCGGAAGACTTCCCTTTGTTTTCCCATATTCAACTTCCAGGTTAGGGTTATTATATTTTTAAATGATTATGTTTCTATATGAATCGTCTTACCAATTCATAGTGCAGGGATTACTTATGCTTATTAAATTTCTTTTATTGATTTTGTCTTTATGCTTATTAATAATTAGATAGAAATTACCATAACATCAAATCAAAAATCAAATCTCCTAGTCACTTTACACATCAATCGTAGTTTAAACATTAAACAGTAACTATTACTTTTTCTATTCTTTCAAACGAAGGTATATTTCTTCCTTATCAACATCTCTACGATTGCAACTAAATAGTCAACCATTAAATAAAAAACAACAGCAGACCTCTCTTATGGATCGAACCCCATTGTCAAACCAATGTTTCCATATTATTAAACTATACTACATTTTATCCATAGAAATAGAAGTCAAGAGATCGAACCTCACTAAAGGCCATACTATTTTAACATTAGCCAAACAACTTAGAAATATTCACACAGAAAATTTTACACATCTAACCAAGCGTTTTCTCTATCAATGATCGAATACATACAACCATTCTTGAAACACGAAATATAGGGAAAGGGATCGAATCCCTCCATTCTTCCATTTAAAGTAACTACTAGAAAGAAAACGTAGCATGAAACACCAAGTGAAAACCCACAGGCATGTAAGAAGTTCAGACAAGGGTTTCATTCCACCTACTAACACATTTCATTCTGGCAGTGATTATAAAACTACATTTTGCAAATCTATTCAACATATAGAGCCACAATAGTCACATGAAGGTTCAATAACCCTTAACCATTATTTTCATACAGAGAACACACAGAGATCAGTCACAGGTTCAAAGTCTCATAGAAAAAACACAGAGACTAGATAATGTGCAAATCAATTATATAATCATGCAGTAAAGCCATTTCCTCTATTTAGAGGTCCAAGGATGATTTTATAAATAAAATACGCAAACATGTAAACCCCAGTTTTGTATTGGGTATTGTTATTACAACTTCTACAAGGATCAAGATTGAGCTGAATGGCCAAAACCTTACACTAAAACCCTCAAGGGCAATTAAAAACCAATAGATACATTTCACAATGGTCCAACCAATGGCGACCTCAAGGCACCCCAAACTTCGTTACAGGAAACCCAAATCGGGCTCATGAAATTCCTCATAGAAAAAACACCAACAGTACACTCCACAAAGGTGAGAGGAGGAGTTAAGGAATGGTGAACTCTGAACTTACGATTGGTAACACCATCAATGTCGAGTACTGGCCACGTAGAAGGGAAATGCCAACCAACACCTTCTAAACAAACAAGCCATACAAAGTCAAAAACCCTAAATGTTATATCACAAGCTATCTAAATGAAATAGCAGGAAATGTAGCATGATTTATGGACGCGTTACCTTCGTTCTTCAGGAACCATCTCTGCATACGAAACCCATATGGTGTGCTGACCATGAGTCAAGCTCAGGTCAGTACACAAAACCCTCAAATGCATCCACAGCAAAACAAGTGAAATGAACCACGAAGTTGAACCTTCGTTGGTGTAGAAACCAAGGGATAAACCCTCATCATAGCTGGAAGCTTTGGCCATGTGCCATCGCAAAAGTTGAATTCAATGCTACCACTAAACCCCAAATATTTCGATATAGACCCAAATCTCTATAGTAGTAGAGTCACGCTTGATCAACAAAGTTTTATAAATGCACAAGTATTGCAAAGACCACAAGCATTGCCTAGTACCAACAATACATTACCAAGTCAACAAATATTATAAGTTAAACAAGTATTGCAAACGACCTTCAATGCTTTTAAGTTTCCAATATTTAACCATCACATACTTTGGGTTTCAGAAATTGATGGAAACATGAAGTAATCACCCTAGGTGGATGCCGCTGTAAGTACACCTGCAAATAGATACAAATTCAATGCATTAGCGAAACTCGCTAAGTAAGTCAGAAGTCTCCATTGCTTACACCCTACCTCTCGGTAGCCCTTCCAGGGTACTTTGCCCCTTGAAAAGACCAAGCATCTCACCATGGGCCTCAATCACCACCAATAGGGGTCCATCCCACCTGAATTATCAGTTAGACTTTAATAAACATACACACAAACTCTTAAAACTATAAGAAGGAGATTTGCATTATTATCCTATAAACATTTGTACAGTTGTGACAGATTTACACTTCTATTCATTACAACGCTTCCACAAAGCTGTAGGTTTCACAACCAGTAAGACCATGATACTTATGAAACTGAGACTCTTCAAAATGTCGCAAAAGAAGTATTAGTGTAGTATATTCTTAGCAGTGTTGAAGTTAATTTACAATCATCATCTCTTAACTAGTTTATTATTGTAACGACAATTTTTTTTTTTTAATATTTTTAGGGACATTACATACTATTATAATCAATTCACATAATTATGTACAATTTATGAATTGCTACAATCAATTTACTCTTTATCACCCGTGTACAAAAAAAATTTCTTTTCGACAAATTCATGTTATTCCACATGGGATGTTAGTCATAATTGTAAAGCCTGGTTTGATTTAATTTTGTTTTGATTAGATCACCTTTTGTTTCATTTTCAAATTTGTTTGATTATACTTGGATTTCTTAGTTTGATAATCATTTGCATTGGGATGAAAAGTCGAAATGTTAATTATCGAAAAATTGATTTCAATTATTCTATCACTCTTTATTTTGAATCATGTTTTATTTTTCAAACATTTTCAACAAATTGATTGATGGGGAATTGTTGATCGTTAGTTCATGATACTCTGGGGCAAGTCAGTCATTCCAAGCCTACATCTTTTGAAGTCTTGTATGTGAAGAATTCTTTTCAAGGTGATTTTCAAGAAAAGACTATCTTTTTTATTTGTGGTGGAACACTCTCCAAGTTTTACCTTCATATATAAACTTCATTGCATTGATTATCTTTCTCCTTTTAATTATCACAAATTAATATGAAAAGCTATTTTAACTAATTTATGCATTATGTTTTAATTGGATCCTTCTTTAGGAGCAAATGAGTGGGGCTTGCATTGTTATCATCTCAAAACTCTTAACACCATCCCACTCTCTTAAGGAGTATAGTGGCTTCCCCATCCATTAAGTAATCTCTTATGAGATTAACATTAAACATAGCCCAATCCTTTTCTTTAACATCTTTGGGAGTGAGCTGGGAAACAAGAGGTCTTATCTTAAGCCTACCTGCTCATGGTCATGCCTTCTTATGGAATGACTTTATCAATATCTGGTCACCAAGCCAGGATACTGGTTTGTAACCACAAAATGGTTACAAGACGAGGGGTCTCATCACGAGCCATCCCGCTCATTATCTATAAGTTGGTGTGAATGACACTGTCACAACCTAATCACCAAGTTAGGATAGTGGTTTCCAGCTTCTTTCCAAGGATGCAAATATTTAACAAGGATTGATAAGATTTGCATATTTAACTAGTAGATGGGATAAAAGCAACTTATTGGGTTAAAAGGTAACTCTGTCGAGGCTATAGAAGGTTTCTAGAAACAGGGCCATGCCTGTGGTATTAGAGGCTAGTCATTAAGATAACATCTTCTCGCCATCATGAACTGTTCTTTTAGATTGTGGTCTAATGACAAACATATTTTGTTTGAAATTTAGTCAATGAATGCTTGTCTTTGCATTTCCAGTGATGGTTAGAAAGTTAATTATTTGCAGCTGGGTAGATCTTTAAAAGGTTGACTCGTTGATGTGGTACCCATGTTATAGAATAAACTCTCTTTTCAATGGAAATCTTACCTTTTGTCTTCATATACATGTAAAATTATATATTTTCAAGGCAGAGATAGCTGCTTCGTCCTAGCATGTCACCATTTGTTGTGGCCACAACAGATCCCATGCTTCAGCTAATCACGAGAGCCCCAATTTTAAAAATAGACACAAAGGTATTTGGGTAGGTGTTGTTGTGAACATGAGGTTTTGAACTTTGTTTCTATGATCTAGTACCTATACCTTTGTGTGCTTTGATTGTCAACTTTTCTCTTGGATCTCTCTAAGTGTTTTTGGTTTGCTGGAAGCCTTGATTTTCAAGCATTTTGTCATTTACTTCCACCAACCCGAAACCTGCAACCCGACAGGTGCAGGTTGCGGTAATCCTTGCTAATAATTTTGGGAATTTGTCATCCCGAAACCGGCAACCACGGCTTTTGGGAATGTGTTTTACTGTTCGGTCGCGTTGTGTGTTTTCGCAACCCACAAGTTCGGATTGCGGGATGTAGGAAAATATTTTTAGTTTTTACGGTTGTTTTCATTCCCAAAACCTGCAACCCGCCAATTTTGGGTTGTGGATTTTGGAAACTCTTTCATGCCTTTATTTTTCCGAATGCAATCCCGCAACCCGCAACTACGGATTGCGGATTGCGGGAACCTTTTGTTTGTTTGTTTGAAGTTGCATTTTCGCAACCCTCAACCCGCATTGTGGATTGCGGATTGTGGAAATATTGATTTATTTGTTTGTATGAGTTACGATCCTGCATTCCGCCAACCGTAATTGTGGATTGCGGGATTAATGTTCAAATTTGCAAGAATAAAACTCCCGCAACTCTGCTTTCGCATGTTTAATATTAACCGTTGATTTGTTTTGATCTTGTGGATGAGATTACACTGCGTGACTTGAATAATTATTTGGTTTGTTTCCATATTTATTGATTTGTTTTGATTTGTTTGAGTTGGGTTTTATCATTTCAGTGGTCATTTGATTCTGATTATTGTATGTAACGATGGCTTATCCTTATTTGAACTTGTTTGAGTCATTTACATGCTTAAATTTTGATTAATTAAATTCACATGATGTTTCGATAGTCTTGGCATTAAAATTGAATTTCATTGAATCAATAAGTTTGTAGACCATCTTGATGGATTATAATAATTTGATTGAACACTCATTTTTAATCATTTTGATTTGTGACTTGAAATGGTGTATATCAAATAATTGAACCATGCATTCAATTCTCAATTTTAAAAAGATTATTGAATTTTACTAAGCTTTGGATATTTCATAAAAAATTTCATTTTGGAATAATCTATAATTTTATGACAAAATTTTTTCAAGGCCTTGTTATGTATAATTTAATTGAATCCTGAAAAAGAAAAACATACTTTTAAATAATGGAGAGAGTCAATAATTTTTTATTAAGCAAAGTATTGTATTTTACAAAGAATAATTAGCTTTGCTTGTTTATAAGATCATTGTTATTCTTTAAATTATATTCGATATACTTTTGAAAAAGCAATATTAATAATCTTATTTGACTTTAATATATCATGTTATTTACAATGTTAAATGCATCATATTTCACTAAACCCTAATTTGCCATGCATATAAAATTTGAAAAATAGAATCTGTAAAAGACACGTTTTTCCACGGAGGATTGTGGGCAAACCATGAGGAATCAGCTGAAACGGTTGAAAACCCACTTCCCAAATGGGATGATTTACACCTAACCTTGGACAGTTTTGCAAATTTGTCAACCATTTGGGAGGAAAATGTTTCCAAATAGGGGTCAACTTTCAGAAATGTATTCCGATCATTTTTGCATACAGTGAACGAACCAGGCATCCGGGGGATTTGATGTTATCCTTACCAGTGCTCTTCACTTGTATAAATTTGACCTCAGCATTCAGAGAAGGGAGGAAGAGGTCTCAAAAGAATGGAAGGATTTTCATTCTTCCTATATTTGTATTCTTCTTGCAATGTTTTGTTGACAGGGAAGAAGGAGAAACGCTGCTGCCAGAGGGAGTAGATGATCTTTGTATGACAAGGAATTGAATTTCTTCTTTCTCTCCTATCATTCTCTTGATAGCAATTTATTGTGTTTAAGAGATTGGAGATCGTAGGCTCTGCTTGAAGTGGCTCCTCTGATTATCAAGTTCAAGTTTTGTATTTTTATCAAGCTGAGATGGTAATACAATTTTTTTTTTTTTTTTCTGCAATTATTTTCATTTGTTCATGTGCATTTAATCATATTTCTCTTTCTATGCACAGATTAGATCATAATCAGATTCAAGCAACTTTTTGCATTTCTGTAGTTTATGTGTTAATCTCATTATATTAAATCATTGCATAAATGATTATGTGTTCAAATAATTTTAGCATAGTGAAGATAGTTTATTACTTCTCATGTTAGAATTAATATGCTAAAGACGTCAATAATTTTAAAATTTCTTTTAAAATCATTGATGATCAAACTATTCCTTTTGAACATTTAATCATTTCCTTTGTTTTAAAATACTTGGCTCCCGGGATAGATTAGTAATTAACATTTAATTTAGCTATTATTTTACTTTAATCTTTTGGTTTAAATCTCTATTTCTGTAATTATAGAATTTATTCTAATAGTTGCAGAACTATTGATTTTAGATTGCATATTAATTCTAGATTGCATTCAGATTATATTTAGGATTAATTTCACAATTAATTCAAAGTATCCTTTTTTAAGGAGCAAAACCAACCAACTCATAGAGTGCCAGCAGAGGCCGAATATCCATGGGTGTTAACCACACCAAATAGGCTGGGGATAGAACTGCCCTTGCGTAGGGTCTTTTGAAGCCTTTCAGTCTGGGTTTTCACCCTCTGTTGAGAGCGTTGGAACTCATTCTAGCACCTTGAAAATACCCTGCACAACCGAGACCTCAACATCCATATGATCAGATACCAACAACAAGTGTTTCCTAAATACATTTTTTATCAACCATATCCAAAACTAGAGAGAGTCATACTCAACAATCCTCTGGTAAATTCATAAAAGGTAAGCATGCATCAAGGTCAACTTTCATTTGGACCATTTGGGCCACCTAGTGTTCCAATGCCCAAACATCAAGGTCTCCTTGTGAGTAAATCAAAGGCCATTGCACAACACTTGTTGGCATCAATGAAAACTTTAGTCTTCATGTTTTTCTTTATAGAAATTGGTATATAATATATTTTATTTAGAAATATACTTATATCTAATGTATTTTACAAGATATTGTTTTGTATGGTGTAGGTAAGACAATTACATGTCACTACAAGGATTTGTCACTATGAATGAAAATGCAAGGAAGCTTGCTTATTTTAGAGCGTCATTAGAGGAGAGGGGAGATGGAAAATGTTATTTCCCTTGCTCTGATTGCAGGGGCTTGCAAAGAAGAATACTTTTAATAAAAACAGTTGAAAGACATTGTAGGGAGAAGGGGCACGCCGAAGGGGGTTATGCATATTGTCCCTTGGTAAGAGGTTTTTCAATTTTTAATGTATTCTCTGTAATAGTCATCATGTCATGAATTTCAGTAAAATGTCTTATCATTTTATTATATGTTCTATACACACTAATTTTACTACGTTGTTTGTAAATATATAGACAATGCCCCCAAAATGTCGCCCTCCAAAGAGTTATTTTCCAAGTACTAGCAGAAATACTCATTTACAAGGTGACGAACATCTAGATTAGAATATTGAAGCTAATCAAGTTCTTAATGATGATATGGATGGAGATAACGTTAGCGATACAATTCAGGAAGTTGAGATACATATCTTGATCCAAGACACATTTTCTCCAATGGATGAGGACAACCAGGATGATAGTCATGCTGTTGATCCTCTACTCGAGAAGTCACGTCAACCTCTTTATGAAGGATCAAAAACAAATCTTCTATCTTCTATATTGTTGTTAGTGAACTTGAAGGTTTTGAATGGTTTATCAAACACTTGTCTCACATAGATACTAAGGTATGTAATTTGTTAATTATTTATGTCAACATGTTCACATGTACATAAAGGGTTGACATTTTTCCTATATTTTATTGTTGTCTAATTTGTAAAGTATGGATGAGATATTGATGATTAATATTGTTTACATTGACTTATTCTTTTTAATTTTGTATATTGTTAGGTGAATTTCTATTACCAACGTCAAATATTTTACCATGCACATATTGAGAGATATATGTGATTATGAAATAATTTGGAATGGAGTATCAAGCTATTGATGCATGTCCTAATGATCATATCATATACTATCAAAAATATGCATTAGAAAATGAATGCCCACAATGTCAAACAAGTAGGTATCGAACCGATAAAGTGACAAAGAAGGTGCCTCACAAAGTTCTTCGTTATATTCCGATAATTCGACGTTTACAGTGGTTGTTCAGGTGTCAAAGTATAACACAGTTTATGGATTTCCATGCAAAGAATAGAGGTCGAGATGATGTTCGTTGAATACCTGCAGATGGTTTTGCATTGAGGTACATCGAAGAAAAATGGCCAATTTTCAAAGAAGAACCTCGTAACATTAAAATTTTGTTGTTAGCTGATGGTGTCAATCCATTTGGAGAGCTTCGTTCTACCTACTTAGTGTGGCCTGTTTTTGTTATAAACAATAAGCTTCCTCCTTGGATGTTGATCAAGAGAGAGCACACAATGTTGGCAATGATTGTTGAAGGTATTTAATTAATTTGTATATTTTTACTTGAAAGTTTGATCACTAAATATTTCATTTATTTGTTTCGTGCATGATAATTATTTCTTTTATATATAACGACATATATCTAAATATAATTAATCATGTATGTTGGACCAATTAGGTAAGTACCAGGTTAAAGATATGAACGTATATATTGATCCTCTTATCGATGAGTTGTTGAAGTTATGGGTTGGCATCACTATGTGAATAACTTCAAAAATGATTTCAATTCCATGGAATACTTGAATTTACAGTTCATGATGCTCCTGGGTAAACACATTTTTGTGGTATATTGTTACTTTCTTTTGTTTTTTAATATTATATATATCGATTGAAAATATCATGCATTATTTTAAATGGTAATTCTAATTCGCTACACTAATTCATATATCTTGTAGGTCTTCGAACAAAGGGTAAATTTGCATGTCCATTTTGCAGTCCCGGGATAAAATCTCGTCATTCAAGGAGTTTAGTAAATGAAGTGTTTGATGAGTATAGGCACTTCCTATCTAAGAACCATAGTTATCAAACTACAGACAAAGCAAAATTCAATGGTAAAGAAGAGAATGGAAAAAAACCACGAAGAATGACACCTCACCTATGGAAGTTGGAATATAATAGAAATCGTCAAGGTATGCCAAATTATTTATGTATTGTTGGAATATTGGTCAATACTTAGCAAAATTTCTGAATATGCAAATCAATATTTTTCCTACTTTGAGAGATTGATTTCTTGCACATGTGACCATCATAAGGAAAACAGAAAGCATGGGTGGATAACCACTTCAACAAGGAACATATCTATGTCACCCTATGAATTTTATTAGCACAAGGACACCTCCTTGCAGGCTTTTCCAAATGTCCTTTTAAATTGTTAATTCATCACTTCGACAAAAATTGTCAAACCCTAGGGTAACATGAGATTTTTATTTTCACCAATTTTGAAGTGTGAGACACGCAATGGATAGAGGTCAATAAGGTGACTTCATATAAACCAATTTAACCTCTTAAATCCTCTTTCTCTCTCCTTGGCGGGCATGTTACTGGAGTAGTGCAAATCAAGTTGGGAGGCACGTTTGCCACATATTGATATCTTCCTCCTCAGAGACTCTTTGGACAATCTAAGACCATGGTTGATGCACCAAAAAAATATTCTAGAGATCCATACTCTCAAAATGATTTAAGACGTCAAACTCAAGACATGGCGGGAATTTTATTGACGTCCCTTAGGCAGTTTTAGTGATTTTACACTTAGACAATTTTGCACTTTCCTAGACTTGGTCTAATCTGTTTGAAACCCTGTTTTGGAAGATCCTTAACTTCTTCCTCAAACACTTTTAAGTCAATATGAGAACATGGTCAAGTAGAAAAAACAACAACCTACAAGTTGACCATATGGTGTGGGCATTTTCCTCAACCCACTAACTATGGCAGGGATTTCCCAAAGGCCACTTAGGCAGTTTTGTTACTTTGGAGTAAAAGCAACCTGAAACCCTTTTTTGGCAAGTTGTTATCTTTGTCATCAAACACCTTTTGTGAAAACTAAGTCCATGGTTGTATAGCCTCTTTGAAAAGCTAGAGCATAATAGTTCTAGATAATTTTTAGCATTCTCCAATGAGGTATGGCGGGCATTTTCCCAAGGCCACCTGGACCAGTTTTCCAACACAGCCATTTCCAAGATTTTCTCCAAGGTTGATCCTGAAACCCTATTTTGGCATACTTATAACTTTCTCCTCATAAATGATTAAGGCAAACCGAGAAAATGGATAGATAGCCACTTGAACAAGCTATAGCTTGCTATGCTAGTGCGGGCATTTTATTCAAACCATGAATTATGGCGGGCATTCTCTTAGAGTAGTTTTGACTATTTTTTCATACTTAGTCAGTTTCCAAAGTTTCATAGACTTGCCATATTTTTCCAGAACGATGTCAGATTACAACGTTGACTTCCTGATATCACCAGAACACCATCATGTGTCTTTCCAGCCTCATCATACATGCCACATCATCATACTTGCCATGTCATTATTTCCTTTATCATTCCTTTGTCTTTCACTGAGTTTACCCTGCCATCATGTCTTTGGTTATCCTTCTGTCATTCAATAAACTCCTTTGACATCAATTACAATCACATTCAACATGTATCATATATTATATAAATATTTGTTTTTTTCTAGTGAATTATGTTCAGCACGGTATGTACCTATATTGATTAATTAGTGTTAATTTGATTTTGTTGATGTTTCATGAATGTTGTTAAGGCACAGATGGGCTTCCACGAGGAATGAAAATTAACCCGATGCAATTAAGTAGATTTCCATACTACGAGCACCTACAAATAGTTCATTTGTTTGATACAATGCATATCGGGAAGACCATAACATAAATGTTATGGCGAATATTAGATGGAAGGATTGACAAAGAAATAATTGGAAAGATTTGTAGTGACATCCAAGAAGCTAATCACGCATTGCAAAGTGTGATCATTAATTCTAATGGTGATGGCCTTCAATGGAATATTAGTCTTCCTTGGTGCTTGATGGAGCAACATAGCAATATTGTAAAAGAGGTCATAAAAAAAATCAGGTTTCCGATGGGGTTTTCATCTAACATAAAGAATATTTTAACGAAAAAAGGTGATTTTGCTGGGGTTAAAACACATGACTGACATACATTCATTAAGGTAATTATGAGTTTATAATGTACTTCCTTATTTGTATGCACTATTTTATTAATTGTATTCTCTTATTTGGAAATAAATAATAATTATATGTTTTTTGATACAATATGTTCTACCTTTATCTCTCCCAGATGACTTTGACAACAACATAAAACACTATTTATATTCTTGGAAAATACATGAGGTAAGTAATGCCTTATATGGAAAATATACTTGGTCTGTGATTTGTAGCGGAACTTATTTACATATTATGTTTTGCACGCAAATTTTATATATGGCTTGATATTATTTTATTGCATCATTTGTAGGTGGCTTTCATAAAAAGAAATCCATAAAGAAGATATAAGGTATTGGAAGAGAGAAATTCCCCGACTAATGTGTGAAATGCAACAGTATCTACCTCTAGCATTTTTCAATGCATAAGAACACTACCTCATACATCAAGTTGAGGAGATTGAATTATGTAGACTAGTACACACAAGGTCGATGTGGATGGTGGAGAGGCAGTTGAAGTCATTGAAGGATTTTGTTAGACAAAGAGCACGTTTTGAGGGTTCTATGGTTGAGGGATATATGGTATATCAATGCATGGTGTATATTAGTGAATATCTACCTAAATTAGCAGAAAATATGAATGTGCCTCGCATTTGGCATCTCAACTCCATCAACAAATTTGAAGGGGAGGTCCTATTGGGGAAAGGTACAATGAGGACCGTGAAAGGTAATTATTAGATTTTGTGGAACTAATATATTACACATGTATTTTTCCAATTTTATTTTATCATACTGATTTTTTATTTTTTTATTAATCCTTCATATTCAACTATGCCTTTAATGATATTGAATTGTTATTTTTTCATATAGTTTCTCTAGTGTGGGATGCTTTACATTTATACATTGCATACCACCTTGATTGGATGGAGCATTGGATAGAATATTGTGAAGAACACTTCGGTAGGTTATCATGGGAAGGGGTCAGTAAGATGATTAAAACAACTCATCGTCATCGACACCAATTTCCTGATCTTACGTCGCAAAGGGAAGTTGATTTAACCTATGGTTTAAAAGATAAAAAGGTAAGTAAATTGTTTACCCACATTTGTCTAGTTACTTCCCATTTTTTCAATTTATTTGGTTTGTTTAAGTTTTCAAATATATTTTCTAAGTCCTATATGACGTTTATTATTTCACAATGTATTTTTTACTTGTTTTCAATGTTGCATTTGAAACATCACAAGGCTATGTGGTGTAATGGTCGTCAATTTCGTATCAAAATGTTGGATGATAAGATGAAAACCTCAGATTGTGGGATAACTGTAGTGTTTAAGGTCACCGATGTTTCCTTTGGAAGTGACATACATCCAGAAGAAACTGAGAATAGGTACTATGGGCATTTGGAGGACATAATTGAGTGTGATTTTAATTCCTTTAAAATAGTTTTGTTTGAGGTGAAGTGGTACAGGCTATAGATGCATGAACGTGATCCTGAAAGAACTGTTATTGAGCATGCTAATGGAATTACCATGGTTAATACAAGGGCATTTGAACCGCGTACAGAGCCTTATGTTCTTCAAATTCAATGTGAGCAAGTCTTTTACTCGGAGGTAGCAGGTAAAGAAGGTTGGTCATACGTTGTTAGATACAATCCAAGAGGAAGACCAGTAAATTATAATCATGTAGATGATGAAGATAATCACGAAGAAGAAGAAGATGATGATGATGATTAAGATTAGGAGAAGGTGGCTGTAGTCGATGTGTTAGATGAAGAAGTTGAAGAGTTTGATAATCCAAATGTAGAAGATGATGATCTCATTGACAATGTCGATGAATATATTAGTGAAGATGACATTGATGATGATGTTGATGTTAATGAGCCTTTCATCAATATCTATTCTGAACTAGAACTTGATTTAGATGTTGAGTTGGATGAAGAAGAATATGAATGATATTTAATTGTTGAAAAGTAGAGGAATGTGTTTATATCTTTTATATCATGATGATATTTATATGTTTTTATTTTGTATAATAGAGTATGTTGCATGTTCTTTAATATTTCAAATTGGGTATGGGGAAATTGAGAGTGATGTGGCGGGGGGGCATAATTAGAGCTTACATCTTCATGTGGTTGCCCCTTTTTAGTAGAGAGTGAACTATTTTTGAAACCAAGAGAAGCTCAAAATTGGGGTGTATAGCATAAATAGCTGAAATTTGACATGGTTTCGAATGACATGTTGGAATATTGGTCAATACTGAGAGGGGGGGGGCGGTGAAACAGTATTGTTATTTTTTTAACAATTTAAACCACTTTTTGATATTAATTAAAACATGGAATCAACAAGATAAATTCGATCTCATCAGGTTCATATAAGTCCTGCGGGCATGGCCTGCGAGCATATCCTATGGGCATTTCCAAGTGCTTGTGGGAATATATTTAAGCCCCACGAGCATAAGCCCTTGTGGGCATAAGCCCTTCCTTTGCGAACATACACCTCTTCCTATGGGCATAGGTCTTCAAGCCCTTCCTTGTGGGCATAGAAGCCGTCCATTGCTTACTTGCGGGCATAAGTGTTCAAGCCCTTCCTTACAGGCATGGGCTTTAGCCCTTGCGGGCTTATGATTCTTTCTACGTACATTCCTAATCCCCTGCGGGCATCCTTAAGCCTTTGCGGTCATTTCTTTAGCCCCTATGGGCATAATTGAGCCCTTGTGGGCATTTCTTTAGCCCCTATGGGCATAATAAATCTCTTGGGAGCTTTTTATTCATTAAGCCCATTGTGGGCATTCCATAAGCCATTGCAGGCTTTTTCCAAGCCCTTGCAGGCATTTTACAAACCCTTGCGGGCATATCATAAGGTGTTATTATACCTTATTTTTCACCTATTTTGGTAGGCAAAAATATCGCACGTGAGAGCACCAAATAGGAATATGACTCTATGGATGGATAGCTAGTTCATCAAGGCATAAGACCATGCTAACTGATGAATTTTATCAACAAAAAGACACCTCCTTGCGGGCATTTCCAAATTCCTTACCAACCTACATTTCAACAAGAAAACAACCTTTTTCTCATTTTGGGAGGCTTCTATTTCGCACGTGTGAACTCTAGAGGAGAATCTGAACCCATGACTAGATGACCAGTTCATCAAAGGACAAGACCATGCCAACTGATGAATTTTATCAGCACAAGGACACTTCCTTGCGAGCATTTCCAAATGACCCCTTATCCTTGTGAATTCAACACTTAGCCAAATTTCTGAATATGCAAAACAATATTTTTCCTAATTTGGCAGATTGATTTCATGCACATGTGACCATCATAAGGAAAACTGAAAACATGTGTGGATAACCACTTCAACAAGGAACATATCTGTGTCACCCTATGAGTTTTATTAGCACAAGGACACGTCCTTGCGGGCATTTCCAAATGGAATTTTAAACTGTTAATTCATCACTTCGACAAAAAATGTAAAACCCTAGGGTAACATGAGATTTTTTTTCACCAATTTTGAAGTGTGAGAAACCCAATGGATAGATGCCAACAAGGTCACTTCATCTAAACCAATTTCACCTCTTCAAGCCTCTTTCTCTCTCCTCGGCATGCATGTTACTAGAGTAGTGCAAATCAAGCTGGGAGACACTTTTGGCAGATTGATATATTCCTCCTTAGAGACTATTTGGACAGTCTGAGACCATGGTTGGATGCACTAAACAAAATTCTAGAGATCCATACTCTCAAAATATTTTAATACATCAACCGCAAGACATGGAGGGCATTTTACTAAGGTCACTTAGGCAGTTTTAGTGATTTTACACTTATACAATCTTTGCACTTTCCTAGAGTTGGTCCAATCTGCCTGAGTGCCTATTTTGGAAGCGCCATAACTTCTTCTCCAGACACTTCCAATTCAATATGAGAACATGGTCAAGTAGAAAAAACAAAAACCTACAAGATGACCATATGGTGCGGGAATTTTCTTCAACCCACAAACTATGGCGGGCATTTCCCTGAGGCCACTTAGTCAGTTTTGCTACTTTGATGTAAAAGCAACCTAAAACCCTGTTTTGGCAGGTTGTTATCTTTGTCATCAAACACCTTTTGTGAAAACTAAGTCCATGGTTGGATAGCCTCTTTGACAAGCTAGAGCATGATAGTTCTACATAATTTTTATCATTCTCCCATGAGGTACGGTAGGCATTTTCCCAAGGCCACCTGGACTAGTTTTCCAACACTTAGCCATTTCCAAGAATTTCTCCAAGGTTTATCCTGAAACCCTATTTTGGCAGACTTATATATTTATCCTCAGAAATGATTAAGGAAATATGAGACCATGGATAGATAGCCACTTCAAAAATTTATAGCCTGGTATGCTGGTGCTGGCATTTTTCTCAAACAATGAATTATGGTGGGCATTCTCTTAGAGAATTTTTGAATAATTTTTCCATACCTAGTCAATTTCCAAAGTTTCACAAACTTGCCATACTTTTCCAGAATAATGTCAGATTGTAACACTGACTTCATGATAGCACCAAAATACTATCATGTGTCTTTCCAACTTCATCACACATGCCATGTCATCACTTCCTTCAACACCTCTCTTTGTTGACAATGCTTCTGCAATTCAATTGGCCAAGAATCCCAAATTACATGATCGAACCAAACACATAAACACTAAATATCACTTGATTCGACATCATGTTGATGCCAACAACATCCATCTGACACATTGTTCTACTTCAGATCAAATTGCAGATATATTTACTAAAGCACTGGGTCATGAAAATTTTGAAAAATTTAGAATGCAGCTTGGCATGTCAGATGTCCCTTTAGTTTGAGGGGGTAATGTTGACTAATCTTTCGGGGTTAGTTATATCATTTATAGTTAGTTAAAATTTTTATTTAGTTAATATGTTACAGAGACATAACTACCTCTTCTTGGTTTTGTATGTATATAAATACTTATGATGTTTATCAATAAAATGTATTACATTGTAGAGTTTTATTTCTCACAACGTGTTTCAGTTGAATACCTATGAGCTAAAGGAAAAGATGGAAAATATGTCAATGAAAGTTGTACTAGAATGGAAGAAAGAAAGAAAATATGTCAATGAAAGTTGTACTGGACTAGAAAAATGAAAGAAGAAAAACAGAATTGTTCATTAGAGTGAGACTCCACTCAATCATTGTACCTTCACTTTACATTTATTCATTTCAAAGAATATTTCTGATTTAAAATGTTTTGAAAAACAAAATGTTTTAGGCTTTCAAATACTAAAATCATATGCCAAATTTTGAATTTAAAATATTATAAAAAAACATTAGGAAAATAATGGAATGGATAACATTGAAAGTAAATTCTCACAAAAACATAGATTGCAATGCAACGATTGGAAAAATAAATATAAGCTACTCCTAAAGAAAAAATAATGATCCAAAGAAAAAAGATGAAATGTGTTCGAGCTGAAAATTGTACCTCAATTCTAATTTCTCTTCCTTGTTTTTCTTTTTTATGTTTCATTTTTGATGTTATTTACATTGTTATATCATTCAAACATTAGCTTAATGTTATATACTTTAGTTTAATTATTTACTCCTTAGTTTTATTATTTACTGTTATTTGTGATTTAAACATCGGATTATAAGTAATTTATCTTCCTTTTGGTCTTCAAAACATAAGTTAATATTTTCCTAACCTTTGTGTTGAGATTGTGTGAACATTTCAATTATGAAATGTAACTTAGTACATTCCAATAGCGCTATCGTTCATCTTCATGCATATGGGCACTGCTGGAATCCTGAAATCATTAAAGAGCATGATCAGCACCTGTCTAAGTTTATGCACTAGTTGTGATGAGAGATTGCCTCGAGGTTTTGTCAGGCAGGATGTAACATCTGTTAGGTGTGATCATTCCTTCACGAATGTTTGAGAATAGAGGAGGCCACATGTTAACCATAGCTCTATTCCACATTCACGCCATTTGTTCACAGGTGAAGGATCTCGTGTCAAGCATAGCAAGCGGTGTAGATTGGAACCATCAAACACCGAATGGGAAAATGAATTCCCTGAGTGCGCATAACTATTTAGGAGGGCTTGTTGGTTCATATTTTTTGAGAAAGTTACAGGTTACAATCTGGAGGTCACTCGTTCTTTCGATCATAATTGTTTGAACTCCTGTGTTAGGTTTCAGACCCTAAAGTTTGAATTGACAGAAGAATTGATAGCCTTGGCAACTGGTATAACCATTGAGGGTGGGCGTTGGTTCAAGAAAATTCCATTCGAATTTGATCCAGGCTCATTTTTGTTACCCGGCTTCGAATCTATTGACTGGAACAAAGGAATTCATCTCAGTACTATGAAACCTGAATGGCGGGAGTTCATTGGCACTGTGCAATGCTACATCACTTGTGAGGGAAGGTTTGCCACAATTTACAAGTACCACTTCAGGTTCCTATTGCATTTGAATGGTCAATTAAAAATGAATTCACCCTTATACCTTTTAAAAAGCCTCATAAAAATGTCTAGTAGGGTAAAGGGTCATTAGGATCATACGAACCAATCTTTCTTCCATCATAGTATGGTTAAGTTAATAGTGTTAACAGAGCTGGAAAAGAGAAATTGTGTTTGGCCACATTTATTATTTTGGTCAGGGTTTGAACTAGAGAAAAACACGAACCTGGAAGAAGCCGAAAGATTAGTTAGTATGCTGAAGAACGAACCTGGAAGAAAGAATTTTCCAAGAAGACAACCCAACATCATAAACAGGTTTAAAAGGAACATGGTTGAAGAAGTACATCAAGCTGAAGAGTGTGGTTTGTAGGAAAATTTTGTAAAGCCAAACGATGCAGAACATAAACATATATCAGAGGAAGAACCCTTGGCATTACATGATAAAGAGATTTATCATGCCCCTGATACTCGTTCTGTTACCAAAGAGAGACTTATAGAGGAAGGAATGTTTCCTTCTCCCAAAACTGATGTTGATATCTAGACTATAGTTGAGCCTGAAGTGCCCAAATGGAGACCTAAGACCAGGGCATCCAACAAGCTCAGATTGAATATGAAAAGAACTCTAAACCCTAAGTTGGAAAAGGAAAAAGTTACTGCAATTCAGGAATCTTCAAGTGATGAATAATCGAAGGCTAAAATGGTAGAGTTAAATCCACGGAAATTCTTTGAAGATACAGAGCATAATTACCAGGGTTTGACATAGCCATTGAAAAAGTGTTGTGAAGTTTTTGAGGAAGAAGCAATTCAAATCTTTGAACATGGATCGAACTCAAAAACTTTCCATTTGGAGATTTCAACAGAAGAAATAAATGAAAAAGAGTCAGAGAAGGGCTATGAAGCACGAGAAGAACCTCTTATTAAAAACCTAGAAACTCCATCAAGCTCAGTTGAAGATCCAGTACATCATGAAACAATTCAGACAGATTCAGAGATTGAAATTCTCAAAAAATCATTGCAACAATATAAAGCACAAAATGAATGCTTCAATGATGCGAATGATAAGCTTATGCAAGATAATAGAAGGTTAAGGGAGGATCTGGAAGAGGTGAATGACCATTATCAAGAGCTCATTTCAGTATCTAAATAGGTCTTAAAAAGGAAAAGAAATGCACATGGACAAATCGAAGAGCTAACCAAACAAAATGGAGAACTAACCAAGCAAAATGAAGAGTTGTCAAACAAGGTTCAGGTCATGGAAGAAGAGAAAGCTCGTGTCCTCAAGAGGTGACAAGTGTTGGATGGATTAACCATTTTGGTAGAGGCAACTAGAGAAATCTAAGATCTAGATGATCCATCATACAACTGTCTAACAAACTCCAAATGACACAGCTTTGGAGATAAATACGAATGCCTACTTTTTAGAATTAGTTATACTATTTTTGGAGATTCCTTTTTGTATATAAATTATAGAATGGATTTGAATCCTCAAAAGATGGATCTTAAACTTCCTTCATGTAATTATAAAAATAGCAGTGGTGGGAGGGATCAGGGTTGGTTTTTTGTTCTGGAAAAGGGTTACAAGTGCTAAATCTATTGTACTGAAACACATATGATACAGTCTCATGTAAGTTTCTGAAGACTGAATGTTTGGATTGAAATATACTATAGAAGCCATATCTTGATCTTATTTTCTGGTTGATGTCTATGATGGGTGTTAGCACCCAAAATGTCCTAGGTTTTGAAAAGGGTTTTTATTGAAGGAAAACGAATTGCAGGATCGAGATAATCCCTCAAAAGAAGCCAAAACTCCCAGATCGCACCCCCAGGAAAAAGGATCAGATCCAGATATGGTGGATTTGGTAAAAGAGAAAGAATACTCAAAGATCCAGTTTTCCATGGTGATTGGGGGACTAATAGCAGGCTAATATGCCAGCAACAGATAGAAGTATGTAGGGATGACAAAAATTAGATTTCTCGGAGATCTGCGGCCCTAAGCTTTTTTGTGCAAATATTAAGTGGAAATGTTACAAGCACAGAGGAAGTGTTAACGAGCGGGAAGATTCTTAAATAAATCAATGCCGTAGATTGACGGAAATGAAGATCTACGGTAAAAAGGGGATGGCGCTAATCTAACGTGCACGGAAAAGGGTCGCGTTCCAAATCACCACGATTGGGGTAAATATCATGCTCCTTGCAATGACGTAGATATAATGGAGATAGATCAATGGCCCACAACATTGGTGGTGATTCTAATCATTGGCATGTTAAGCATGCCCAAAATCGCCACGGATGGAAAAGGCACATCATCCAACGATCAAGATTGGAGTTGTGTGTCACAAAATTGAAATCCACATAGACTGAAATATAAGGTCCTGATCCAATCATGAGTTTTCACAGGTGAAAGACATCTTCACTGTAAATCAACGATGGCCACATGGGCTGAACCACCTCAGCGTCATCAGGTGTCTTTTCTGTATGATCTGAAAAGCACGGTCAAATGTGTCTTGTGTCAGTTTTATCCTCAGTCATCATAATAAATCATTTGGAAGGTCTAAGTCAGAGAATCATAGCAGAATGATTCGCATGGGGATGCCGTCGTCATCAGCCGTAATAGGACCAATTCCCTGGACTCGCAACTTATGTCCAATTCTGAAAAGGTGGCGAGTTCATCTATTCAGATATTTTAATGTTGGTATAAGAGACATCGAGAGAGATCAGGGAGCCAAAATAGTAGTTGGACCCGAGCATGTATTGTATGAGATGGCGGAGGAGCATACTCCTCTACCTCTTGTGGTTTTCGACCATGTGGAGGACAGTTCTGTCAGCGAACCAGAAGATCCCAAGACGCGATAGAGGGGTTGGAGTTTTCAGCAGCAGAGAGGAATGGAAGGAGCCCATGAAGAGGACGAGCATAAAATTCCCCAGGATGAGGACATTATTAAAGACTTAATACTCCCCACTGAAGAGATGCCCCCTGCTCCCCAACCAAAAGAAACCCAAACCAAGGCTTCCTATGACGTAGATAATTTTCTTGACTTGTATGATTAGGTGAAAACCTAGGACTAAGGTGACGGCGATCTTACGTTATCTACATCTTGCCACCCAGCAAGTCAGTTCGGGCTACAGAAGTATACTCCCTGTCTCCAATTTTGAAGAAACTCAGATGGTTTGCAAACCCATTTTTGGAAATCCGGCATGGCCATGGCGGGTTCGTTATTTGTAATTGTTCATCTCTACAGTGTGCTGCCATGAAGGGTAAAAAACACACCCGGTAGGAAGTAGTTCAATCTTAGATATTTCCAATGTCCAGGATTAAGACCTCAAAGGTATCAACTAGGAAATCAGCGAGAAATGGAAGCAGCAAGCTAGAGCTATTATTTTTCTGTTTTGTTTTTATTCAAGTAGTTGGTCATATAGTAAAATAGGACAGTGAATCTAAAAAGCGGTTAGGCCTATACCGCCTGTGTCTGTTTTGAAAGTTCTAACAGTGAAACGCCTTGGTTAGCTGTCAAGTAGGTGTCAAGTAATTGCAACTGTTTTCTGTTTAGGAGAGAGCCGAGCCTAGAGCTCCAGGGTCCTCTATAAATTCATTGTAATTGAAGGCAGAAGGGTTGAAAAATCTTATTGAAAAACTTTTGGAGTTTTGAGAATCAATTTGTAAGACATTTTGAATTGTTTAATAAAGTTTGCAGAGCCGAGCCTGCGTTTTTCCAGGGATTCTTGTGTAATTGGTTTGGTAGTTTGTCTTTCTTTTTCCTATGTTAATTGTGCTTCTTTCTTCGTTATTCCATGACTGCAGTATTTCTTCATACTTGGTGCAGTGTAGTAGTTAAGTGGAATTCATAGAAATTATGCTCTGCTTGACACTTTCCAAGTATTTCACCATTATTCTCTGCTAAAGTTGGTGTAGGATTCATCATCGTATGCCTTACATCAATGGACTGTTCTTTTCTCTTCTATTCCAATAATTAAAATTTCTTTGACTACTAGCTGCTTACTACCTCATCCCTGTGTGAATGCATTCGCAGAAACTTTGTGAATAATTTTTCAGGTTTGTTTAATGTGACTCCATTTCCCAAAAAGATATTCATATATTTCAGCCAAACGATGTTTAAACCATTTTGTTTCCAGCAAAAATCTGATCTTCTGTATGTTGTAATTGAATATTTTTAATGATGAATACTGGTGTACATTTTCATTGTTGACGCCTTTGATTATTTCCAATTTTCATGAGTTTATAGAGAGATCCCTCTCTGTTTTTGTTGGGTCAGTAACACAAGCTAAAGATTGGTTAGTGGTTACCCCGAATTGCCTTCTCTCACAACCTTGGGGGTTAATTTGGGTGTTAACAAATTGGTGTCATTGCTGGGGAAGTGATTGTTCTATTGTCCCTGGGAGAATGATAAAGGATTTTGAAGATTCAAAGAAAGGAGAGATCCTTGCAGGAAAATACAGATTTCCAAATTTTTAGAGGGTTGTGCATTTTTTCCCTGGTGAATCCACTCGTAAAGATCCACATTCAACAAAGACTCCACTAGGGAATATTGACGAGCCAATTTCATTTCTGAAGAAATCTCACAAAGGCATCCTGGCCTCAAGAAAGATCCATACGAGAGGTAATCCTATTTCCGAAATTCTGTTAAGTGGGGAAAATCCTGAAATATTACTTAGACATAAGATCGGAAAAGATAAAGCTAATACTTCTAGCATTGGAAGAATTGGGTCTAAAGAAGGGGTACCTGTTTTTCAAGAATTGGATATAGAGATAGATATTGGGAATCCTTTGCCAAGATCAAGATCTGAGTCTTACCTAATCCTAGGTGAAGAAGGCTTGAATGCACCCAAGTCCTATTTATTAGATCCTGTCTGGCTTAAGTTGCAAAATATTATCAAAGCCAAAAAAGATAAACCTGGTTTTCAGATCCCTCAATCTAATACCAAAATCCTTGCAAGTAATCTTTCCCAGAATATCCATTCCTAAGCTCAAAATCTACCTAGACCCATGGCTGCTAGATTTGCACCATTGGCCCTACCAGTTGTTTTGCATGACATCCCTCAGAACTGCGCCCAGAGAATCATCTCTTATGACGGAGAAGGAGGTTTTTCTGCAAGACAGCATGTACACAGATTTGAGGATTTTATTGATTTGGAGGCAGTAGATCATGATGATGCTAAGATGAGGTTGTTTTCTCAAAGTTTATTTGGAGAGCCCAAGAAATGGTTCAGATAGTTTCCGAATGCTTCTATCAATAATTTTGCATCCTTTAAGAAATTGTTCTTAGAGAGGTGGGAAACGATAGGGAGTCATGCCCTAGTCTTGTCCCAGTACAACCATCTGAATAAAAGAGGTTTTGAATCTGTTCATGAGTTTTTTGCTAGGTTTATGAAGGCCTATAATTCTATTCCAGATGACCTAAAACCATCAGTAGGCGCTGCAAAGCTCCATTACGTAGATGCCTTTGATGGAGATTTCTCATGCACATTGAGAGAGAGAAAATTCGCCACCCTGCCCGATATGATAAAGGATGCCATGGAGGTGGAAGCCAACATGATGGCTGCAGGGAAAATGAAGGGAAAAACATAAGCAAATAAAAAGAAGCAAGACACCCAAACCTCTACCTACTCCTCTTCTAGTGATGCCAAGTTTGATACTATGATGAAAACAATGGAAAAGCTGATGGATAGGTTAGACATGGAAAATAAACCCCCTGCTAGGGAACAACCTGAAAATCAAATAAGAAATCCTAACTTTAGAAGGCCACCCCCTCCAAGAAATCCAAGAAATCAAGAAGACCTCCAGATAAGGCCTTCCTTCTCTGAAAATTTGATGGATGAAGAAGGACTTGAAGACCCTGCTGGAGACCAGATCCATCTCTTTGACACACTAGACCACGAAGTACATTTAACCCAAAGGGAGCATGACTTTTTCACCATGGGGAATGCTAGAAAAACTGCTGAATTTGATTCTAAGCAATACCAAATGGGTTACATGAATGCTGTAGATGAAATCCAAAGAAAGATGAAGTTAAGGAGCAGGGAGATACCAATAAGTGAAGGGAAGTCTTCCCATATTCAGCTCTCCAAGACTCAGCATAATATGGAGAAGCTAAAGGAAAAACAGCCAGAGGTTGCTACACAGAAAACCTCAGAAGATAAAGGGCAACATTCTAGAGAAGTTTGACAACCAGAAGTCGCTGAAGTAGTGAGGCTAGCTTCAACATTCAACCTGAAGGCTGAACTATCCAAGGTGAATATCTCTATCCCCTTAAATGAGATGTTAAGAAACAATGAATATAGGGAAGAGATATCTAGCATGGTAAAAGGACAGGTAGATGGTCCATAGGACATGCTGGAAGTAACAGATGATTTTCCCACTATAATTTTTGGTTCCAAGATGGAAGAGCCAGATGATGAAAAGGTCCCTCCCTTTTATTTAAGTTTGAATATCCATGGTAAGATATTACACAATGCCCTAATAGATTATGGATCTTCACACAACTTAATGCCAAAATCAGTGGTTGATCAGTTGGGGTTAGAAGTCACCGGACCCTACAAAGACCTATAGTCTTTTGATTCCAGAAAGGTACCATGTTTCGGTTTGATTAAAGATGTAGTAGTGACCCTTGCCCAAATTCCAACTAAGAGCATTATGATGGACGTGATAGTGGTTGAGGTGCCTGCTAAATTTGGGATGTTGTTGTCAAGGTCTTGCGTCAAAACATTGAAGGAAACCATGCAGATGGACTTATCTTATGCCACTATACAACTTTTTGGATGCAATAGAAAGCTATATAGAGAGAAAAGAATGGCCTATGAGGTTAGCAGTGATGAAAAACCTGAAAATCACCCCATATACACTGTAGACACAGACGTAGGTTCCTCCATTTTCTTCAATGATGGTCTGCATACTGACCCTGTACCCCCATTTCACCACGAAGTCAAGGAATACAAGGCGTTTACAGCAAGGTATGGGGCTTCAGAGAGGCAGAAAAATGAGGAAGGGCTGTGGAAGATGTACTTTGATGGATCACCGAGCAAGAATGGTGCTTGTGCAGGGGTTTGGATCATACCTCCCGACCAAGAGTCCAGAGCCCTCTCATACAAGCTAACTTTCGAGTGTAGTAATAATGTGGCTGAGTATGAAGCTCTACTCCTGCGACTAAGAGCTTTGAAATTTTTGGGAGCAAAGAGGATACATGATTTGGAGATTCAGAATTGGTGGTCAATCAAGTAAATGACAGTTATCAGGTAAAACATCCCAGGATGAGGGCCTATAGAAATGAATTATGGGATATGTTTGGGAAATTTTTTAGTGAACACAAAATCTGGGTGATCCCAAGATTTGAAAATCAGGTGGCAGACTCTTTGGCCACTACTGTTGGTGGTTTTAAGACTCCTATCTTTTCCCAGAAGAAATATGAAGTGGAGGTGGTGAACAAGCCATCTATTCCAGATAATTCTAAATACTAGCAGGTATTTGATGATGATTTACATATTAAGAGGTTCTTATTGTTGTCTGATGAGTTTGGAAATGCTCATATTGATACCAAAAATGAAAACTTGGAAGGTCATGTGGACCGGGAGTAGTCAGAAGATGAAGAGAATGAAAGAAAAGGGTGGAAAAACATGTTGGGGGGGGAAGATATCGTTCAATTAAAGAGTAATTACATGCCCAAGGGACTGATACTTTTGAGAGGTTGTTTGACTAGAATGATGTAGCAAAAAACCTGAAGTTTGAACCTCCCAGAGATGCGGTAGAAGACCAGAACTTGGGTACTAATGAAGAGCCTCGGATGGTAAACCTGTCCAAGAAGCTGCATGCTAAAAAGAAGGAGCGATATGTAGAGTTGATGAAAAAATATGCTGTTGCATTTGCGTGGAGTTATGAAGAAATAAAGGAGTATGATACCTCTATAATACAACATTCCCTTCAAATCAAACCAGGAGAGATACCTTTCAAGCAAAAGTTAAGGAGGATAAACCCTAAACTGGTGCGTGTGATAGAAAAAGAGATCAGAAGATTATTTAATGCAAAAATCATTGTCACTTTGAAATTCTCTTAGTGGATAGCAAATCTGGTTCCTATAAGGAAGAAGAATGGTCAAATTAGAATCTGTATAGATTTCAGGAACTTGAACAGGGCTTCACTAAAGGATAATTACCCCCCGCCTAAAATGGAGCATATCTTAGAAAAGGTAGTAGGGGCAGAATGGATCTCTACTATGGATGGTTTCTCGAGATACAATCAAATCAAGGTCTGCCCTGAAGACCAAGAGAAGACTGCTTTTACCACTCATTGGGGGTACTTTCATGTATGCGAAGATGCCTTTTGGGCTGGTGAATGTAGGAGCTACCTTCCAGCGGGCGATGGACATAGCATTCGCTGAAGAAAAATATAAGTTTGTGGTTGTATACATGGATGACATAACAGTGTATTCAAAATCTGATGAAGAGCACCTGAAGCATTTGGAACAAGTTTTCAAGAAATGTATAAAATACGGTATTTCCCTTAACCCTAAGAAATCACATTTTGCATTAGAAGAAGCCAAGCTCTTGGGTCATATTATTTCCAAGGATGGTATCAAGATTGACCCTGAGAGGGTTAGTTCCATTCAAAAAGTTGGGGAGCCAAGAAACAAAAAGGAGGTACAGTCTTTCATCGAGCAAGTGGGTTTTCTGAGAAGATTCATTCCTAGTTTTGCAGAAATTATGATGAATATTACTAATATGTTAAGAAAGGAAAATCATGTAAATTGGACTGAGGAAGCAAGAGACTCATTCAAGGGAATTAAGAATGCTATTACTGAAGCCTCGGTATTAGCCAGTCTATATTTTTTTAAAGATTTTTTTATTTTTTCTTACGCTTCAGAGCATCTAGTAGCAGGGGTGCTGTTACAGAAAAATGCCCAGAACGCTGAACAACCAATTGCATTTTTCAGTAGGGTGCTGAGAGATGCAAAACTAAAATATGATATCATGGAAAAGCAGGATCATGCCTTAATCAAGTCACTGAAATATTTCAGCGTTTACATTCTCCATTCCCACATCATTGCTCATCTCCCAAACAATGCTGTGAAGGGTATCCTCACCCAAGCAGACCCTAAAGGAAGAAGAGCCAAATGGATTGTTGTATTGCTAGAGTATGACCTGGAGATAAAACCTACCAAACTAGTAAATGGGAAAGGGTTAGCAAAACTAATGACCAAGGCCAACTGTGATTCTTTGCAACTGAACTTCTTGGAAGATTTTTCAAATCAACTGGATGTAGTAATACAAGTGAGGCCAGAATTATTTGCATCCCCTTGGTATGCTGACATTGTGCATGTATTAAAAAACTTACAAGCTCCTCCAGGGTTAAGCAAGAGCAGTGCCAGAGCTGTGAAGCTAAAGGCTATGAAGTATTGTATTATGAATCAATTTTTGTATTGGAAGGATCCTGGAGGTGTGTTGCTGAAGTTCTTGCTCAAGGAAGAGGCCAAACATACAAAGGAGGAATTCCACAAGGGAGATTGTGGTGGTCATCATTCTTGGAAGGTAACAATCAACAAAATATTGAGGGTTAGTTTCTACTGGCCTACCATGTTTTCAGATGTATATACAAAAACTATTGTTTGTCACCAGTGTCATATATTTGAAGGAAAAAGAAAAGTTGTCTCACTACCCATTCACCCTGTCATAGTAGAGGCACATTTCCAGCAGTGGGGTTTAGACTTCATTGGAGAGATAAATCCTAACTCCTTAGGGCAACATAGATGGATACTGACAACCACTAACTATTTCACTAAGTGGATAGAAGCCATGCCAACTAGGAAAGCAACCGAAGGTGTTATCATGGATTTTCTAGAAGATAATATCCTATCAAGATTTGGGTGTCCTAAAAGAATAGTGACAGACAATGCACCAGCATTTTGTTCTAAGAAAATGATAGATTCTTGTCACAAATACCATATCAGGATGAACCATTCCACAACATATTACCCTCAGGGAAATGAGCTAGCACAGTCATCCAACAAAAGCTTAGTAAGAATCATAAAGAAGTTGTTAGAGGACAATAAGAGAGCTTGGCACACAAAACTGAAATATGCTCTATGGGCTGACAGAATAACTACAAAAACGACCATTGCGATGTCTCCTTTTCAGCTGGTATATGGAGCTGAGGTGGTTTTTCCAATCTCTCTAGGATTGCTGGTTATGAGGTTGCTGCAGGGGATATAAGAAGAACCGAACCACATGCAAAGGTTAATGACCTAGTTCTAAAGTGGGATGCTCCAAGGGAAGATAAACGTGGTAAATTCAACCATATGTGGATGGGGCCATATATTATTGCAGCAAACCGAGGAGAAAATTCTTTTATCTTGGAACACCAAGATGGAACTTCCTCGTCAGGAGGTCCAGTCAATGGAAGTTTTTTGAAGCACTACCTGTCCTAGAGAGAGCAGGTAACTCATGTACCATAGCTTGTATATATTTTCATTATTTACAGTTATTTTTGAAGTTCTAACGGTGAACCTAAAAGAATTGAAGCCCAAAGTGAAGGCCCTAACATTTGGAGGGGGTACCATGGTTTTTATTTTTGTATGTTCAGCCTAGATATGAGGCAGGTACAATTCCATTTTCAGTTTGTAGAAGAATTTTTCAGTTCAGGGTTTGGAATGTCGCCCAATGGATCAGGCATTTGGGTCTACGGGGTTCTTTGCTACCTCGCAAGGAGGATAGCATCCCCGGTTGGAGCCAATTGTTAGCACCCAAAATGTCCTAGGTTTTGAAAAGGGTTTTTTATGAAGGAAAAAGAATTGCAGGATCAAGATAATCCCTCAAAAGAAGCCAAAACTCCTAGATCGCACCCCCAGGGTAAAAGATCAGATCCAGATATGGTGGATTTGGTAAAAGAGAAAGAATACTCAAAGATCCAGTTTTCAATGCTGATCGGGGGACTAATAGTAGGCTAATACGCTAGCAGCAGATAGAAGTATGTAGGGATGACACAAATTAGATTTCCCTGGAGTTGGAGATCTGCGGTCCTGAGATTTTTTCCACAAAGATTAAGTGGAAATGTTACAAGCATGGAGGAAGTGTTAACCAGCAGGAAGATTCCTAAAGAAATCAACGTCGTAGATCGACGAAAACAAAGATCTATGATAAAAAGGGATGGCACTAATCTAACGTGCACGTAAAAGGGTCTCATTCCAAATCACCGCGATTGGGGTAAATGTCGCACTTCTTGCAATGGAGTAGATCTAATGGAGATAGATCAACGGCCCACAACAACGATGGTGATTCTAATCATCGGCATGTTAAGCATGCTCAAAATTTCCGCAGTTGGAAAAGGTTCATCATCCAACGGTCAGGATTGGAGCTATGTGTCACAAAATTGAAATCCTTGAAGACTGAAATCTAAGGTCCTGATCCAATCAAGAGTTTTCATAGGTGAAAGACATCTTCACTGTAAATCAATGATGGCCACATGGGCTGAACCACCTCAGTGTTGTCGGGTGTCTTTTATGTATGATCGGAAAAGCATGGTCAAACGTGTCTTGCATCAGTCCATTCCTCAGTCATCATAATAAATCATTTGAAAGGTCTAAGTCAGAGAATCATAGCAGAATAATTCACATGGGGACGCCATCGTCATCAGTCGTTATAAGCCTAATTCCCTGGACTAGCAACTTACGTCCAATTCTGAAAAGGTGGCAAGTTCATCTATTCAAATATTTTGTTGTTGGTATTAGAGACATGGAGAGAGATCAGGGAGCCAAAATAGTAATTGTAGCCGAGCAAGTATTGTTTGAGATGGAGGAGGAGCATACTCCTCTACCTCCTGTGGTTTTCGACCATGTGGAGGATGGTTCTGTCAGCGTACTAGAAGATCCCAAGACGCGACAGAGGGGTTGGATTTTTCAGCAGCAGAGAGGAAGGGAAGGAGCCCATGAAGAGGACGAGCATAAAATGCCCTAGGATGAGGACATTATCAAAGACTTAATACTCCCCACTGAAGAGATGCCCCCTACTCCCCCACAAAAAGAAACCCAAACCAAGGCTTCCTATGATGTAGATGATTTTCTTGACTGGTATGATCAGGTGAAAACCCAGGACTAAGGTGACAATGTTCTTACATTATCTACATCTCACCACCTAGCAAGTTAGTTCGGGCTACAGAAGTATACTCCCTGTCTCCAATTTTGAAGAAACTTAGATGGTTTGCAAACCCATTTTTGGAAAGCCGGCATGGCCGTGGTGGGTCCATTATTTGTAATTGTTCATATCTACAGTTTGCTTCCATGAAGGGTAAAAAACACACCCGGTAGGCAGTAGTTCAATCTTAGATATTTCCGATGTTCAGGATTAAGAGCTCAAAGTTATTAGCTAAGAAATCAGCGAGAAATGGAAGCAACAAGCTAGAGCTATTATCTTTCTGTTTTTTTTTTATTCAAGTAGTTGGTCATATAGTAAAATAGGCTAGTGAATGTAAAAAGCGGTTCGGACTATACTGCCTGTCTCTATTTTGAAATTTGTAACGGCGAAATGCCTTGGTTAGTTGTCAAGTAATTGCAATTGTTTTCTGTTCAGGAGAGAGCCGAGCGTAGAGCTCCAGGGGCCTCTATAAATAAATTGTAATTGAAGGCAGAAGGGTTGAAAAATCTTATTGAAAAACTTTCGGAGTTTTGAGAATCAATCTGTAAGACATTTTGAGCTGTTTAATAAAGTTTGCAGAGCCAAGCCTACATTTTTCTAGGGATTCTTGTGTAATTGGTCTGGTAGTCTGTCTTTCTTTTTCCTATGTTAATTGTGCTTCTTTCTTCATTATTCCATGACTGTGATATTTCTTCATACTTGGTGCAGTGTAGTAGTTAAGTGGAATTCATATAAATTATGCTCTGCTTGACACTTTCCAAGTATTTCACCATTATTCTCTGCTAAAGTTGGTGTAGGATTCATCATCGTATGCCTTACATAAATGGACTATTCTTTTCTCTTATGTTCCACCAATTAAAATCTCTTTGAATACTAGCTGCTTACTACCTCGCCCCTGTGTGAATGCATTCACAGAACATTTGTAAATAATTTTTCAGGTCTGTTTAATGTGACTCCATTGCCCAAATAGAGATTCATATATTTCAGCCAAACGACATTTAAACCATTTTGTTTCCAGCAGAAATATGATCTTCTGTATGTTGTAATTAAATATTTTTAATGATGAATACTGGTGTACGTCTTCATTGTTGACGCCTTTGATTATTTCAAGTTTTCATGAGTTTAAAGAGAGAACCCTCTCTGTTTGTGTTCGGTCAATAGCACAAGCTAAAGATTGGTTAGTGGTTACCCCAAATTGCCTTCTCTCACAACCTTGGGGGTTAATTTGGGTGTTATCAAATTGACGTCGTTGCTAGGGACGTGATTGTTCTATTATCCCTGGGAGAACGGAAAAGGATTCTGAAGATTCAAAGAAAGGAGAGATCCCTGTAGGCAAACATAGATTTCCAAATTTTTAGAGTATTGTGCATTTTTTCCCTGGTGACTCCACGCGTAAAGATACACATTCAAGAAAGACTCAACTGGGGAAGATCGACAAGCCAAGTTAATTTCTGAATAAATCTCAAAAAGGCATCCTGGCCTCAAGAAAGATCCATATGAGAGGTAATCCTATTTCCAAAATTCTTTTAAGTGTGGAAAATACTGAAATATTACTTAGACATAAGACCAGAAAAGATAAAGCTAATACTTCTAGCATTGGAAGAATTGGGTTTAAAGAAGGGGTACCTGTTTTTCAAGAATTGGATATAGAGATAGAAGCCTTTGCCAAGATCAAGATCCGAATCTTACCTAAGCCTAGGTGAAGAAGGCCTGAACGCACCCGAGTCATATTCGTTAGATCCTGTTTGGCTTAAGTTGTAGAATATTATCAAAGCCGAAAAAGCTAAACCTGGTTTTCAGATCCCTCAATCTAATACCAAAATCCCTGCAAGTAATCCTACCCAAAATATCCATTCCCAAGCTCAAAATCCACCTAGACCCATGGCTTCTAGATTTGCTCCATTGGCCCTACTAGTTTTTTTGCATGACCTCCCTCAGAACTATGCCTAGAGAATCATCTCTGATGGAGAAGGAGGTTTTTCTGCCGGACAACATGTAGACAGATTTGAGGATTTTATTGATTTTGAGGAAGTAGATCATGATGATGCTAAGATGAGGTTGTTTGCTCAAAGTTTATTTGGAGAGCCCAAGAAATGGTTCAGACAGTTTCCGGATGCTTCTATCAATGATTTTGCATCCTTTAAGACATTGTTCTTAGAGAGGTGGGAAATGATAGGGAGTCCTTCCCTAGTCTTGTCCCAGTACAACCATCTGAATAAAGGAGGTTTTGAATTTGTTCATGAGTTTTCTGCTAGGTTTATGAAGGCCTATAATTCTCTCCCAGATGACCTAAAACCCTTAGTAGGCGCTGCAAATCTCCATTACGCAGATGGCTTTGATGGAGATTTCTCATGCACATTAAGAGAGAGAAAATCCGCCACCCCGCTTGCTTTGCTAAAGGATGTCATGGAGGTGGAACCCAACATGATGGTTGTAGAGAAAATGAAGGGCAAAACAGAAGCAGATAAAAAGAAGCAAGACACCCAACCCTCTGCCTCCTCCTCTTCTAGTGATGCCAAGCTTGATACTATGATGAAAACCATGGAAAAGCTTATGGATAGGTTAGCCATGGAAAATAAACCCCTTGCTAGAGAACAACTTGAAAATCAAATAATAAATCCTAACTTTAGAAGGCCACACCCTCCAAGAAATCCAAGAAATCAAGAAGACCTCCATATAAGGCCTCCCTTCCCTAAAAATTTGATGGATGAAGAATGACCTGAAGACCCTGCTAGAGACTAGATCCATCTCTTTGACACCCTAGACCACGAAGTACATTTAACCCAAAGGGAGCATGACTTTTTCACCATGGGGAATGCTAGCAAAAATGATGAATTTGATTCTGAGAAATACTAAATGGGTTACATGAATGTTGTAGATGAAATCCAAAGAAAGATGAAGTTAAGGAGCAGGGAGATACCAATAAGTGAAGGGGAGTCTACCCATATTCATCTCTCCAAGACTCAGCAGAATATGGAGAAGCTAAAGGAAAAACAACCAGAGTTTGCTGCACATAAAACCTTAGAAGATAAAGGGCAGCATTCTAAAGAAGTTCGGAAACCATAAGTCGCTAAAGTAGTGAGGCTAGCTTCAACATTCATCCTGAAGGCTGAACTATCCAAGGTGAAGATCTCTATCCCCTTAAATGAGCTGTTAAGAAACAATGAATATAGGGAAGAGAAATCTAGCATGGTAAAAGGATATGCAGATGGTCCACATGACATGTTGGAAGTAATAGATGATGCTCCAACTATAATTTTTGGTTCCAAGCTGGAAGAGCCAGATGATGAAGAGGTCCCTCCCTTTTATTTAAGTTATATTACACAATTCCCTAATAGATTATGGAGCTTCACACAACTTAATGCCAAAATCAGTGGTGGATCAGTTGGGGTTAGAAGTCACCAGATCCTACAAAGACCTATATTCTTTTGATTCCAGAAAGGTACCATGTTTGGGTCTGATTAAAGATGTAGTAGTGACCCTTGCCCAAATTCCAGCTAAGAGCATTATGATGGACGTGGTAGTGGCTAAGGTGCCTGCTAAGTTTGGGATGTTGTTTTCAAGGTCTTGGGTAAAAAAGTTGAAGGGAACCATGTAGATGGACTTATCTTATGCCACTATACCACTTTTAGGATACAATAGAAATGTATATAGAGAGAAAAGAATGTCCTATGTGGTCAGCAGTGACGACAAACCTGAAAAATTACCCCATATACACTGTAGACACAGACTTAGGTTCCTCCATTTTCTTCAATGATGGTCCACATACTGAACCTGTACCCCCATTTCACCACGAAGTCAAGGAAGACAAGGAGTTTGTAGCAAGGTATGGGGCTTCAAAGAGGCAGAAAAATGAGGAAGGGCTGTGGAAGATGTACTTTGATGGATCACTGAGCAAGTGGTGCTAGTGCAAGGGTTTGGATCATACCTCCCAACCAAGAGTCCAGAGCCCTCTCATACAAGCTAACTTTCGTGTGTAGTAATAATGTGGCTGAGTATGAATCTCTACTCCTGGGACTAAGAGCTTTGAAAGATTTGGGATCAATGAGGATACATGTTTTTGGAGATTCAGATTTGGTGGTCAATCAAGTAAATGACAGTTATCAGGTAAAACATCCCAGGATGAGGGCCTATAGAAATGAATTCTAGGATATGTTTGGGAACTTTTTGTGACCGAACACAAAATCTGGGTGATCCAAAGATTTGAAAATCAGGTGGCTGACTCTTTGGCCACTATTGTTGGTGGGTTTAAGACTCCTATATTTTCTCAAGAGAAATACAAAGTGGAGGTGGTGAACAGGCCATATATTCCAGATAATTCTAAATACTGAGAGGTATTTGATGATGATTTACAGATTAAGAGATTCTTCGAGCTATCCGATGAGTTTGCAAATGCTCAGATTGATACCGAAAATGAAAACTTTGAAGGTCATGTGGACCAAGAGCAGTCGGACGATGAAGAGAATGAAAGCAAAGGGTGGGAAAACATGATGGGGGGGTAAAGATATCATTCAATTAAAGAGTAATTACATCCCCAAGGGACTGATACCACTGGAGAGGTTGTTTGACCAGAACGATGTAGTAAAAAACCCGAAGTTTGAACCTCCCAGAGATGCGGTAGAAGACCAGAACTTGGGTACTAAAGAAGAGCCTCGGATGGTAAACCTGTCTAAGAAGCTGCATGCTAAAAAGAAGGAGCGATATGTAGATTTGACGAGAAAATATGCTATTGCATTTGCATGGAGTTATGAAGAACTAAAGGAGTATGATACCTCTATAATACAACATTTCATTCCAATCAAACCAGGAGAGAAACCTTTCAAGTAAACGTTAAGGAGGATAAACCCTAAACTGGTGCCTGTGATAGAAAAAGAGATCAAAAGATTATTTAATGCAAAAATCATTGTCACTTTGAGATTCTCTCAGTGGATAGAAAATATGGTTTCTGTAAGGAAGAAGAATGGTGAAATTAGAATCTGTATAGATTTCAGGAACCTGAATAGGGCTTCACTGAAGGATAATTACCCCCTGCCTAAAATGGAGCATATCTTACAAAAGGTAGTAGGGGCATAAATGATCTCTACTATGGATGGTTTCTTAGGATACAATCAAATCAAGGTCTACCCTGAAGACCAAGAGAAGACTGATTTTACCACTCCTTGGGGTACTTTCATGTATGTGAAGATGCCTTTTGGCCTGATGAATGCAGGAGCTACCTTCCAGCGGGTGATGGACATAGCATTCGCTAAAGAAAAAGATAAGTTTGTGGTTGTATACATGGATGACATAACAGTGTATTCAAAATCTGATGAAGAGCACCTGAAGCATTTGGAACAAGTTTTCAAGAAATGTATAAAATACGGTATTTCCCTTAACCCTAAGAAATCACATTTTGCATTAGAAGAAGCCAATCTCTTGGGTCATATTATTTCCAAGGATGGTATCAAGATTGACCCTGAGAGGGTTAGTTCCATTCATAAAGTTGGGGAGCTAAGAAGCAAAAATGAGGTATAGTCTTTCATCGGGCAAGTGGGTTTTTTGAGAAGGTTCATTCCCAGTTTTGCAGAAATTATGATGAATATTACTAATATGTTAAGAAAGGAAAATCAGCTAAAGTGGACTGAGGAAGCAAGAGACTCATTCAAGGGAATGAAGAATGCTATTACTGAAGCCCCGGTATTAACCAGTCCAGATTTTTCTAAAGAGTTTTTGATTTTTTCTTACGCTTCAGAGCATACAGTAGCAGGGGTACTGTTACAGAAAAATGCCGAGAACGCTGAAGAGCCAATTGCATTTTTCAGCAGGGTGCTGAGAGATGCAGAACTGAAATACGATATCATAGAAAAGCATGCTTATGCCTTAATCAAGTCACTGAAAGATTTCAAGGTTTACATCCTTCATTACCACATCATTGCTCATGTCCCAAACAATGTTGTGAAGGGTATTGTCACCCAAGCATATCCTGAAGGAAGAAGAGCCAAATGGATTGTTGTATTGCTAGAGTACGACTTGGAGATAAAACCTACCAAACTGGAAAAGGGGCAAGGGTTAGCAAAACTAATGACCAAGTCCAACAGTGATTCTTTGCAACTGAAATTCTTACAAGATTTTTCAAATCAACTGGATGTAGTAATACAGGTGAGGCCATAATTCTCTGCATCCCCTTGGTATGCTGACATTGTGCATGTATTACAAAACTTACAAGCTCCTCCAGGGTTAATCAAGAGCAGGGCCAGAGCTATGAAGATAAAGGCTGTGAAGTATTGTATTATGAATCAATTTTTGTATTGGAAGGATCCTGGAGGTGTGTTGCTGAATTGCTTGCTAGAAGAAGAGGCCAAACATACAAAGGAGGAATTCCACAAGGGAGATTGTGGTGGTCATCATTCTTGGAAGGTAACGATCAACAAAATCTTGAGGGTTGGTTTCTACTGGCCTACCATGTTTTCAGATGTATATAAATAAATTGTTGTTTGTCACCAATGTCATATATTTGAAGGAAAAAGAAAATTTGTCTCACTACCCCTTCACCCTGTCATAGTAGAGGCACCTTTCCAGCAGTGGGGTTTAGACTTCATTGGAGAGATAAATCCTAACTCCTCAGGGCAGCATAGATGGATACTGACAACCATTGACTATTTCACTAAGTGGATAGAAGCCATACCAACTAGGAAAGCAACCGAAGGTGTTATCATGGATTTTCTAGAAGATAATATCCTATCAAGATTTGGGTGTCCTAAAAGAATAATGACAGACAATGCACCAGCATTTTGTTCTAAGAAAATGATAGATTTTTGTCACAAATACCATATCCTATCAAGATTTGGGTGTCCTAAAAGAATAGTGACAGACAATGCACCAACATTTTGTTCTAAGAAAATGATAGATTTTTGTCACAAATACCATATCAGCCTGAACCATTCCACGGCATATTAGCCTCATGGAAATGGGCTAGCAGAGTCATCTAACAAAAGCTTAGTAAGAATCATAAAGAATTTGTTAGAGGACAATAAGAGAGCTTGTTACAAAAAACTGAAATATGCTCTATGGGATGACAGAATAAGTACAAAAAGGGCCATTGCGATGTCTCCTTTTCAACTGGTATATGGAGCTGAGGTGGTTTTTCCAGTCTCTCTAGGATTGTTGGTTATGAGGTTGCTGCAAGGGATAGAAGAAGAATCGAACCACATACAGAGAAGGTTAAGTTAGATAATCAAGTTGAACGAGCTGAGAAGTAAAGCCTATGACAAAGTACAGGGGCACCAAGAGAAGATAAAGAGCGCCTTTTATAGAAAAGCAAAGGAATATCAATTTCAGGTTAATGATCTGGTTCTGAAGTGGGATGCTCCAAGGGAAGATAAACATGGGAAATTCGACCATATGTGGATGGGGCATATATTATTTCAGCAAACCGAGGAGAAAATTATTTTATCCTATAACACCAAGATGGAATTGCCTGGTCAAGAGGTTCAGTCAATGGAAGGTTTTTGAAGCAGTACTTGTCCTAGAGAGAGTAGGTAACTCATGTACCATAGCCTGTATATATTTTCATTCTTTACAGTTATTTTTGAAGTTCTACTGGTGAACGTAACTGAATTGAAGCCCGAAGTGAAGGCCCTAAGGTCTAGAGGGGGAACCATAGCTTTTATTTTTGTATGTTCATCCTAGATATGAGGCAGGTACAGTTCCATTTTCAGTTTGTAGAAGAATTTTTCAGTTTAGGGTTTGGAATGTTGCCCAATGGATCAAGCACTTGGGTCTACGAGGTTCTTCGCTAGCTCACAAGGAGGATAGCATCCTCGGTTGGAGCCCGTTGTAAGCACCCAAAATGTGCTAGGTTTTGAAAAGGGTTTTTTATGAAGGAAAAAGAATTGCAGGATCAAGATAATCCCTCAAAAGAACAAGAAGAAGAAGAAGTGTAGAAATGACAAATTTAAAAGGAAGACTTTGCTAGAGACCATCCATATGACAAGTGAAGTATCGAAGCACAAGTTAAAGCTCGAATGTAAATAAAATCATAACCATTATGAAAAGTTATGGAAAAGAGAATAATCTCAGTAACATTGGAAGAAGAGTATAGTATGAATGAAGCTAGTGCATATCATTTTTTGATAAAAAAGGGGAGCAAAAACATAAAATTGAGAAGAAAGATGTTGGCAAGAAGAGAAGCACTGTGATAGGGGGAGTCCATAAACTCATCATCCAAGTTCTCATTAAAAGACCAAGCTACAAGAAGGTAAAGAAGCATGCTAACTAAATTATCATTCAAAAAGGTCAGCACCAAGTCCAAGTTAACAAGAGAAAGAGAATACAAAGAGGTAAGAAGAAGTATATTGACAGAAGCAGTTGTCAAAGAGGGGAAAAAAATTGTAAACTCTATGTCAAAATGGTTACAGTAAAAGGGCATAACAAGTTATCCTTTGTCATTTTTGTCAAAGGGGGAGAAGGTTTAGGTGTTTCTATCAATGGAAAAGGGGGAGATTGTTGGAAATATGGAATATGGTTGTCATTGATGTCAAAGGATCTCAGTAATGACAAAGGAATAACTAAGGTCATGATGGTAAAGTGAACTCAGTGAAAGACAAAGGAAGTGATGAAATGGCATGGCTGATGATATGGCATATATGATGATTTGGAATGGCATAGATGATGATGTGGCATGAATTTGAAATCATTGTTGCACTATGACATCATTTTGGAGAAATATGGCAAATTGGTGAAAATCAAGAATTTGACTAAGTATGGAATAAATAGTCAAAACTAGTCTAAGAGGGTCTAAGAGAATGCCCGCCATAAATTATGGGTTGAATAAAATGCCCGCACCATATGGGTATCTTGTAGCTTGGTATTTGTCCTACCTGACCATGTCTTCATATTGTCTGGGAAGTGGCTGAGGAAGAAGTTATGGACCTGCCAAAATAGTGTTTTAGGCAGATTGGACCAGCATAAGAAATTTGCCTAAGTATGGAAATAATATTAAATCTGTCTAAGTGGCCTCAAGGAAATTCCCACCACATCTCATAGGATGATGAAAAAATATTTTGAGAGTGTGGATCTCTAGAGTGTTGTATTTTGCATCTGACCATATGATTATCTTGTCCAAAGAGACTCTGAGGAAGAAGATATGGATTTGCCAAGAGTGCTACTTAGCTTGATTTGCACTACTTCAGTAAAATGCCTGCCAAGGATACAGACAGTAGCCTCAGAGGTTGAAACTGGTCTTGTTGGATTCATCTTGTTGTCCTCTACCCATTGGGTATCTAACTTTCCAAGTTTGAAGAAAAAATGAAATCACCTTGGTGACCTAGGGTTTGAAGAAAATTGGTTGTGTTATAAAAGGAGTTTGAGAGACCATTTCGAGATGCTTGCAAGGAGGGGTTCTGTAGATGATAAAATTCATCAGATTACATGGTCTTGTTCTTTGATGAACTAGCTATCCATCCATGGAGTCATTTTCCTTCTAGATGTTCACACATGTGAAATAGGAGTATGCCAAAATGGCAAGATCTTTGTTTTGTGTATCTTGTTGATTTAATGTTTTGATTAAAGTTTAAATAAGTGGTTTAAATGGTAAAAATTTATCAATACTGATTCACCCCCCCTCTCAGTATTGACCAGCTTCCAACAAAGTAGTGCAAATCAAGCTGGGAGGCACTTTTGGCCCCTGTGGGCTTAATTAAGCCCCTGTGGGCATCTGGGCATCCTATAAGCCCTTGCGGGATTAACCTCGGCGCCTTGAGATTTTAACACCATTTGTAGGAAATTCATAAGCCTTTTGCGAGCATAAATGAGCCCCTTGCAGGAATCCTTAGCCCCCTTATGTGGGCATGTTTATAAGCCTTATGCGGGCATATTGGAGGCCCCTTGCAGGCATTATAGAGCTCCCTTGCGGGCATAACATAGCCCTTGTAGGAATCCTAGAGATCCCTTGCGGGCATAACATAGCCCTTGTAGGCATATTCCTAAGCCTTTCTAGGCATAATATAAAGTGTCTTTCAACCTTATTTTTCACTAATTTTGGCAGGCCAAAATCTTGCACATGAGAGCACAAAATAGAAATTTGACTCCATGGTTGGATAACCATTTCATTAGAGAATAGGACTATGCCATCTGACTAGTTTTATCAGCTCATGAACACCTACTTGTGGGCATTTCCACATGGTCTCTGAGCCATGTGAGTTTGACACTTAGACAAATCTGTGTCTTTAATATGCAAATCACTTTTTCTTTCACTTTTGCAGATTGATTTATTCCTCATGTGATCACCATAGAGAAAACTACAAGCATGACTGGATAGCTACTTCAATGATGAACAAGACCATGTCAAAATATGAACTAAGTAACACATACCCATCATCTGGCGGGAATTTGAAAGTGGCCTTCCAAACTGTTGATTTGCCACTTAGGCAAAATTATCAAACCCTAGGTTAATATAATGAGATTTTTCTTTTCATCAATTTTGAAATGTGAGACATCCACTGGATAGGATCCAACTAGAGGATTCTGTCCGAAACGTGTCTGAGGAAGAAGTTATGGATCTGCCAAAACATGGTTTCAGGTAGATTGGACTAGTCTAGGAAAGTGCAAAAATTGTATATAAAATCACTAAAACTGCCTAAGTGACCTCAGTAAAATGCTCGCCATCTCTTGTGGTTGATGTATTCAATCATTTTGAGAGTATGGATCTCTAGAATGTTGTTTGGTGCATCCAACCATATCCTTGGTTTGTCCAAAGAGTCTTTGAGGAAGAAGATATTGATCTGCCAAAAGTGCTTCTTAGCTTGATTTGCACTACTCCAGTAAAATGCCCGTCGAGGAGAGAGAAAGAGGATTCAAGGGGTGAAGTTGGTATGGATGGAATCACCTTGTTGGCCTATATTCATTGGTTGTCTCACACTTCCAATTTGGTGAAAAGAAAAATCTCTTCATACTATAAACCTAGGGTTTGATAATTTTTCCAAGTGTCAAATCAACAGTTTGGAAGGCTAAGAGGCCAATTGGAAATGCCCGCAAGGAGGTGTCCTTGTGCTGATAAAATTAATCAGGTGGCATCGGCCTGTTCCTTGATGAAATGGCTATCTATCCATAGGATCAAACTTGCCTCTGGAGTTCACATGTGTGGTAGATAAGCCTACCAAAATGAGAAGAAGTTTGTTTTGATGTCCAAATAAGGTTTGAAGAGACATTTGGAAATGCCAGCCAAAGAGTGTCCTTGTGCTAATAAATTATCCAGATGGCATGGACATGTTCCTTGGTGATCTGGCCATCTAGATGTGGTGTCAGTTCTCTCTTTGAGGCTCACATGTGTGAGATTTTGGCCTGCCAAAATTGTGAAAAATAAGGTTAAATGACACCTTATGATAGGCTCGCAAGGGCTTGTAAACATTCCCGCAAGGGGTTGTAAAATGCCCACAGGGGCTCAAGGTTATGCCCGTAGGGGCTTAATGGATAAACTCACAAGAGCTTATGTATGCCCACAAGGGATTATGTATTCCCACAAGGGGCTTAATGTATAAGGGCTAAATAGATGCCCGCAAGGGCTTGTAAGATGCCCACAGGGGTTTGAAAAATGCCTGCAAGGGCTTGTAAGATGCCTACAAGGGATTGTAAGATGCCTACAAGGGCTTAAATTAAGCCCACAAGGTGCTTAAGCAAAAAACCTATGAGGGCATGGGATATGCCCACAAGCCAAGAGAGATAATCCCACGACATTTTGGAGCATGTTCGCAGGTGAAAGAGGAGAAGCCTAATGGCTAAAGATATAGGCTAGCTCGCAGATGAAGAATCCCGCAGGCCTTAGATGGAAGAATCCCGTAGATGACCAAAGAAGGTTAATTAATTAAATTAATTAAAAATTAAATAATAAAGAGAATTCTGAATTAAATGTTAAAAAGAACATAGATTTGAAGAGACAGGCCATTTATGCCCAATAATGTTGTTATTTCATCACATTGTCTAGTTTGAATGGTGGTATCATTTCATTCATGACAACCAATTTTATCCATTGGCATTGTATGCAAGGTGGTGAAGAACATAACATTCATAATGAAATGACATTCATATGGTCTTAATATATTAAGAGACCTATTTTGTTGATATTTTGGTGATATTTATGGCCTTAATGTCTTAAGAGACCTGTTTTGTTGAAAAGTCCAAAATGATCATAACACAACATTGTATGCAAAGTGGTGAAGACCAAAAAATTCGTAATGAAGGTGTGGAAATTCTATGGAAAAATTCTACGGAACTCATGTGCATATAAACTCCATCAAAGAAGGTGAGGAAGCACTTAGCTCGACGAAAAAAAGTGGTCATAGGTGCAAAAATGTCACTATGAAATTGTTGAGAATCATGCCTCACATCACAATAAAGTATAAACCAAAGCATTGACTGTAGAACCACTAACTCCTGGACTTAAAATATCTCAATAAAAAAATTGAGGACTTCATAAACATGAATACGATACGAATGAGCACTTCATAAACATGAATACCATACTTCATAAGCATTGACTGTAGAACCACTAACTCCTGGACACAAAAAGTAAGACAACTAGTTAAAGCATTTTCTATTATATGATGATAAAAACAAAACTCCATCATACAAAATTTTTGTTTTCATTAACTGTCGATAAATACATATATAAATTAATTTATACATGTCTAGCATGTTTATGAGATGGGTGCAATCCTTCCTCTTGAGCAGAAGACAAATTTGAATGGTCTCTCTTGCCTTTCGTAGAAGACTGTAATTCTCCTGGAGCTGTACAAGCTGGCACATTTTGCAATTTGTTTTCAAGCTCTTTAACTCTTTGTGTAATTTTTTTTAAATTTCCAAGCAAAACATTTTTTTCCTCCATCAATTTGTTCAACATTACCACATTTTTCTTATACCTCATTGATTCCTCTTTTTCCTTTCCCCAATTTTTGTCTTGTATTTTTCAACTGACCTTTAACTTCAGTCAATTCACATTTCAGATTATGTATTTCTTTCTCCTGCTCTTTTTCCCTCGTCTTTGTCTCGTTGGGAAGGACAAGAATTGCAATCATCGCAGCAGCTAGCCCTTTTAATTCCTTCTCCAAATAATCAATTGTGGATTTAGTATTTTGAATTTCCATATCACATCCCAAATGCTGAACTTTTCTACTGTCTAATAGTTTTGATTCCAGCTCCCTTATTTTTGCATCTTTCCTAGCCATCTTCTCTTTCATTTCTTTATGTAATGGTGATGAGCCATACAAATCACCTAGTGAAATGCTCGTTGAGAAGCATTCTTGTAGCATCTTCTCTCGATTTGCTAAGGAATTCTCTTGCTATTCTAAGGACATTGTACCTGTAGGTGTTTTTTTCCTTCTACCCTTACCCCCGTCTCCTTTGCTACCCTTAAATTCATCCTCACCGCCTTCATGATTGGATTTTTTTTTCCTCTACTTTGGTTTTTAAGTTTTACAGATTCAGAGATCCTTGCAAACCTTGCGCCTATCATCTTATCAGCTTGCTTAGAATTTTTTTTTCTCAAATTGAAGATTATTGATTCTAAATCTCCAACTTTTTTTCCATGGCTTCCCTCCCACTCTTTCAACTCCAGCTGATATTCTTGTACTACCTATTCATATTCTTTAATTTTCTTCTCCATTACATGTAAACAACCCATTTCTATCCTCAGTGGTGGTACATTGAGAATAGGTGGTCTTTTTTTCAACTCTTCTTTGAGTTCACTCGCTTCAGCATTATATTTTTGTAGAGCCTCTTCATACCCAACCCTCACTGACTCAATTTCATTTTCAGCATCATCAGTGATTTTTTCTACTTCTTTGGATAATAATTTAACCATTTCTTCTTTCCCTTTTATAATTCTGTCCGCTTTGAATTAATTATCCACAACTGTCTTCTGCAACACTGCTATCTGTTTGAGGCATTCTAAAATATTATCATCTTTTCTCAAGTAGTCTTCCGCCGAATTGCATATATAGGAAGCTTGTCCCTTGAAATGCTCCATTTTATCATATAGGAAGAACACATACCTACTATCAAAATTATATGATGCAATGTATAAATGCATAGCGGAAGCCCTTGATTCAAATTTGGAAGAACAATCATACTCAATTGCCAACTGTTTAGGAGGAATTCTATCAAGAATATATTGAGGAATGGAAGAGTGAGCAGTAGTTTGTTCCATTCTGTTTCCTGTCACCTCCTCCCAATGACCTCTATCTACATGTCCATGTAACTCTTTCAAAGTTGTGGCAGCACGAAATACATCATTTGTGACAAAATCAGGATACTGTACTCGTAATTTGCCATGGTGCTCAGGACTTTGTACTGGCGATTTCTCATTCTGTTCAGGAGGGTGTAATGGTAATTCTGCATGGTGCTCAAGTGATTGTACTAATTCCTCGTTCTACTGAGGAGAATGTACTGCAATTCCTCATTATGTTCCCTGCAATTACGTTTCCTAACATATGTGTTATGAACAAGTGGCTTTGGAAAAGGTATATTTTAATGCTGGTTGATATTACCAATCTCTGTTTTAGTAGCATGGGGTCAGCATAAATCAATAATTTTTTGAAGTGTTCCTGGTAAACTAAATGTAACCTTCCTTAATTGGCTCTCTTGAAGAGCATAGTGGAATCATTAGAGAAATTTTGGGGTGAAAAATGGGCCTCAAAACAAAAGAAATGTACTATAAAAATCAACCAATAGGATTCAAGGTGATGATGTCAATCATGGGGGATGGATCACCATTTTTGGGTAAAAATTTAAAAAGGTAAAAAGGTCAAAGCGAAAAAACTACTTCTTCAATTCATATTTTCAACTTATCTCCCTGTATATTCACTCAAATTTCGATCACGAGCAACCGTTGGATGGGGAATTCAATTCCGCATCCAACGAGTACCCACTCGGCATACGTTTGATGGACCCCGCTACCCTAAAAAGAATAAATACATGAAAACACGTGATGATGATGTCATCATCATGTGTTTTCATGTATTTATTCTTTTTGGGGAAGAGGGGTCCATCAAACGTATGCCGAGTGGGTACTCATTGGATGCGGAATTGAATTCCCCATCCAACGGTTGCTCGTGATCAAAATTTGAGTGAATATATAGGGAGATAAGTTGAAAATACGAATTGAAGAAGTAGTTTTACTTCACTCCTCCAAAATTTGATGACGTATGCTAATTTTATTTTATTATTTCCACTATTATTTTATAATTTTCCTTAGGAGGCCCATTTTAGACCTCAAAAATTCTCTAATGTCTTAGCCAATAGATAAAGAATATATACAAATATATCTTCCACCCAATTTATCACTACCCGTATACATTCACTAGAAATGTCAGGCCTGTGATGATTAAGAATTGTCCTAAGGACAATCTGAATCAATGTTTTCTATATTCTAGGAGGGACATCTTGCATTTATAAACCATTCCTCAGAACATCTACTTCTCGCCCACAAATTTTACTGGTCATCTAGTTCTTCTCCTATTTGGGGGTTTTCTTGAGCTTAAAATTGGCTCCCCTCAGTGTGGAATATTTGTAGCTCAGGAAACCAAATCAGGGTCGAGGTATACCCGCTTCCCAAAAGTTATAAGTTTCGTATTCCCAGCATCATATTTGGAAATTGCCTCATCTATCTCATCATCAACATAACTGAACATTCCAAACAAGAAGTCAAAAAATTATGCTTTCGTTAGGATAGTTTCCATACCTGGCGGCCACATCTTTACATCTCTCCATACATCAGAATACTCCTAGAATTTTTTTACTGTTACCCTATCATCTGTGGACAATCGTGTTTCAACTCGGGTTGCAAAGGAGGATTCCCGCATTTCAACTACGTTCGTGGTAGAGGACTCCCATGTTTGAATTTCGTCCATGGTTATCTAGGTTCAAAGTGAAGGTGAGATGAGGTGATGTATTTTAGGCTCACAAGTTATGCCCGCGGACTGAATTTCAGGCTCACAAATTATGCCTGCAAGAGTATTTCAGAAACAAATTAACGCTTATAGATAGGGGATTATATATTCACTACCTAGATTATAGACTTGTACTCCTTTTCGTTAACATGGATATTTGATTGCAATAATGTTATATGAGATGTATGTTTAAAAAAATTGAGTTCATTAGAACAATCAATATTCAGTATGAGCCATTTCTTAGAATCTCCATGTAGAGAAGACACATTCAAAGGGCATAGCTCGAAGGAAGAAGATAAATTTTATATAGATTGAGGTAGGTTTTTTAGTAAAAAAATGTGGAGATCATGTTTCTCTAGGTTAAGATGATTTTTGAGAAACACATGTTGAGGAGGAAGACTAAACATCAAAGAGGGAATGCTTTGAAAGTAGTGAGCATGGAATTTCCCTATGAAAGTTTGAAAAATATTACAATGATTTAGAGAAGTTATTTGTAAATTTATTGTTGAGATAAAGCTTTTCCAACTCACTCGATGCAATTAGTGCTAAGTGGACTACTCAATATCATAATAAATTTGTCATCCTGAATAATATTGATGGGATATTGGTCATGCCTTAATGACATACTCTATGAAAGTAATTCAAAAAATGTTATCTCAACTTTATAAGGTTCAAATTCTTAAAGAGAGATACTCACAGGGTTTTGTGGTAATGTTTTGATTATAATTTATATGTAATTGTAGTAGACACTTAGACACCTATTGGAAGTGGTGTGCATTCAAGACTAGACTGGGAAAATGGTGGGCATTTTCCAAAGGTCACTTAGGCACTTTTACCAGTAATTTCATACTTAGACAATTTGTGTAATTTCTAAGGTGGGTTTTTTATTTCACAAAATCCTGGACCAATGCCACTACATGATGTAGTACACCTCATTGAGCACACCTAAGATGATTTCACTCTCAGACTCATGTTCATTTTCCCTAGGTGGGAATTTTACTGAACTTGGTGCAAAACTGCCTAAAACCCTGTTTTGGCAGACCTATAACTTCCTCCTCAGACACTCTCAAGACAAAATGAGACCATGGCCATCTAGACAAATCAATAATCTACAAAATGACCATATGGGGAGGGAATTTTACTTAACCCATGAATTATGGTGGGAATTTTACTGAGGCCACTTAGGCAGTTTTACTCCCTTTGGTGCAAAACAGACCGAAACCCTGTTTTGGTAGACTTATAACTTCCTCCTCAGACACTCTCAAGACAAAATGAAACCATGTTCAAGTAGACAGATCAATAAGATTCAGCCTGGTGCTTCCATATATTTTTTATTATTCTCCTATGATGTCTGGTGGGCATTTACCCAAGGCAACTTGGACCAATTTTCCAACACTTGGCCATTTTTTCAGAATTTCTCCAAAGTTTATTCTGAACCCCTGTTTTTGAAGACCTATAACTTTTTCAAAAAGCACTCTTTTGAATAAATGAGACCATGGTTAGATATCCTATTCAACAAGCTACAACCTAACAGGAAGGGGCGAGCATTTTCCTTAACCCATGAATTATGGAGGGAATTTTACTAAGGCCACTTAGGCAGTTTTACTCCATACGGTGCAAAACAGCCTGAAACCCTGTTTTGGAAGACTCATAACTTCCTCCTTAGACACTCTCAAGACAAACTGAAACCATGTTCAGGTATATAGATCAACAAGCTTCAACCTGGTTCTTTCAGATATTTTTTATCATTCTCCTGAGATGTACAGCGGGCATTTCCACAAGGCATCTTGGACCAATTTTCCAACACAGCCATTTTTCAGAGTTTCTCCAAAGTTTATTCTGAACCCCTGTTTTGGAAGACCTATAACTTTGTCATAAAGCACTCTTTTGAAGAAATGAGACCATGGTTATATAGCCTATTCAACAAGCTACATCCGGACATGAAGGGGTGGGAATTTTCCTTAACACATGAATTATGGAGGGCATTTTATTGAGACCACTTAGGAAAGTTTTACTCCATCTAGTGCAAAACAGTCTGAAACCCTGTTTTGGCAGACTTGTAACTTCCTCCTCAGACATTATCAAGTCAAACTAAAACCATGTTTAGGTAGACAGATCAACAAGCTTCAACCTGGTTCTTCCTAATTAAGATTCAATCTAACTGTGTCTTTGTGCATGTTACTATCTTTGTATTTCTGCAGGGTTTTACTGAATTTGGTGATCATTTGGACATGGAACATGTAACCCTTTCGGTAGTTATGGTGGAGTTTTAATAGCCTCTTCTTATCTTCTTTGTGTGATCCTCCAAATTGGCATTATGCCAAAAACTTTGATAAGAACAACAACCCTATGATGAATCATTTCAACCTTATAATTAACAATTAAGATTCAATATTGCGCCAAGACAAATATAGGAGTTCTGCCTTGTTTAATGGATTAATTTGGTGGTACTCCATCACCAGAATTAGCATTATGCCCAAAATTTTTGATAAAACTAACACAATATCATTGCCAACTAAAACAACTAACACTTAAGTCCTCGATCACTCATATGACCATTGTGTCAACTAATATATAAAAAATATTAATCCAATGACCGTTGAAGCCCTAGATCACTCCATATGATTATCGTGTCAACAGAATCTAACGACCGAGATCATATCCTTGGAAAATCAATGGATGTTGTCACTTCTTCCAAAAGGTAGGGGGCCTGACAAGTTGTCCCGGTCTCCAGGCTTGTGACTTCTCGTGGAGTCCAAGCACCTAGAGTCCCCACCATACCCTTGCACTATGCGTCGAATAAGCATAGTGAGGATGGTGTATATAAACTCATATTACCTCAACTATGTTTCCAATGTGGGATAAATCCCAAAGATGAATTAATCACCACCATCTATCACTTGATCGGACGGTTGTTGAGTTTCTTCCTGCAATTATTCATCTTTGTCCACTGATATTTGAATCATGCATCGAATTGTTTTGCTGGGATTTAATCAAAGCTCTTTCCATTCCTTTTGTTACAAACATTGACTTAGATCCTGGTTCCTTTGATCACCTACGCTCATGTTAATCTTTTCTCGCCTTGAATCACGTCCATCTTTACTCTATTGACTATAACCATTGAAATTATCAACCACAATGCATAATCTGCACTTGATGTGCTCAATGCAGGGGTCTTCGTTTGATGCAGATAGGTTAAGCTCTCCCAATTTGTTAATCACATATTTCTTGGCAACCTTGTATTTGTTAGCAAAGGTCCTCCCTTTCTATAGAACGGATTGAGCCTCTTGGCGTGTTCTTATGGGAATTTTATTCAAGCATTCGAGACCGTATTCCAGAACCTTGATTGAATCCTTCATCTCTTTTTGTTTGAATTCCCTCCTCTTTTGAGTGGCATTCTGATTGGCAGTAGTAACAAAGGTTTTGATGTTCTTCTGCTATCGTTGGACACTTATCAAACCTATTATTACTTCATGTCCACTTCTGCATTCCCTTTGGGCTGAAATTTTCCCAGCCAGAGAGTTTCTATGTAAGGAATGCTTAACTACATACTATCATGGCATCATATCATCATAGTCAGCTAATCAAACAATTAACACCCTCTGCTTTGTCATCATACTATTTGACATCAATGCCAACTTGTGTATCTGCTATATAATGATGATGATGATGATGATGATGATGATGATGACAATGATGAGGATGATGATGATGACGATGATCATGAAGATGATGAAGATGATGATGATGATGATGATGGAGATGAAGAAGATGATGATGAGGATGACGAAGATGATGATGATGATGATGACGAAGAAGAAGATGATGATGATGATGACAAATATGATGATGATGATGATGATGATGATGATGATGATGATGATGACGATGATGATGATGACACAAACGATCATCATCATCATCATCATCATCTTCTTCCTTATCATCATCATCATCATCATCATCATCAATAACATCATCATCATCCTCAGCATGATGATGATGATGATGATGATGATGATGAAGATGAATATGATGAAGATGATGATGATGAAGATGTTTATGATGATAATGGTGGTGATGACGAAGACAACGATGATGAGGAGGAGGAGGAGGATGAGTGATGCAGGAAGTATTGTGATTCTCTGAAATCGAACCACTAAATTTAGCTAAAATCCAGCTAAGTCCGGATTTGATCTCTCTCGTTGATCTATGATCGATGCGGAACACTTCATGTCGGTTTGCTGAAATGTTAGCTCTCTTCCACATTCACTTTTCGGATCCTTTCCCCGTCGTCAATCTCCCCGTTCGCTTTGATCTGATCCGTTCAAACTCTACTGATTGAGTCGACTGCAACTCTACGATTTTTGTTGATTGATCAGAGAATCGATCAACCTAGCTCGACCTTCGTCCGGATCTAATGTGAAACTAAACAAAACAATAAATTACCTCTGTTACTTAATGGGTGTCGGTTTGCAAATGTTTTGGTTGTTCTTAACTACACATGGGAATTCACACAAGCATGAAAATAGAGATTCATTCACATAGATGTCAAGTTAACACTTGCACACAGCTCAACCTGATAGAATGTCATCTTATCTCTCATTCAAATGCACAGTGACACTATTGAACACATAGAACTTGCTAATTTCATTAACTGATAGCAATCCCCCCTATCCAGTTGCATTTTCCTCTGGTATTCAAGAAAATATCCCACCATCTGTCCCTCACACACGACTCCCCCTACTGAGTCCCTCTTTCTCCCCTTTTCACCCATTCAAAATCCCAAAACCGAATGGATGAACGGAAAAACAAACAAACTAACAAACTCTCCTCCATCACTGAAAGAGTATCTATCATTCAACAACAAACTGGCTATCTGGCTTGATCTCCACGCAGGGAGTATCAGCTCACCACTATGTCCTATTTTCCCAAAAACTGACAACACACTAGTCGGTTACATATTTTGCAAATACTAAAATACTTAATAAGCAAATTTTCCTCCCACTTCAGGATAGCTTGTCCTATTGCTAGCCACAACATGTGAACATGCAATCACATTGCTGACTTAGCATTGATGCTCCTACATCAATGAGGATGAGGACAAGGACGATGATGATGATGACTAGGATGATGATGATGATGACGAACATGACGATGATGATCAAGATGACGAACATGATGATGATGATGAGGATGATGATGATGATGATGAGGATGATGAGGATGAGGATGATGAAGATGATGATGATGACGATGAATAGGATCATGATGATGATGATGAAAATGACAACGATGATGAAGATGATGAGGATGATGATGATGAGGATGTTGATGATGATGAGGATCAGGATCAGGAGGAGGGTGAGGATGATGAGGATGATGATGATGATGATGATGAATATGTTGATGATGACGATGATGACGATGACGATGATGATGATGATGAATATGATGATGATGGAGGTGGTGGTGATCATGAAGATGATGATCATGATGAAGAGGATGTTGATGGCGATGATGAAGATGATGATGATGGAGATGATGATGATGGAGATGATGATGATGGAGATGATGAAGATGATGATGATGGCGATGATGAAGATGATGATGATGGCGATGATGAACATGATGATGATGACGATGATGAAGATGTTGATTAGGAAGAGGGAGATGGAAGAATGAAAAATCACCCAAAAGGGAAATCTATCAGATACCTAAGTATCCTTGTGGGTGTCATTGTCTCATTAGTTCAACAAAGATTATTAAGTAAGATTGAAAGTAAATTACAAAAGGAATCTTGTGGAGATATATCTCTAGAAAGTAAACTTAGCATCTTGGATATGACCTATCAACTAACCATTTTTTACTTTTACCTTTATCATCATAATTAAAAAATGGAAATGGCTTTAAGAAGGTTGTTATGGAGATGAAAATGAGGAAAAACTATCTATGTTCGATTGTTTGGAAAATTCATGCTTCCTTAGAGACAACGTTGCTTGGGAAATATGTACTCTTTATGAAGACAAAGGAAACCTATGTTTCATTGATATACATTTTGGAGGAAAATCTTGGCATTGGATTGGATTGTAAGAGCCACAAATGGATGATGATGAGGAGGAGGATGAGGATGAGGATGCAGATGATCATGACCATGATGATGATGAAGATGTTGATGATGTTGATGAGGATGACAATGATGATGATGATGAAGATGATGATTGATGATGGTGGTGGTGATGAAGATGATGATGATGATGAAGATGATGATGATGAAGATGATGAAGATGAAGATGATGATGATGATGATGATGATGATGATAAAGATGTTGATTAGGAAGAGGGAGATGACAACGACGACGACGACGACGACGATGATGATGATGATGAATATGAAGATTATGAAGATGATGATGGTGATGATGATCAATGATGGTGGTGGTGATGACGACGACAATGATGATGATGATGAAGATGAGGATGAGTATGAGGTGATGATGAGGAGGAGGATGATGATGATGATGTTGATTTCTAGGATGAGGATGATGAAGATGATGATGATGATGATGATGATGATGATGATGATGATGAATATGATGGTGATGGTGATGGTGATGATGATGATGCTGATGAAGATGATGATGATGAAGATGTGATGACAATATATTTACCGTGGTCTTCACTAAAGTCTTATGAGCTTGGCCAACATTATAATATAATGGTTATGAGTTACTATTCACTTCTATAAAGAATGCACTTTATAGAACTACCGAACTGCTCAGTTAGGATCTTCCTCTTTTAAGACACTGGACTAGGTCCATAAGTCTTGATTCTTCATGTGCACAAATCTAAGAATAGGAGGCTTCACAGGGCCCAAAAAGTTGTTTTTGTTTTACTACTTCCTCACATCATATTGAATTGTCAAATTAGTCCTTGGAATGGGTGTTAGGAGCAATATTTAATTTTTCACTCAAATGGTTGCTCCCCCTATCATGTAGACATCGTCATTTACTGGGCTACCCCTAAAATTGTGATGATGAAGATGATGTTGATGATGATGATGACAAATATGATGATGATGATGAAGATGATTAACTAAAATTAATTTAAAATGAAACAAAATATAAAATATGAAAATAAAAAAACAAAACAAAACACAAAATATAGAATATGCAAATCAAATACAAAAAAACATAGAAGGAAAAGACTCCTGCGCACTAGCTCATTAGCAGCATACAGAGTAAAACAACAAAGAACAAATTCAATCCCACACACTAGTTCATCATCAGCATCCAGAGCAATGGTAATTTGATGAGCAGATGCCGGGCATCAACGGGGGCAGCCCTCATCGATGCCGGGCATCAACGGGGCTAGCCCTCGTCGATGCCGGGCATTAACGGGGGCCGCCCTTTGGCGCCCAAGCGAGGGAGGTTGCTCGCTTGGGTGCCAAAGGGCGGCCCTCGCGGCCCCCATCGATGCCCGACATCGATGCCAATGCCGGGCATCAATAAGGGCGGCCCCCGTCGATGCCAGGCATCGACGTCGATGCCCGGCATCGACGTGGATGCTCGACATCCACGTCGATGCCTGGCATCAAAGTCGATGCCCGGCATCAACGTCGATGCCGGGCATCAACATCGATGCCCGGCATCAACGTCATCAATGTTGATGCCCGGCATCAACGTTGATTCCGGGCATCAACGTCGATGCCCGGCATCAAGGTCGATGCCGAGCATCCACGTTGATGACGTCGATGCCGGGCATCAACGTTGATTCCCAGCATCAACGTCATCAACGTTGATGCCGGCATCAATGTTGATGCCGGGCATCAACGTCGATGCCCGGCATCAACGTCGATGCCTAGCATCAACGTTGATGATGTTGATGCCCGGCATCAACGTCATCCACGTTGATGCCCGGCATCAACGTCATCCACGTTGATGCCTAGCATCGATGTTGATGCCCGGCATCAACGTCATCCACGTTGATGCCCGACATCGACGTTGATGCCAGGCATCGACGTTGATGCCGGGCATCGACATTGATGCCTGGCATCGACGTTGATGACGGCATCAACGTTGATGCCGGGCATCAACGTCGATGCCGGTTGATGCCCGTCATCGACGTCGATGCCCGGCATCGACGTCGATGCCGAGCATCAACGTTGATGACATTGATGCCGGGCATCAACGTCGATGCCCGGCATCAACATCATCAACGTTGATGCCAGGCATCAACGTCGATGCCAGGCATCAACGTCGATGCCTGGCATCAACGTCGATGCCCGACATCAACGTCATCAATGTTGATGCCGACATCAACGTTGATTCCAGGCATCAACATCGATGCCCAGCATCAAGGTCGATGCCGAGCATCAACGTTGATGACGTTGATGCCGGGCATCAACGTCGATGACGTTGATGCTGGGCATCGACGTTGATGCCCGGCATCAACGTCATCAACGTCATCAATGTTGATGCCGACATCAACGTTGATTCCGGGCATCAACGTCGATGCCCAGCATCAAGGTCGATGCCGAGCATCAACGTTGATGACGTTGATGCCGGGCATCAACGTCGATGCCCAGCATCAACGTCATCAACGTTGATGTCGGCATCAACATTGATGCCGGGCATCAACGTCGATGCCCGGCATCAACGTCGATGCCGAGCATCAACGTTGATGACATTGATGTCGGGCATCGACGTTGATGCCCATTGATGCTGGCATCAATGTCGATGCCGGGCATCAACGTAAATGCCGGTTGATGCCCGTCATCGATGTTGATGCCCGTCATAAACGTGGATGCCGGCATTAATGTTGATGCCGGGCATCAACGTCGATGCCCCCCATCGACGTCGATGTCGGGCATCAACGTCGATGCCCGGCATCAACGTCATCAACGTTGATGTCGGCATCAACGTTGATGCCGGGCATCAACGTCGATGCCCAGCATCAACATCGATGCTGAGCATCAACGTTGATGATGGGCATCAACGTCGATGCCCGGCATCAACGTCATCAACGTTGATGCCGGGCATCAACGTCGATGCCCAGCATCAACATCGATGCCGGGCATCCACGTCGATGCCGGGCATCCACGTCGATGCCCGGCATCCATGTCGATGGCGGGCATCCACATCGATGCCAGGAATCCACGTCGATTCCCGGCATCCACGTCGATGCCGGGGATCCACGTCGATGCCGGGGATCCACGTCGATGCCGGGAATCCACGTCGTCGATGCCCGGCATTGACGTCGTCGATGCCCGGCATCCACATCGATGCCGGGCATCCACGTCGATGCCAGGCATCCACGTCGATGCCCGGCATCCACGTCGATTCCCGGCATCCACGTCGATGCCGGGCATCCACGTCGATGCCGGGCATCCACGTCGATGCCCGGCATCAACGTTGATTCCCGGCATCGACGTCAATGCTGGGCATTGACAAGGGCCATGAGGGCCGCCCTTTGGCGCCCAAGCGAGGGAGGTCGCTCGCTTGGGCGCCAAAGGGCGTCCCTCACGACCCCCTTCGATGCTCAGCATCGATGTCGATGTCGGGCATCGACGGGGGCCGTGAGGGCCGCCCTTTGGTGCCCAAGCGAGGGAGGTCACTCACTTGGGCACCAAAAGGCGGCCCTGACGGCCCCCATCGATGCCCAGCATCGACGTCGATCCCGGGCATCGATAGGGGCCGTGAGGGCTTCCCTTTGGCACCCAAGCGGGCGGTGCCCTCCCCCTCCTTCCTCCTCCCCACTCCCCTCCACTTTCCCCTCCCCCCGCGCCCGCGCCCTCCCTTCCACCACCCCCCGCCGCCCTCCCTTCCACCGCCACCACCCACCACCTCCTCCTCCTCCTCCCTTATACCTCTGTCGCCCTCCCCCTTCCCCCTCCTCGCTCCTCCCCCGCCGCCCTCCCTTCCACCGCCACTTCCCACCTCCCCGCCATTGCATTGTTTCAATTTTTTTTAAATTTTATTTTATTTTGTTTTTAATTTTGTTTAATTTTGTATAGTTTATGTTTTTTAAAATTTTGTTAAATTTTTTGTTTAAAGTTTGTTTAATTTTTTTGAAATTTTGTTTAAAGTTTGTTTAATTTTGTATAGTTTAATTTTTTTAAATTATTTTGTTTTTTAATTTATTTTAAAATTTTGTATAGTTTGATTTTTTTATTGTTTTAAAATTTTTGTTTTAATTGTTTTTAAGTTTTTGTATAGTTTTTAAAAAAAAAATTATAATGTTAGTTTGGTTAGTATATAGATACTTAGTTTTTTTTTAATGTATTTTTAAATTTTTAATTATAATGTTATCTTAGTTTAGTTTGTTTTTAATTTTTTTAATTTTTTAATTATAACATTAGTTAAAATTTGTTAGTTTAATTTGTTTTTAATTTCTTTTTTAAAACCCAAAGCTAATATTTGTGGAATAGGGAGCATTCGTGCAAGATGGGAGTGTGTTAAACCAAGCCATAGATCCTGAAGGAATATGACATCTGAAATGATGGGTATAGATGTAGACTCAGATTGTGCGCCCATTGATAATAGAGAAGAGTATGGGTCATCTACATCTTCATCAAGTCCTTCATCTGCAGAAAATGTAGATTTTGATGGGGTGTCAGAATCCATGGATGAATTTGAAGAAGCAGTGTAGAGCCTTTTTATTAGTATGATTTTTGTAATTGAAACTCTAGAGGAGTTTTTGATGATGGGGTGTTAGAATCCATGGATGAATTTGAAGAAGCAGTTTAGATGCTTTTTACTAGTATGATTTTTGTAATTGAAACTCTAGAGGAGTTTTTGAATATTTATATGAACCATTTGTTCTTGTATGGTCTAATATATTATCTCATTATGAATCACATCATAATTCCTTTTTTTTTATATGGTTATAATGGTGAAATTATTAGAGAAATTTGTTTTTTTGTTTAATATGCAATTTTCCTGAAAGTTGTAATTTATCGCTTCAAGAAATTTTTTTTTTTCCAATTTAAGGTTGATTTTAAAGTTTTGTTAAACAACAATATGGGATGTTTAGGCCATGGCTCTATTTTTTACCCTAAAAAAAAATACGTGTATACTGGTATCAACACTTTTCTATTTGGGGGGTGTTTTTGGTGTTTTTTTTGCAAAAATCATCGTTTTTATGGGTAGAGTTCTCGTTCATAGTATATAGTTCTCGTTTCATAGTATAAGTGGTTAAGGGTGCAATAAGCTCTAGGAGGGCTAAAACTGATCTGAGAGAAGCTCTCGGGGGCTGGCTAACTGAGGCTAGGTGTTGGGACTGAGGACTGGGATGCATGCAAGACTGAAAATGCAAATAATGAAAATGTTGGTAGGACTAGGATGGAGTATAGGAATATCCTAACACCCCCACTTAATCCATCCCGGGCCCTGGTAACTGAGACCAAAGGTCACCCAATACAATGAATAATAACAGTCAATAAACCGAGGAAATGGAGAAAACCTCATGGGAAAAATACCCCCCCTCAAAATAGACTATAAAGCACACACAAAAATAAATGCTCCAAACTCAAGAAGGTGTGATGGTTGGTCATATGTCTGGAGGTATCTTCTTTTTGGGAAGAAGTGGATCATGCTCAGAAAGCATGTGCTTGTACTTACTCTTCAGATCGAATGTGATGAGAACAAATCCAAAAGTATGAGGATGATCCGTGAACCTGTGATTCGAATCAGCTGAGGTAGGATCAAATCTATGAATGTGCAGATAGTCTTTTGTCTTCCCCTTCGAACCATCATGGGTGAGATTATGCCAAAAAGAACCATCACATGATTGCTTGAAATCCAAATCAGATTTAAGACTTGAAGAATAGTTTCTTGAGATCTCCTTTGAACCAGCAGGGGTGAGATCAAAACCATCATATGCATGAGAAATTATCCCAAGTAGTGATTGCTTAGAATCCAAATTAGATCCAAGACTTGAATCATGGTTTCTTGAGATCTCTTTTGAACCATTAGAGGTGAGATCAAAACCAGTAAGTGCATGAAAAATTATCCCAAGCAAATGGAAATGGCCATTATCTTCAATAACCTTCTGAAAGCATGAAATAATTATCATATAGTAGTAAATAAGAGGTGAGTGATCAAGGAGAGTGAATGCATTACCTCCAATGGCTGGTTTGACCTCTGAAACATTCAATAGATCATGATGCAAACCAACAGACTCTGGTGCAAGAGAGGATTTAGGACCTTCTGCAATTTCTAGAGTGTGAGCTGGCACAGAATTCAAAATATTAGAAATCTGGAGCATGAGTGTAGAATCTACAAGTTTTTCTTCTTTGTGGACAACTTCAATATGAGATATGTTTGATACTGGTTCATGATCGATGAGATCATTAGGGAGGGCGAATGCATCACTTTTCTTGCTCTCGAAAGGGTTTGGACCAATTCCTTCATTCTATCTGCCAAATATTTCATCCAGGTGGGCCCATAACTCTTTTGGAGAAGAAACATCATGGAGGTCATATAACATGCATCGAGACATAGCATACATCATGGCTGCACAAGTTATTTCACCTTCATTTAACTAGTCATACTCTTCTTCAAAGGATTCGAACTCTCTTTCAAAACAATAATCAAAGAGACCATGTATCTTCAAATGTGCTATCATTTGTGGTTTCCATTCATCATAGTTGAATGGAGAAAGAGGAGTAATTCCTTATGAATACATGGAAGTTGTAGAAGACCTGCAAAAATAATAGAAAATTCTGCAACTGCTACTGCTGCAAAAGATGCAGAAACTGCTGCAACTGCTGCACTCGAAATCTTTATAATAACCTGCAAAAAACTCTCAGGAATGGAGATAAACAATAATCTCAACATGCTATGATACCATGTGAAAATACTCACAGCAGATCTAACAGCTGATGTATACCTCACAAGAAAGAATTTAGGAATAAGATTAAGAGTGGTCAATGCAGTAAAATGAGCAACAGAATAATAATACAGTAGAACTCGGATAGAAGCAAAATAACTTCACACACACTCATTAATTAATCACAATATGGAAAAATAAGTAGTACAATGCATGAGGATTCGAATGCCAAGGTGGCAATTTGAATTAGCCTTCATGGAGTGATCAAAAGATCATTAGAGTGTCATCGGAGCAGAACTAGAAGTCTATCTCATCATCAGTGGAGTCATCAATGCTCAAGTAACCCATCAGTCAAACTGAGTCTAACTGAGTGTGGTAGGTGTGACTGAGTGTAACTGGCACATGGAGGCACTAACTGAATGAAGGAGGCTTAGTGGAGGGCGCATGAGGAGCTAACTAGAGTCAGAATGGGCATTCTAGTCTCACTAGAGGCCCATCGAAGTGATATAGTTAGTTGAGACTCAGTCTAGCCTTAAATCAAGGAAAGAACTAATGATAACTCAATTAATTGAAGTGAAACTGAGTGGTAGGTGAGAGAGGACGAGTGGCTTCCTTAAATCAAGGAGGAAGGGCGCACTAAGCTATAGGAGGGCTAAAACTGATTTGAGAGAAGCTCCCGGGGGCTGGCTAATTGAGGCTAGGTGCTAGGACTGATGACTGGGATGCATGCAATTTCATGCATGCTGCATGCAAGACTGAAAATGCAGATAATGAAAATGATGGTAGGACTAGGATGGAGTATAGGAATATCCTAACAAATTTGTTTTTGTCTTCTGCGGATAAGTTGTGTTATTTGTTTAATTCATGTATTTATTTTGTATATGATATCTTTATCTTGAAATATATATTTTGTTTTGCCACTTATGTAAATGATACCTCTGTTTTATGAAATGTATATCTTATTTGTTGTTCACATTAATGATATTTCCAGAATGTAATTAGTGACCGGTCATGCTTAGTTTGCTTACATTGTTTAGTACGCTTAGTTTGCTTACATTGTTTAGTTTGCTTAGTTTTCTTTTAGTCCTATTATTTACAAATACCTAGAGTTTAGTTAGCTTAACATTCCATGTTCAGTCGTAGTTAGAATTAGTTCTGTCAGTTTCTTTCCTGTAGCTGTAGGTTAGTTTTATTTATATCTCAATTTTTGTCTTATTATGCCATAGAAATAGTTCATTCCTTAGACAATGGTTAGAATATGTTACTTCTTGTTATCTGAGCTCCTAGACACTCTATTCATTGCTTCCTTGCACTGTAGGTTCATATGCATCAGCTAGCTGACGTTAAGATCATCCAATCTACTTCTTTCCCTAGTTTAAATCGTTTTTCTCCATCCAGAATGTCATTCGGACAATCATTGGAATCGTCATACGGACCTTAATACTTTCTGCATTGTTTTTATGATTGTTTAGAATCTAGTTCCTTAGGTCTTTGAACTGTAATATTTCTTGCAATTAATTAGCATTCTTAACTGTAATTAAGATCTTGTTTTGCACTGCATAGAGTTTTAATTAAGTTTCATCATCATCCTTAGTTTTCATTCTATTTTCCCTTAATTTTGCTTTAGTTTCTTTACGAATTATGTTTCTTTTATATCTGATTCATTAATGCTTTACTGTTACAGAATTTATCAGTTTCATTCTTAGTGTAGTTTATCATATGTTAAGATTAATTTTAGATTAGAATTAGTAATTTCGTTCTCCAAGTTATCTTAGTTTTAAATAAATTCTCAGTTCAAGCATAGGATTAGTTTTCCATCTCCATAATTAGTAAAGATGTTCATGAAATAAGGTTTAGTTCAGAAATAAATATCTTTATCAAGTTTTCTACTTGCTTCTACATAAAATATCTTTATCAAGTTTTCTACTTGCTTCCAAATCAAATTTAGTTCGAGTAAATATCTTTATTAAGTTCTCTACTTGCTTCTACATTTCATCCATTCCAATTCATTTGCTTATGGATAGAAGATAGATCATAATGTTTAAAGTTAATTGTAGTTGGACAATCTTTAGTTTGCATTGATTTGTAGAAGTTAAACTAGATTTGTTTCCATTTTGTTTCCTTGTCACATCTGAAAGTCACCTTGATACATTTGCTCCCATCCCTATTACATTTGATACACTTCCTTGCAATCCTCAAGGAGAATGGAATTAGGTAGTTTTAGTATAGACTTGAAATATTAATTGAATGCATGAATAGTTGTTGAATTCACTTAGTCATTTGTAGTTTTTCTTTAAGTTCTTTGTTTCATAATTAGTTGTCAATTGAATTATCTCATAAATAGGTTTCTGAACTCATTTACAATTGTTTCTAATTCCTAGTTTAGAGTTTTTAATCAGTAGTTTTCAACTTCATCAATGTAGTTCTGCTTTTTATTTAGTCTTGCTTCCTAAAATAATATTATTGTTTTTATATCTTTTAGTTATTATCCATATAGTAGAGTAGTATAGCTTGATACTATTCTGATCTGTTGGTTTAGTTAGGTTTAATTAGTTTATTTGTTGTATTTCTGAAGTTTGACTTGGTTTTTCATTTTGAAAGATCTTTCGATCTTTTCTTTATTAAACATTTCTAAGGTTTGTCAAGCCAAAACTTAGGTCCCATTCTACCTCAGCATATACTGTGCCACAAATCTAAGATTACCAACCCTGGTCGATAATTAAATATTTTGGTGATTCTTTAAGACAGTAAATACACCTCAACAATGCATGTGAGTCCATATTGTTGCTTGCTATGGCTGTGGTGTTTTCCTGCGTTGACAGCCTTTGTCTATTTTGAGCGATACTTGGTGTGCTGGTTTATTTTTTGGGGTTGATCTTTACTATGCCATACCTCTTTCAGTGGCTGGTTCTTTTGTTGTACTTGTATGTTCTACTTATCAACATTTATGGTTTCTCTCTCTCAACTATGTTTATGCCCTTTACGAAGGGCCAATTTGTTCTAGTTATTGACTTGCCTATGAGAGTAAATATTTGATCTAAAAGTTAAAATATGAGTATAAGGAAGGTTCTTCCCATAAGGTAAGTCATCCTATATGATTTTGACATGTTTGTTCTGCAATTTTGTTGCCTTGTTTGTTTTTTAATGGCGCATACAATATTTAATGGTAGTCGTGCAGCATGGTATGTCTTGGTAGGTGGTAGTATGATTCCTTGTTATTGGTTTCTAATTTTTCAAGTGCTAAGGAATTTGTATATATAAATACTAAGGTTCCCACACTCTTCATCAATGTACAACACTTCATTCATGGGTACTCCATTTCAACGCATAATTTTCATCTCTTTCAACTTTAACACAAGGACCTCTTGGCCCTTGGGAGTATTAAGGTTGAAAGAGATGAACATTATATTTTGATGGAGTAGTTGGAAGACATGAACATTGTGTTTTAATGGAGTAGTTGAAAGAGATGAAAATTATGTTTTAATGTTAGAACTGTGCTATCTTGGTTCACTAATTTTGTTGGTGCAAGTGTGCTTCCATGTTTGGTTTCCCCTTGGTTGGGTATTTGAAAGTCGGATTCTGGTAGAACCTAAATGAGGATGAGAGGATCACATCTTCCAAGTTGAACCCTTCCTATATAGTGATGATAAGCTTTCAGTTGTTGCATGGCACATATGTGGACGACATATCTTTGAGAGAGAGTCTTGTTATGTTATGTTGAATTTGTGGTTAGCCCACTTGTTATGTTATGCTGACTTTGTGGTTAGTCCACTTGTTATGTGGTTAGCCCACTTATTATGTTATGTTGACTTTGTGGTTACCGCACTTGTTATGTTATGTTGAATTTTTTATGTTGACTTTGTTGTTATTCCACTTGTTTCGATATGTTTTTGGTTAGCCATGTTTGTGTGTTGACTTGCGGTTAGCCCTCTCAAGGTTAGATTTTTCGTTGACCCTTCATTTAACTTGATGGACACAATGGCACACTGACCCAAAGGCACCATATGCAAGAGTTTCTAGGACTCTTTCAAGGTTATCATATGACTTTCAATCAAGATGAATCTAGATTCTTTCCATGGACTTCAAGCCCATCATCAATTGGTAGCATGGACCATCACTAAGGGTTCCATGGCCCCATCAAACCACAAATGACCACAGAATGGGTCATTTGACCCATTTGGTGTTCCAATGCCCATATCAATCCATGTCATAAATATTTATCACTTCTTGTCATATCATCATCCTTTATCTTACCTTTGACATTAATGATTTGTCATCAATGACAACCTTTCTCATCAATATCCCCCTTTGTTATTGATGGAAACCTTTTCAAGCACTCTCCTCCTTTGACATTAATGACAAAGGGTCAAAGACTTGTCCATCAAGGACTTCACAATGCCCCCCAAAAAAAGATTTTTGAATGCTTCTTTATTTGACTGCTCCCCCTGTCTGATATGCTGCTATACTTGTACTGAAATTGGCTTCCCTTTGCTTCTTGGATATCCCTGAGAACATGCTTCTTACTGTCACAAAAGTACTTTTTGACTAAGTAATTTAATCCCACTATGTCTGAGCATTTATCAAAAATATTCTACTGAATCAGTGTCTACACCCTTTATCAATTAGCACTCTAGTTCTGGCTACTTTTGTCTTTGTTTGAAGCCTTCTTATTGCTTTGACTGTCTTGTGAACCTCAAATAAATAGGATTGAACAGTTTTACATACAAAATTGTCTTATGCTGATCTCCCCCTTAGAGTGTGACTTTAAGCACCTACTGATTTCCTCAAATCTGTCAATACACAGTCCTCAACATTTTCAGACAGATTTATTCATTTTTCCAAGTCTTCATCCTAACTTAATCAATGGGGATATCATAGAAAGAGAGTTTCTTCTACAACATCACTTAAAACTGTGCATATACATCTTCCATAATTCATCACTTCTCATGGCATTATGCCTGCATGTACCTTTACTATCCCTGTGTGCATTCGGGAGGCCCTGCGGGCATTTTCCCAAAATCCTGACGTGCATTTTAATATACCTGGAGGTCATTTTGTAAATCCCTACGATCATTTTATGTTGTTTGCTGGCATATCTTCACTGTATGCGGGCATTCTTAAACTTGTTGCAGGCATTTTAAATCGACCTTTCCACTTGTTGCAGGTATCTTCACCTCTGCAGATGGTTTTATTTCATATGAGGGCATTTACTTATGCCTGGTGGGCATTTCTCCTTTTCATGCATCCATTGTGGGCATATTTTCTTGATGTGTGGAAATAATTCTACTCAGTCTTGCGAACGTTTTTTAGATCCACGCGCATTTATTGATACCACCTTCATACATGCGGGCATATTCTTAGTCAGTGTGGGCATTTCTCCATTATTTCAAGACCCTGTGGGCATCTACCTTCTTCATTGCATGCATAAACTGAATCTAGTGGGAATTTACTTTATATGCTGCAAGCAGTTTCTTGATTTTCTTCACTTCCTTGAAAGCTTGGTAGACATTCTATCAAATTTAATGTTTGCGGGCATTTGTCAGTGTATTCCCTTGAGATGGTCACATCTCCGGGCGTGTTTGCACCCCCTTCACAACCTCTGCATGCATTTTAACCTTCATAAACTATGCTTTCCCTTTCTTTACAACCTCTGCATGCATTTTAACCTTCCATATTAGAGTTGAAGACATGTTTTGTAAGGCCTGCGGGCATTCCTTGCTGACATGGTTGGACATTTAATCACTTGAGCGAGCATATTACTTCCACTTACTAATTATCTCATCTTAGTCAGTTCTGCCCTTAATGTTGATATAATAGATATATCTAGTAAACTCATAAAAGGTAAGCATGCATCAATATCAGTCCTAAACATCATAACATTGTTTTACTTTATTTGTTTTTCTTTGCTGACCATACTTCTCCCCCTATCAACATGCATCCTTTTTTTGAGTCACACAAGCCAAATTTGTATTACCTCTGATTTTTTTTTTAACTTCATCCTTGCTTTGTATTTTCTATCCTTCTATCTGTGTATACAATCACGATCCTAGGACCTATCATTTTTCTTGGAGTAGTCATTATTTTCTCTTGAGTTCATTCTCCAAACTCCATGGACTCAAGGTGTACTAAGGTTTTTTGAAAGACCTCAGTCTTAGCCTTCCATATGGCAACCACCTTTACTGCACTGATCAACTTCATTCATTGGACATTGAACCATATAGCCCTCCTTAATTTGGTTGCTTGCCACTTTGATTTGACTTCTAAATTGATGACATCATGCCTAGCCTAATCATAAGAGAAACCCTAACGTCACTTAGAAGGACCTTCTAGGAGGTATTTGAGAGGATATAAGAACTATTATAGCCTTTGTTGAGAGCGTTGTCTTTATGGCACTTTGTGCTATGTTTTGGTATGGTTGATCTAGGGTTTTCAAGCACACTTGTTTATGACATCAAGGGTTTTTAAGGTTGTCTCTACTTGAGCGTCATTTCTTTTTTGGGTAAACAAGCAACACTTAACCTGTCCTTACTTAGCACTATCCTTTATGAGGGTTTCTATAGCAATTTTGGTTCTCACTCCTTCATGCATGCGTGTCCATGCTGCTGCTTGTTGTGGCTGCGTGTTTTGCTGTGTTGACTGTCTTTGACTATTTTGAGGGATACTTGGTGTGCTCATTGATTTTTTGGGCATGATCTTGACTGTGTTGTACCTCTTTGAGTGGTTGGTTCTTCTGTCTTACTTGTATGTCTTTTTTATCAACATTTATGGTCTCTCTCTCTCTCTCTCTAGTATGTTTATTCCCTTGACTAAGGGGGGCCAGTTTGTTCCAACTGTTGACTTGCCTCTGAGAGGTAAGATTTGGACTGAAAGTTCAAATCTGAGTACATTAAGGAAGGTTATTCCCATCATGTAATTCATCAGGTGTAATTTTATCATGTTTGTTCTGTGATTTTGCTACATTGATTGTCTTTGACTAGTTGAGGGATACTTTGGCATGCTAGTGGAAAGCCACATGCTGCTTCTATGGTCTAGGGTGACTGTGGAAGGTCACAATCTATGCCTCATTAGGTAAATGTTAAATATAGTAAATAAATATGACTACAATAATATTTTGATTTTTTCTGTTAACATTCGATTTTCACTGTTACCATTCACTTTTTTGGTGCTTATTGTGAATATTTCCATATGATAACATCATTATTATATTGTGGCAGGGCTCTACTCATGGCCAAGGAGTAGAACATGTATCTTATCCTTTGGAGGTAAAAGTAAATATTATTGCAATGTCTCATTTTTGTTTATGTTACAATTATTGACTCAACTAAATATGAATATAATAACTAGAAACTCCAACCCCATAATATTTCCATGTGACAACATGCTTATTACACTATGGCAGGGGTCTGCCCATGATCATCATGGCACAGAACGCGTGCCCTCCACTTCTGAGGTAAAAATAACTATTATTGCAATATCTCTTTTTTTATTATGTCACAATTATTTTCATAACGTTTATTTATTGATTTATTGTGTCAGGGTGGTTCCAGTGGAAAGGCACCTCCTGCTCCTATGGTCCAGGGTAACAGTGGAAGGTCACACTCTGTGCCCTGTTAGGTAAGTGTTAAATATAATAACTAAATGTTTCAATTTTTTTTGTTAACATTCGATTTCCACCGTTGACATTCACTTTTTTGCGTGCTTATTATGAATATTTCCATGTGATAATATGATTATTACATTATTATGCTTTTCTCATTTTTTTATGTTACAATTATTGACTCAACTTTTATTGATTGATTTATTTTGTTAGGGTGGTGGAAGTGAAAAGCCACATGCTGCTTCCACGGTCCAGGGTGACCATGGAAGTTCACAAGCTATGCCTTGTCAGGTAAATGTTAAATATAGTAAATAAATATGACTACAATAACTAAATATTTTGATTTTTTATGTTAACATTCGATTTCCACTGTTACAATTCACTTTTTTCATGCTTATTGTGAATATTTCCATATGATAACATGCTTATTACATAGTGGTAGGGGTCTTCTCATCGCCATGGAGAAAAACATGTATCTTATCCTTCAGAGGTAAAAGTAAATATTATTGCAGTGTCTCATTTTTGTTTATGTTACAATTATTGACTCAACTAAATATAGTAACTAAATATTACTACAATATATAGAAATGCCAACCCCAGAAGATTTCCATGTGACAACATGCTTATTACACTGTGGCAGGGGTCTTCCCATGATCGTCATGGAATAGAACGTGTGTCCTCTACTTCTGAGGTAAAAATAAATATTATTGCAATATCTCATTTTTTATTGTGTTACAATTATTTTCATAATTTTTATTTATTGATTTATTGTGTCAGTGTAACATCCCCAAAATTCACAAAAATTTAAAATTTTCTAAGTAACATTAAATGCTACATTCTTTATGAAAACAAGGACCAGTTTGGGTGAACCCTTACGGGTATCAAACCTTGGTCTTGTATTGTAAAATTCTCATTTTGGAAAAGAAATGCAATGCTATTTAAGTAATACCAGTGGTGGATTATGCATAGGGTATTCAACTTTGGAAAAGTCGATAGACTATTTGCTTAGTATTTTAATGTTTAAAATAATTGATATTTATTTTGTAAGTGCGTTATGATGCAGTATGTTTGATGAAATCTATGTAAATGTTTTAGTGGTTAATATACTGTGAATCATTACATGTTACAATAATGTGTGATAAACGAAATAGATACAAGTTTATATGTACGTTCTTGTAACTTTGATCTTGTTTAAGCAATTAGCCTGTATCCTGAATTTTCAATACTATTAGGGTTTGCAATATATAAAACTATATTTTATAATGATTAAAGATTCGTTTTTATTTAAGAAGTTTTATGCCATTAAACATATGTTATTTGATTCCTGGTATATAAGGGTTATGCTATACTTTAACTTGGGTTTTAAGATAAGTAAGAGATGGATTAGAAGACTGTTACTTCTGTACTATGCCATGTGATGCTATGTAGAAATAATTGTATGAGAAGTTACTGAAAATTAACAAAGAACTGTTATACAGAAATGAAACATATTTATTATATGCTATGCAATCATTCAAATCTATCTATAATTTTGACTTGTTTTGTACTAGAGTATGACACATAAAGTGTGTGGAAAAATACAGAGAAGTAATTTCTATTCTATCTTTCATCAATTAAATATGGAAATTAACTAACCATTCAACATTTTAAACTAGCAGATGAAAAGATGTTCATAATAGGTAGATAATCAATAAAAAATTAAGATCATTTAAGGAATATCTAAGAATTCTGATAACATATTTACATTCATTTCTCTACTAATGCAATTTGACAGAAAGTAAATAAGATAACACATTTAGAACTTGGTAACTGTAGAAGAGACAAACAACCAAAGGAGTCTATTCCACCCAACCTTTTGCTGAAGATAGCCAAGTTACTTGCCTTATGACCCTTGAGCCTGTTCACTAAACCACCAGGACGAAGATGCTGTGTGGAGAATGAAATAAATTCCTTTGCAACTCAGCAGTAGTACTTGACAGTATTACTTCTGCCTCTATCAATATTGAACTCAACAATGTGGCTGCACTAGTTTAGAATGTAGTATTAACTCACTCAATCACTTCTAACCTTCCCCTCATTGAATCTCTTGTGCTCTTTTGTCTTTATCTTTCAAAAATTTTCACAAGGTAAGAACTGAATAGCCTCCTGCTGAATTCGATGGGTAGATAAAGCATGCCTAGGTCCTTGGTCGATTTTCTTTAGTTAATGAGCCATTTGCTCAATTCCACTTTCTTGGGGAACATGACCATAAAAATAGGGAAGTTTCCTTCTGCAACAGCTAGAAGGGATTTGAGGATGCTTCCAAGTGTCAGTTTTCTCTCCACCCTGGTCCATTCCTCCTAGTGGGTCAGTGAACACTCATTCAATAGTCCCCTTTGGATATTTGTCTCCTCTTTTATTTATAAATAATAAAATATTCAGAGTAATTAAATACAGTCATCCTTGACCCCACTTGGTCAATAAACATAAAACTTTACAATAACATAAAACATAATGTTTTCTGACAACATAAAATGTTCAGAATTTGGGTATGTGACAAACACCCCCTCTTAAGTTCAACATCATCCTCGATGTTGCTTTATTCATCATCCTCTAATTCCTCCTGGAACAGATTTGGATATGCCACCCGCATATTACTTTCCAACTCCCAGGTTGCTTCATCTGGACTAAGGTGCTTCCATTTCACCTTTACCTGTCCAATGGTACGATTACAAAGCCAAATTTCCCTCTTGTCGAGGATACAATTCGGTTCCACCAGAAAATATCCTTCTGGTTCCACCTGTACATCATTCCAATTAATCACATGAGTAGCATCATGCACATACTTTTTCAGAAGAGAGATATGAAATACATTATGCACTTTAAGATTTGGTGGTAAATCCAATTGATATGCCACTGGTTCTACCCTAGACAATATTTCAAAAGGTCTGCAATACCTTGGTGCTAATTTAGCACAACTTCATAACTTTAAGGATTTCTTTTTAGGTTTTACCTTGAGGAAAACATGTTCACCAACCTGAAACTCTTTCTGAGTTCTTTTGAGATCTGCATGGCTTTTCTGTCTATCTTGTGCAATTTTCAAATTGCCTTGAACCTGTTTCACGGTTAGTTCCATTTATTTTAATAACTCAGGTCCTAACATTAACTTGTCAACTGGATTACTCCAAGAAATAGGAAGGTTACACTTTCTGCCATACAAAATTTCAAATGGACTAAGTTTTGCTGAAGCTTGGTAGTGGTTATTATAAATAAACTTAGCAAGATGCAAATATTCCTCCCATTTACCTAGTTGATCTCTAACATACATTCACAACATATCTTCAAGAATTTGGTTGAATCTTTCTGTCTACCCATCCGTTTGCGGATGAAATGATGTGCTGAGATTTAAAGTAGTATCTAAACCTTTAAATAAAGACTTCCAGAAATTTCCTGTAAACTTAGTGTTCCTATCAAAAACTATAACTTTTGGAATCCCATGCAAACGAAAAATTTGTTTCATAAAAATTTCAGCAATGTTAGCAGCCTTATAGGTTGTTTTAAAAGGTATGAAATGGGCTACTTTACTAAGCTTATCCACAACTACTATTATGGAATCATTATGTTTCTGATTTTTAGGTAAACTAGTTATAAAATCAATACTAATTATTTCCCATTTCCAATACGGAACAGGTAGCGGCTGCAGTAGTCCTGCTGGGTTTTGATGTTCAACCTTTATTTGCTGACATTCCATACACCTAGCAATATATTCATCTACCTCGTTTTTCATATTTTGCCAAAATTAATCCTTCCTCAGCATTGTTATCATCTTTTGGTAACCAGGATGCCCTGAGTATGGAATTTTATGTAATTCATAAATCAACAACTTAATTTCAGCAACATTAGGCACATAAAGTCTGTTTTATATAGCATTAATCCTCTTTCATCAATTCTGAAATCTGTTATTAAATTTTCAGCATTATCTTCAGCAACCTTTTCATGTAATTTTTGATATTTTTCATCCATTCTGATTCCTTCCTTAATCTGATTTTCTAGATCAGTTTTATAAGTACTGATTGTTGAAACAAAATTTAGCCTAGCATTTCTGCTTAAGGCATCAACAACTTTATTTTCTTTACCTTTAATGTGTTGAATATTGAAATCATATTCGTTAAGGAAAGCTAGCCACCTAGCTTGCCTTGCGTTTAGATTTGGTTGATCCAACAAATATTTTAAACCTTTATTATCTGTCATTACAATAAATTTTCTTCCGATTAAGTGATGATGCCACATCTTTAACGCATGTATCATGATAGCCATGTCGTAAGTTGCATAGTTCTTCTCATGAATATTTAACTTCCTAGACTCATATGCAATCACATGACCTTCTTGTGTTAAGACCCTGCCAAGTCCATCATTGCATGCATTAGTGCACACGATGAAATCCTTGTTTGGATCAACAATTTTTAGAATAGGTGCAGTTGTTAATAGTTCTTTTAGTTTCTTAAAACTTTCTTCGCATTTTTTATCCTAGATAAATTTCTTACCTTTCTTTTGTAAAGAGGTTATAGGATTCTCTATTCGAGATAATCCTTCTATAAATTTACGATAGTAACCTGTAATTCCCACAAAAGATCGTACACCAGTTACGTCTTTAGGGGCATGCCATTCATTAATTTCTTTTATCTTGTGTGGGTCTAATGCGATTCCATCCTTGGATATCACATGCCCTAGGTACTGTATTTTATCTTTAAAGAAATCACATTTGCTGAACTTAGCATAAAGTTGGTGTTCTCTTAACACTTGTAAAATTATTTTTAAGTGTTCGTTATGTTCTTCTTTAGTCTTAGAATAAATTAGAATGTTGTCAATGAAAAAAATTACAAACTTATCTAAGTACTTATGTAAAACATTATTCATAAGACACATGAAAACTGCTGGGGTGTTGGTCAACCCAAACGGCATAACCATGAACTCGTAGTTCCCGTAATGGGTTCTGAAAGTAGTCTTAAAGATGTCCTCATCTTTAATTATAACTTGATGGTACCCAGACCTTAAGACTATATTAGAAAATATCTTCGCGTCGCATAGTTGATCAAATAGATCATCAATGGGAGGCGAAGGATATATGTTCTTTACGGTCATTTTATTTAATTGACAGTAATCTATGCATAAACGCATAGTTTCGTCCTTCTTTTTAACAAAAATGATAGGTGCTCCCCATGGAGACACACTTGGTCTTATATAATTCTTATCAATCAGTTCGTTAAGCTGTGATATAAGTTCATTAAGTTCCAGAATGTTCATTCTGTAAGGATCCTTTGAGTTTGGTATCGTTTCCAGTACTAACTCAATGGTGAAATCTAGTTCCCTTTTAGGAGGTAGTCCTAAAATTTCTTCCGGAAATATATCAGAAAATTCCTTTAGAATGGGTATGTCTTCCAACTTTAACTTATCTTCCTTAGTTGATTGTTCGTCACTAATTACATTTACAGCAAACAACTTACACCCTTTATGAATAGCCTTTTTAACTTGCAAAGCATAAATTTGTCTAACATAAGTCTTTCTAGGAATTTTTTTTACTATTATAGTTTCACATTCATCATTCAAGCAAGTAAAAGTCTTTTCAAAGTAATTTAATAGTACCCTATTATTTTCCAACCAATCCATTCCAATCAAAACATCGTAAGAGACTAAAGGTAACACATTTAGCTTAACATGAGTCCTAAACTGATTCATCATTAATTCAAACTCTTTTACATAATCAATTACCTTTCTTTTAGTTCCAATAGCTAATTGAACCAACCATGACTTATCAAACTTGTCTATTTTCAGATTGCAACATTTAACTAAATCAGGTGACAGATAGCTAAGACTTGCTCCTGGATCAATTAAAATAGATATGGGTTTATCTTTAAGCATACCTTCTACTTCAACCATGGAAGTTTGATGATCAGCTTGTCTGTTTTCCAAAGCTGCATTGATTCTGGGCATTTCCCTCGCTAGGTCCCCAATAGTAGCCTCCTCCTGTATAGTGTGTATGTTGTTGATGGTCCTTTTTCTGAGTGGGCAATTTGATGCATAGTGAGGTCCCTGACAGTCCCAACATTTAACAGGTTCTTTCTGTTCATTGTTTTTAACGAAATTTTTAGGCAAATCACTGTTTCTTGCAGCCGTAAATTTTGACATTGTATTACTTGTTGAATTATTTCCTTGAAATTTTGTGTTAGATTAATTACGTGAATTATTATTTCCAAAGTTGCGATTAAAAGAAAACTGTTTCTTCCTTTGTTCAAAATTATTAGGCCTTTTTACCTTCCAGTTTGGTATGCCTTCTCTTTTCTTGTTCTGTTCATAACATATATTTTCGTTTCTCATGGCCTCTTCAAGAGTTCGAGGACCATCATACTCAATCATGTCCTTTATATGAGAGGGAAAACAACTCATAAATCTCTGTAACTTAGGCTTTTCTTCAGTGATGTAAGGCACACACCTTAATAAATTTAAGAACTTGCTACTTAATTCTCTCATATTCATGGAACCCAACTTTAACTCATAAAACTCTTTAGTTCGTTTCTCATAATACTGTTCCAACATAAACTTTCTTTTAAAATATTTCTTGAAATTACTCTAGTTTACACTTTTCTCTTTTAAACCTTTTACTTGTTTCAGATCTTGCCACCAAATGTCTGCTTTTCTAGTCATATTATAAATTTTCATTTTAGTTTTTAAATGACTTGAGTAGTTGTAAATTTGAAAATATTTATTCATACCAGACAGACGTGCTTTGGCTATCTCACTCTTTTCTGTTTCTCCATTAAAAGTTGGTGGTTTGATCTTTTTAAACTCGCCATAAATTTCTTCGTATGGCTTTTAATTCTTCTTTTTAGTGTAGTAGTCACTTTCACTACTATAATTGGAATACTTGTGATTTTTCCTGTGCGCTTTTTCATAAAATTCAGAAGATGGGCTGCTGTCATAATTAGTCAATTTTAACTTTTTATCCTTATGTTGGTAGGACATGGTTCCTGATTCAAAATTATTTTTTGTTCTTTTATCCTTATCATTGTTATGAAATTTATCCAATAGGATTTGATTTAGCTCCTCTTGAGGTTTCAAAATTCGTTCATTTTCTTCCTTAACAGTTTTTATCTCTATTTTTAAATCTTTTACTGTCCTTAGCAATTCAAATGAATTATCGTTCAATTCCACAAATAAATTTTATGCATTAATGTGTCCTTGTTCATTATTATTCAGTTCATTATTATGAGAACTGTTCTCAGCCGACTCTTCTGGTCTTTACATACCTGCAGACTAAATTTATAAATGCGGAACATAAAACAAAATAAATAAAAATCAGTAGTGTGCAATTATGTTCTAAATTTTTATTTGCGCGAGTGAGCCACTTCAGGCCTAGTATTTGAACCTGGCTTTGATACCACATGTAACATCCCCAAAATTCACAAAAATTTAAAATTTTCTAAGTAGCATTAAATGCTACATTCGTTATGTGGAAGTATAATTAAAGATGATTTGCTTATTTAAAATACAGCCTAATTTTGTATTATGATGACACCTTCTTCAATTAGTCGTCAATGTTATAAACATGTTATGTCAATTACATGCTATGTTTGTCATAAAGTATTTTCTACTTACGAATGACTAAATGCACGTATTTATGTTTATCATTTACTGCTGGATGTTTTATTACCTTTTTTTTTCCGAATAATTATGGTTACTTCTTTAAATGCATAAACATTGTCAATTAACTATGGTACTGTTTTATTCATAAGTACTAACTGATTGATTTTGTTTTTTATGAAGGAGTCATATGGGCACACCGAGGCTTACTTAGCTATTTATAGCTAACACTCATAAACTTCTGTCGCATATCATAGGTAAGAGCGAGACTCCTACCCAAAGCATAAACGATATATGTCAAAAAGACTTTGCTTAAAACTTCAATTAGCCTCTGATGTCAAAAAGTATAGAGAATTTAGTTTGTGTAAGGGTAAGACCTACCCTAGCTATGAGCACACGTAACTCACAAACGTCTTAACAAATTATTTATGTTTTTATCAATTATATTCATGTATTTTCTGGATACATTCATTATCCATAGTTCATTAATATCCTATGTATTTACAATTTCTCTTATATGGTTTAATTTCTTTCCTCAAATGTTATCTTTATAGGATTTGTTTGTTTGTATTAATATTATAGTTTAAATGTGTTCCCAATATCAAACTATGGTTTTTATGTAAGCATACCTTGGCATGGCAATGCTACAACCATGAACTAACAACTTGAAAAGTATATGTTTTGTAATCCAACCTTTCCATAATCTATAGATTATATTATATGCTATCAGCTATGCGTTATAATCTATGTGTGTTAGGAACCCATGTCTTTACTTTGTTAGTATATTGTTGTTGGGCACATATGCTTTGTAAGTCGTCCCGTAGTATTTGTTGATCCATAGTTTGTGTTATTGTTGTTGGTGCATATGCTTTGTAAGTTGCCCATAGTTTTGTTGATCCATAGTTTATATTGGCCCATGGTTTTGACTCATAGTATTGGCGCCTAGATTTAGCCCATGGTTTGTATTGACACATAGTATTGACCCATGGTATTGGCGCCTAGACTTAGTATATAAGTGTGTGTTGAGGCCTATTAAGGCACGGTGAAGTTATTTGTATTGAGCTTGCTCAAAGGAGGTTGCCCCCACAAAGTGGCCTGCGATCAATATAAAAGTGATTCTGAGCTCTATCATTTCGGCTATTTCGCATATTCTTATTAATTAATTGTTGCAGGTGCTTCACATATGGTATCAGAGCACTTTCTTGGGCTCACTGGGTGAAATTTCTGCCAATTTTTTTTTCGTATCTTTTGCAGGTTCGGATTTGGGAATAATCCCTATCCACTTAACTGTGGGAAGTACTTGGGCATAAGCCCTAAAACTCATTGTGAGGAGTACCACAGGAACCTCGAAGTAGCTCGCCCATTGAAAGGTCGTTTGTGGAAAAATGGTTATCAGTTTTACCTAAGATGTGGAGTGAGGGGTACTGCCCCAATACGCAAGTCGTCAGATAGCATTGGTGGCCGAGTGAAACCCCTGAACTGTTAGGAAGCTACACATACCTGGGGTCCATATATATTTTTAGATGCACTGTTGTCAATCACTGCTGCACTGTTTCAGATCCAGTCATTCAAATCCATTCTGAAAGCCATTCCAGATCCATCCGTTTTCAATCCATTCGGCGCCATTTCAGATCCCTCTATTTCTGCTCACTTCTGGGCTATTGCAGATCTATCTGTTTCAGATCCCTTCCGAGCTGTAGCCTCTCCATTCTGACTAAAAAACAATATTTTTTTCTCCATATCTCCGTTGTTTTCAGTCAGTTTCCCTTGAAACTTCCTGAGAACCCCTGTAATCCCATTCTGCATATTTCACTCCTGAGGACCCTATCCCCAATTCCACTTCCCAAAGCCCGAAATCCCACATTTGTCTATTTTTAGGGTTTGCCATAACTTCTTCGATTTTCACCCAATCGCCTTCAAATTTTACCACAGAGTTCCTTTTCTAATTCTGCTTCTTTGTCCCTCTCTGCCAAATTTTCTCATTCTTTCACCCTACTTCTGAAATCCCCCTTTTCTGCTTTCCTGTCCTTTCGACAGTGTCCAAAATCTAGTCCAACCCCAATTACCCATCATATTTTTTCCCAAATCCAAATTTCCCTTTACTCAATCAACTTCTGTTTGTGTTTTCCTACCCATTCCCAAAAAAATGAAAAAAAAAACCCTAGTTATGGTTGTCACCCATGCAAGAGCACACACCATGGAGGAAGCACTTGCAGCCATCCAAACCAAACTCCAAGATCTGGATGAAAAATTTCTCAGCCTCCATCTTCAGCATTCAGCTATGAACAATAACCGACAGCCAGAATCTTTTGCAGCCACCGGGTTCTCTTCTTCCAGCAATTTTCGTGGGCCGAAGCTTGATTTTCCTCGCTTCAATGGTACTGATCCGACTGGATGGATATATCGAGTAGAACAATATTTCAGTCTGCATAATACTTTTGATGTCCAGAAAGTTCCACTTGCATCCTTTCATTTGGAACAAGAATCCATTCAATGGTACCGTTGGTACATCTAAGCTCATCCTGAGCCAAAGTAGACAGATTTTCGCCAACTCCTTTTGCCACTATTTGGTCCTAGTGCTTTTGATGACTTCACAGGAGCACTCACTAAACTTCACCAAATGGGCACAGTGAGAGAGTATTAGACAGAATTTGAGAAACTGGCCAATCACATAGAAGGATTTTCTGATGAATTCTACAAGAGTTGTTTTATCAGTGGTCTCAAGGATGAAATCCGCTCAAAGGTCAAAATGTTCTGTCCCAACACAATGATGGAAGTCCTAGGCTTGGATAAGTTGGCAGAGGACAAGATCGTAGCTCAACAACGCTCCAAACCCACCTTTGTTCCCTTCAGAAATATGGGTTCCCAACGACCTCCCATCACGCTTGCTCCTCAACCAACTCCTATCAAGCATTTGTCTGAAACAGATATGTAGGCATGCCGAGAAAAAGGGATTTGTTATAATTGTGATGGGAAATTCACTCGACAACATATATGTGTTCAACAAAAGCTCTATCTCTTGGATGTGGATTCTCCACCTGCCTCAAAACTTGGTGAAGAAGCTACAGATACAGTAGATGATCAGGTCAACATTCAACACCCGCCTGTTGACACCCCATCTCAGGACGACCCACCCGAGATTTCTCTCCATGCTGTAACCTGCGTCACCACCTCACAAACAATGCGGGTCGGGGGATACTTCAAGTAGCTCCCTCTTACCATACTCATTGATTCTGGAAGCACTCATAACTTCATTGACCCTTGGATTGCCAAACAGGCTAATTGTTTTGTCCATCCTTGCTCCAACTTTGAAGTCATAGTTGCCAATGGGGGCACCTTACCTTGCAAAGGGAAATGTCATAATGTGCGTATCTCTATGGAAGATTATAACCTATGCTATGACATGTTTGCCTTTTCCTTAGGTGGATGTTATGTGGTTTTGGGCGTTCAATGGTTATGCACACTTGGCCCCATCTTATGGGATTTTGCTAAAGTTTGGATGCAGTTTTTAGCCAATGGGACACAACACAAAATTATGGGATTACAACCATGGTCTCTCCGCATCATTAGTTCACATCACCTGGAAAATATCCTTAAGAAGAATTCACATGGTGTCATTGCTCATCTCCATTCCCTTCAGATGCACCCACCAATGGTCTCCACTACTTCCTTGGATAGATATGCAGGTGTCTTTGTTGCACCAATGGTCTTGCCGCCTTCACGAGACCTTTCTGGTAAGCATTTAGCTGCATCTACATTTCGGCAGGACATGATGGCTATTTTTCATACAGTACATAAGTGGCAGCCATCCCTATTGGGGAATTATTTCTGCATCAAGACTGATCTCCAAAGTCTGGAAACATTCCTAGAACAACGGGTCTCCTCCATAGCACACCTGAAATGGGTTATCCAACTCATGGGTTATGACTATGCGACCACTTACCAGAAGGGTAAGGACAATATGGTGGAAGATGCTCCTCCTCGCACATTTGATGACCCAGTTTCTCTTACAGCTATTTCTCTGCTTGTTCCAAATTGGTTGCAATCTGTTCAAAGGGGCTATCTATTCTATGAACTCCATGCTTCTTCATCAGTAGGGCACTTTGAGTTCCTCAAAATGTATGAATAGGAACAATGTAACTTCTTTTGGCAGGGACTCAAAAGGACAATTCAACTGATGATGGTTGACTGTGATACTTTCCAGGTCAACAAGGGTGAAATGACCCTCCTTTCTGGATTGCTCGAACCCTTTCCCATCCCTCCACAGATTTGGACAACTATTTCTATGGATTTCCTAGAAGCGCTCCAGTGGTATGGTACCACATCTCAAAGGACACCATATGAAGTAGTCTCTGGACAGGAACCACCAATTCTTCTTCCATACACCTTCAGCAGCTCCCCATTTCAAGAAATTGACTCAATTCGTCGAAACCGTGATCAACTTCTTCTCATTCTACAGGACAATTTTCACATGGCAAGAATTTGACTGAAACAACAAGCCGATCAACACTGTTCTGAGTGCACTTTTCACATCGCTGATATGGTTCTTCTTCGTCTACAACTTTCCACGCAATCCTCCCTGAAACTCCAAAGGCACCAGTGGCTCGGAATACAACCCAAGGATGCTACAGGGGACCCACTCCTTTAGATTCTGCATCAATTTCCACATCTAAAGCTTTGAGGACAAAGCTTTTTTTAAGGGAGAGGGGATGTTAGGAACCCATGTATTTACTTTGTTAGTATATTGTTGTTGGACGCATATGCTTTGTAAGTTGTCTCGTAGTATTTGTTGATCCATAGTTTGTGTTATTGTTGTTGGCGCATATGCTTTGTAAGTCACCCATAGTTTTGTTGATCCATAGTTTGTATTGGCCCATGGTTTTGAATCATAGTATTGGTGCCTAGACTTAGCCCATGGTTTGTATTGACACATAGTATTGACCCATGGTATTTGCGGCTAGACTTAGTATATAAGTGTGTGTTGAGGCCTATGAAGGCATAGTGAAGTTATTTGTATTGAGCTTGCTCAAAGGAGGTTTCCCCCTCGAAGTGGCCTGCGATCAATATAAAAGTGATTCTGAGTTCTGTCATTTCGGCTATTTCACATATTCTTATTAATTAATTGTTGCAGGTGCTTCACAATGTGTTATAAACTATATGCATATCCTCTATGTGCATATAATCTATTTGTTATATGTTATAAACTTTATGTAACATGCTATATGCATGGCGTGGACTATGAAAGCTCTAAGGTGGAACTATATGTTAAACGTTATGTGCAAGATTAAGTCTATAGGATTAAACTAAGTGGAACTATGTGCTGGCAGGTGTATAGGCTCATTAGCTGTATGTTTTAATTCTTATTAAAAGAGGTTTGGTGGATCGCATGATATCATGCTCCCATGGCAGGGTCTATGCCATTGATCTTCTGATGGTTTTTGGTTTTGGGATAAACCCTAACCCTGCATTAATAGTCTATCACCCTCGTATTCATTTCACTTGCAAGTAGTGTTGGGAGAGGCTGACAGGCTCTCGCGTTTTTAGGGTTTGTAAGCAACAGTTGTGGGTAGTCTCTCCCAGGGTTTGTTACTGATACCTGTAACTTGTATGTTGTCAATAGTAGGTTATATGAGCTGAATCTTTTACAGATTTGTTAAATATTTACGGGTTCAATGGTGAATCTTTGCACTAGTGTTGATGGTGAAATATTACTCAACACAGACGTGCTCAAGCGTGCTACAAAAGTTTGCATGTAATGTCATAATCGTTCCTTTGAGTTTCACCGAGTGTTATAACATTAATATTGTTTAAATTATTAAGTATGCATTACTTCAAGGTTTAACCAGTCGTCGGGTTGACATCCTTGGCATGTTACCTCCTCAGCAATGTTTTAAGGTTGGACAGAAAGGGATAAGAGCTTAATGTGGCCCTGGTAAGCCTCGGTGACTCCCTATGGGCATCTATTTGCACATGGATGATTATCGGAAGCTTGGCATTCATGCCGCTATTCGTTTGGTTAGCCGAGATTTTGATTTAAATTATACTTTGGTTTAATAGTCGGGTGTAACTTTTATAAGCCATATGGAATTTTTGGTACAGGGAGGGTTGAACCCTCGACCTAACTTGCGTTGGTTTCTCAACGTTTACTATATAAATTTTTATGGATAAATACATATGGTTTTATAAGATCAAGGTTTAGCTTGGAATACGATTTCAGAGAGTTTACTCTCAACATTTTGTTAATTTTGCAATGAATATACTTTGATATAAGATAACCGTGTTTTAGGGCAAAGCCGGTCTTTGTTGGCAAAATGGTTGTGTTGTTTTAATCTTTAAAGAGTTATTTCAACATTGGCCATAAGGCTGGGTTAAAAACCCTACCATAACCGCTTACCGTGTTTACGATTTGCTTGTGGCAATACTAAGGGTTTCGAACCCCGAACCTGTTATGTATTTAAGATTTTTGTTGAAAGCTTGTTAAATTATTAAATAGGATTAGGGTGAGTCGAGACTTGAACCTTGCACACTTGTGTTTTATAAAACTTGTAAAAGTCATGTTTATACTTTATGAAAACAAGGACCAGTTTGGGTGAACCCTTACCGGTATCAAACCCTCGTCTTGTATTAGTTTTCTCATTTTGGAAAAGAAATGAAATGTTATTTAAGTAATACTAGTGGTGGATTATGCACAGGGTCTTCAACCTTGGAAAAGTCGATAGACTATTTGCTTAGTATTTTAATGTTTAAAATAATTGATATTTATTTTGTAAGTGTGTTATGATGCAGTATTTTTTATGAACTCTATGTAAATGTTTTAGTGGTTAATATACAATGAATCATTACATGTTACAATAATGTGTGATAATGGAAATAGATATGAGTTTATATGTACGTTCTTGTAACTTTGATCTTGTTTAAGCAATTAGCCTGTATCATGAATTTTCAATACTATTAGGGTTTGCAATCTATAAAACCGATATTTTATAATGATTAAAGATTCGTTTTGATTTAAGAAGTTTTCTACAATTAAACATATGTTATTTGATTCTTGATATATAAGGTTTATGCTATGCTTTAACTTAGGTTTTAAGATAAGTAAGAGATGGATTAGCAGACTGTTACTTCTGTACTATGCCATGTGATGCTATGTAGTAATAACTGTATGAGAAGTTACTGAAAATTAACACAGAACTGTTATACATGAATGAAATAGATTTATTATATGCTATGCAATCATTCGAATCTATCTATAATTTTGACTTCTTCTGTACTAGAGTACGGCATATAAAGTGTGTGGAAAAATATAGAGAAGTAATTTCTATTCTATCTTTCATCAATTAAATCTAGAAATTAACTAACCATTCAACATTTTAAACTAGTAGATGAAAAGATGTTCAGAATAGGTAGATAATCAATAAAACATTAAGATCATTTAAGGAATATCTAAGAATTCTGATAACATATTTACATTCATTTCTCTAGTAATGCAATTTGACAGAAAGTAAATAAGATAACACATTTAGAACCTGGTAACTGTAGAAGAGACAAACAGCCAAAGGAGCCCATTCCACCCAACCTTTTCCTGAAGACAGTCAAGTTACTTTCCTTAGGACCCCTGAGCCTATTCACTGAACCACCAGGATGAAGATGTTGTGTGGCGAATGGAATAAATTCTTTTTGCAACTCAGTAGTAGTACTTGAAAATAATACTTCTTCCTTTAGCAATATTGAACTCAGCGATGGCTGCACTAGTTCAGAATGTAGCCTTAACTCACTCAATCACTTCTAACCTTCCCCTCATTGAATCTCTTGTGCTCTCTTGTCTTTCTCTTTCATAAATTTTTAGAAGGTAAGAACTGAACAACCTCCTACTGAATTCGATGGGTAGATAAAGGATGCCTCGGTATTTGGTCAATTTTCTTTAGTTAATGAGCCACCTTCTCAGTTCCACTTTCTTGGGGAACATGACCCTAAAAATAGGGAAGTTTCCTCCTGCAACAGCTAGAAGTGAGTTGAGGATGCTGCGAAGTGTCAGTTTTCTCTCCACCCCAGTCCATTCCTCCTAGTGGATCAATGAACACTCTTTCAACAATCCCCTTTCGATATTTGTCTCCTCTTTTATTTATAAATAATAAAATATTCAGAGTAATTAATTACAGTCATCCTTGACCCCACTTGGTTAATAAACATAAAACTTTACAATAACATAGAACATAATGTTTTCTGACAACATAACATGTTCAAAATTTGGGTATGTGACAGTCAGGGTGGCGCCAGTGGAAAGGAACCTCCTGCTTGCATTGTCCAGGGTGACTATGGAAGGTCACACTCTGTGCCCCGTCAGGTAAGTGTTAAATAGAATAACTAAATGTTTCGATTTTTTCTGTTAACATTGGATTTCCACTGTTGACATTCGCATTTTTCTATGCTTATCATGAATTATTGATTGATTTATCGAGTCAAAGTGAGGACCGTGGAAAGGCACTTGTTGCTTCCATGGTCCAGGATGACCATGGACAGTCACCCACTATAAGTAGATGAGTACGGGGTGACTGTGGGAAGTCACCGTCCACAACACCGCATCAGGTAAGTGTTAGTTCTTAATAGTAACTAAATTTCAATACAATAACAATGTTTTAATGATGTTAAAATTATTTTTCTTAATTTTATTGTTTGATGAATTTAGCCCAGTGCACTTAATCTGGGTGATGAGGAGCTTGAGGATGAAATTTACTATTCCATAGACCCAATGGAAACTATAAAGAAGGCCCTGAAAAATGCAAACATAGAAATGATTTCCTTGGCTCACATAAGGCCCATGACACAGGAGATCAGGTCAAGGATTGAAGAGATGAAAGAACAAATAAAATCTTATGGGGTAAGTGACATGTTCACATCTTTTTTTAAGCTATGACATGATTTCATATCTGATATTATGTTTTCTATTATTCCAAGTGGTTTGATAAAGTAAAGTTTTTCGTTTGTAGGAGTTTTTACAACCCCTGACTAGAGAAACTGTCGAGATAGGTATAGGTAGCAGTGATGCTCCAATGCAGCAACAATGTCAAAAAAGCAATGTACCAATGAGGATTTTTGACACCCCTTCGGTTGGCCTCGAATCCATTCATGAGGGCACCGATTTTGATCGGCATGACATGTCGGAGCATGATGAGACGGAGCCTCGGACTTCACATGACTCCGGAGATGAACGTACTGTAGATGACCTGGAAACGTTTCCTAGAGAAGCACGAGTTAAAAGCACCCGATATCTAGATCTCACCTTTTTGGTGGATGATGCTTGTGTCCCGATCAAGATTCAAAAGATTACAGGTATTTATTAATTAATTTATTCATTTTAATCATGAAATTGAAATGGACATATGTTGAAATTATTAAAAAATAATGGATTACACATTTATGCAGAAAACAATGTTTTCTACAGAAATTCAAATGAAAAAGCATTGGAGTTGTTTGGCCCCACCATTTATACACAGTTGAATAGCCAAGATATCACAAAGAGAGATGAATTGATAGACCACATTGTAAACTTATTCGACAATACATTCAACAAGAAAGTGGTTGCAAAGTTAGCCCGCGAGAATTTAAAAAATACCAGGGCCCAATATAGGGATAAATTGCAACTTGAAATCAAGCATGAGTGCCCTCCCATGGTTCCAGAGAAAGAGTGGAGGGAACTCATAGAGGATGCAAAGGAGAACTTGCTAAATATACAAGGAAAACAACCATGGCCTGGAAAAGCAAGGTACCCCACATATCAACTTTTTAGTGAAATATGCTCATTTATTTTTTTCGTTTTTGTTTTAAGTAAGAATTATAATATCTAATGTTTTTCAAAATTTTCTTATATAGGCTACCTGACACCTCCAAAGAAACCAAGGCTAGAGTGGAAAAGCACGGGCAGCGTAGACTAGGCCAAGGTGGCTATATAAAACTAAGAGCCTGAATCGTAAGAATTAAATGATTAACTGTGGGGAATATTTATTTGACAATAGCGAACAAATATTTGTTTTTGATACTGGAGATTTTAAATGTGGTATGCATTGTAGGGAAATACATTCCAAGATGCTGCCACCGAGGAATACCTAAAGCTTGGTTTCAAGTATGGTTTTAAAAGTTTGATTGAATATCGGATAAGCTTGGGGCAAAATCCAATCTCCCCAATGACGCAGATGTAGGTAAATAAAATGAATAAGGACATCATTGCAATATACTATTAAAGTATATTCAGTTTTGATTATATCACCCATAACTAAATATTTATGTTTGCTTTTAAGCAACAGTGCAACCGCAGCAGTGAATCTAGCACTACTCAGCATGTACCAGCTGATGTTGGGTGTGCATGTCCCATGATAGTGGGAGAAGAGTATCCATTCTAGTATGTGTGCTTTGGAAATAGAAATATCTACTGTGATTATAGATATTTATCTCCCGATGTATAATTATAAATTTTCTTCTTTCAATGGTGTTAGGATATTTAGACACTTAGGAGTTAGTTAAGATCAACTTGTGTAATATATCCGTTAGGGAATATATCCGTTAGGGATAGTGTGTTTCTTTAGTATGCATTAGTATGCATTTGTATATACTTAATCCGACGGTCACGATATGTTTCCGACATAGAGTGATCCGACGGCTCAACTTCTCTTAGATCAAACCTAACCTTGATCCGTGGCTTAACACCCGATTGGTCCATGATCTCTATTTAAAGAGCATGGAGGGTCATTGTTTAGTTGATCGATTATGAGAAGCTCATTTGTAACTTTCTTTCTTTGCATAATAAATTGTCCCGTAGAAGCTATTTGGCCGGGGCCGTGGAGTGTTTCCCTCAAGAGGGTTTAAACCACGTCAAAACATCGGTGTGTTGATCTGTGATCTGTTTGTGTGAAGTGGTTGCTCTTGGTGTTCGGTCCTTTGGTAGTACCCTGTGTACCCGAACATGGTATCAGAGCTTTTATGAAGTGCCGCTTCCGGTTATGATCTAGATCTTGAACTGTTGTTGCCGAAACTCGAAAGGGTTTCTAGTTCTGGTATTTCTGTGCATTTCTGGGCTGTGGGAGGTGTTCCATTGCGTCCGGAGCGTCGTTTCCATTGGGAAATAGTTTTCGTTTGATCGAAAACGGTTCCCGGTTGCTCCAAAAACGCGTTTTTCATCAGATCTGAAGGTATAATGTTACAGTGACGCATTTTTTTTTATTTCGTTTTTGAAAAGAAAAAATCTCATATTTCATTTTTTTTTACTGTTAGATTTTTTTTGGTTCGGATTGTTGCTTTCCCGTCTACGTATGCTCTTTGCCGTGCACCTTGAGCGATCTCGGCAAATCAGAAACAGAAAGGGAAAGGGTTTTTCTCGGCTGCGTATGCTCTTTGCCGTGCACTTTGCGCGATCTCGGCAAATCAGAAACAGAGAGAAAACGTAGACTTTCCGGGCAAGCTAACAAGATCTAACTCCACAAGTGTGGAAAAGTTTTTTTTGTTTCGTTTTGTGGTTTGTTTTGCAGGAAAAAGGGCAGGCACGCAAACCGAGCAAGAAGAGTAAAAAAAAAAAAAAAAAAAAAAGCCCCCTTCCTCATTTCCATATTTTACATACCTTTTAAACTAGCTCACTTGGTCCAAAGTTGCTTTATTCCTTAATAGGTCTTGAGTTCAAGTCTTAGGAAGTTACTTTTAAAAAGGAAAGTGCATGCAATTTCTATTTTCAAGTTACTTTATTGTAAAAGTGCATCTCACTTAAATAATAAAAAATAAAAATACAAGTGAGTCACTTAAGCTTTTTATTTATTGTTGCACTATTTAAAAGTAATATCATTGTAAAAGTGAAATCACTTATTTTACAAAAGTGATTCACTTAAAAGCAACTTTTTTGTAAAGTGATTGTCAAAAGGTTCATCTTGGGAAGAGGGGGGTTCTTTTTTTTTGCTGGACATTCTCTAGCTGCCACGTCACTATTGGGGACATCTTCAACAGTTTCTTTGTTCAAGCATAACTTCATCATACAGAGTCCGTTTTCAGTGCCGTTTTTTTTGAAACCGGCTATTTTTTCGAGCTCTTCACATCCAAACTATTGGTTTCTGCTTTTACAGCCATTAATTTACAAATATGGCCGCCCTTTGTGATATTCTACTTAACAGTTCCAACTATTTCTCATGGAAATCTCGTATGGAGGATGTTCTACGAAGTAGGGGACTTTTCAGAATTACAACAGGGAAAGAAAAAGAACCCACTGATGATGATAAGAAAATAAAATGGGCAAATAGATGTGATGAAGCTCGTGGATTGATTGGGATGTCAATCTCTACTGATTTGCGATTCCACATATCTGGAATTGATGAACCTAATGCTGCTTGGGACAAGTTGGAAACTGTGTTTGGTAAACACAATGAAATTCGAGGTCACCAACTCGAAAATGAGTTGATTTCTTTAAATCCAAGTGACTTTTCATGCATTCAAGATTATTTATCTAAGTACAAAACTCTCAAGCTCTTATGTGCAGAATGTAAGATTGAGAGGGAAGACAAACAATGCATTTATCATATTCTTTCCAAACTTGGACCTGCATATTCTGTTTTTGTATCTACATTTTACTCCATGAAAGCGTCATTGAATGCAGCTAGCTATCAAGAGCCTAGTCTTGAATCCTTTTGTGATTCCTTGATTAGGGAACAAGATAAACTCATTCATCTTGGAATAATCAACAATGCAGATACATCTGGGAAAGCCTTATTGTCCCAACAGAAAGAAAAGTCCAAGCCTCCCAAGAAACAAAATTTTCGCAATAATAAGTCAAACAAGGGTCCAAAACCCTCTCAGTCAACTCCTTCTTTAAAAAATGACAAAGGATCCAAACCAAAAGGCAAGAAGACTGAGCGTCATTGCAACTATTGCGGGAAAGATAATCATGATGAATCAAAGTGTTTCAAGAAGATGGCAGCCTTGGAAGCAGCAATGAAGAAGCACCACATCAGCCTAGATTCGCCATCAGAATCTACCTCTCATGGACATGCACTTTGTGCTTCTGGTTATTCTTATAATGCATCTTCTTCTTCTACTTCAAATGAATGGCTCATTGATTCTGGAGCATCTTATCATATGGCTAAGGATCAAGCCATCTTTTCTACTATGCATGAATGTAACACCAAACAGATATTTGTTGGTGATGATAGATCTCTAAGTGTTGTAGGAGCTGGAACAGTTCCAGTAGATAATGGTCATTTTAGTGATGTACTATGTGTTCCAAGAATTTCCTGCAATTTGTTATCAGTCTATCAGATCACTCATTCTGGTGAAGGTAAAACTGTGACCTTTACACCTCACCAAGTTGTAATCAAGGATTTTAAAGATCCTCAACAGGTTCTAGCTACCGGAATTGTTGATGATATTACCAGGTTGTACAAGTTTAACAACTTTGGGTCATCACCTTTCCCTTCAGTTTTTGTTGCTCATAGTGATAACTTGAGCAAACTTTGGCATGAGCGATTTGGTCACTTAAATTATCGCTCATTGCAACAACTATGTAAAGAAAATATGGTGACAGGTCTTCCGATGGTATCTTGCAGAGATGGTGTTTGCTCCGGTTGTGTACTCGGAAAACATCATCGGGACAGTTTTGACAAACGTGCCTCTTGGCACGCCTCGGTTCCCTTGGAGCTTGTGCATAGTGACTTGTGTGGTCCTCTTCCATCTGCTTCCTTTTCTGGTTTCAAATATTTCTTAACTTTCATTGATGACTACACCAGACGCACTTGGGTTTATTTCCTAAAACTTAAGAGCGAAGTATTTAACATGTTCTTGGCCTACAAGGCCCTTGTTGAAAAACAATCTGGTCATCAAATTATCAAGTTAAGATCTGACAATGGAGGAGAATATGTTAACAAACAGTTCACTACTTTCTGCACTGAACAAGGCATCCAACAACAGCACACTATTCCATATACACCACAACAAAATGGTGTAGCTGAGCGGAAGAACCGCACTTTAAAAGAAATGGCTAATTGTATGATCCAATCTAAGGGACTAAGTCTTCAATTTTGGGCTGAAGCCATAAATTGTGCAAATTACATAGTTAATCGCACCCCCACAAAAGCATTACAAGGTATAACACCAGAAGAAGCATGGAGTAAAATTAAACCTGATGTAAGTCACTTTCGTGTGTTTGGTAGTGAAGCATGGGCTCACATTCCGGATGAAAAACGGAAAGCATTGCAGCCTAAAAGTGAAAAGTGCATATTTGTTGGATATTCTGAAGATGTAAAAGGTTATAGACTTCTTCAACCACATTCTCATGCTATAATCATTAGAAGAGATGTTAAATTTGATGAAAATATCTTGGCCTGCGAGCCTAACTCGGCGAGTGTGCCATCTTTGGCCTGCGAGCCTGATTCGGCGTTTGTGCCTTCTTCTTCTTCTTCCAACTTCCTTGACAGGTTTCCATCTCCAGTTTCTGATGATGACAGTGAGGATGAAAATCCACCTCCGCCTGCTCATGTTCCTCCAGTTGCACCAGCACAAGTGCTTCCTCGATGGGTCCGTTCAACATGTGAAGCAGCTGGTGATCTTGCCGGTGATCCTAGAGATCAACGTCGAACACGTTCTCAGTTTCAGCGAGCCTCTTCTCTTTTGGCTCAAGTTTCCGAGAATCATGATCCAGAAACCTTTGCAGAAGCTTCAGGGAATCCAGATTGGGATGCAGCCATGGATGAAGAATATCGTTCCTTAATGGCGAACGATACTTGGGATCTTGTACCTCTTCCAAAAGGAAGAAAACTTGTCAGATGTAAATGGGTCTACAGAACTAAGTATGCATCAGATGGAAGTGTTGAAAGACTTAAGGCAAGGTTAGTTGCCAAAGGTTTTTCTCAAGTTGAAGGGATTGACTACAATGAAACCTTTGCTCCTGTCGCCAAAATGAACTCCATCCGCCTTGTTCTTTCCCTTGCAGCCTTACACAACTGGGAAGTCCATCAAATGGATGTCAAGTCTGCCTTCTTACATGGTGATTTACAGGAGGAAATTTACATGGAACAACCTCCTGGCTATGTTCAGAATAACTCTAGCCTTGTCTGTCGCCTTAAGAAATCCTTATATGGCCTTAAGCAAGCTCCTAGAGCTTGGTATGCCAAAATGGATAACTTTCTCCTTGACACTGGTTTTTCTAGATGCCATTCTGACCCCAATGTCTATACCAAGAAAGTAGGAAACCATCTCATCATACTTGTTCTATATGTTGATGACCTTATTCTTACTGGTAGTGACCCTAAGCTTATAACCCATGTGAAATCCAGTCTTAAACAAACTTTTGAAATGTCAGACTTAGGACATTTACATTATTTTCTTGGTCTCCAAGTTCTGCAAACCAAAGAAGGAATCTTTCTTTCTCAGTCTAAGTATGCTTGTGACCTTCTTCGTCGCTTTCACATGGAAGATTGTAAACCAGCCCCTTCTCCCTTCCAGTCTGGAGTCAAACTTTCTGCCACTTGTACTTCACCTGAAGTAGATGCCACACTGTATCGTCAGCTTGTTGGTTGTCTTTTATACTTGACTCATTCCCGTCCTGACCTTTCCTTTGCCGTTGGTCGAGTTGCCCGTTATATGCAGACACCTCATGAAAGTCACTGGAAAGCAGCTAAAAGAATACTTCGATATATTCGAGGTACAGTTCAGTTTGGGATTCATTACAGTACAGGGGGGAAACCTTTATTGGTTGGTTTCACTGATTCAGATTGGGCCGGCGATCCTGATGATCGAAAGTCTACTGCAGGTTATGTTTTCAGTCTGGGATCTGGACCTATTACTTGGGCTTGTAAGAAACAACAAGCTCTTGCTCTTTCTTCAGCAGAGGCAGAATATCGAGCAGCAGTTAATGCCAGTCAGGAAGCTTTATGGCTTCGACAGATCCTTTCAGAGTTTGGATTCGAGCAGCAGCAGCCTACTCCACTTTGGTGCGACAATCAAAGTGCCATCAAGCTTGCCAAAGATCCAGTTCTACATCAACGCAGCAAACACATTGAGCTACATATGCACTTCATCAGAAATCTTGTTCATGATCGTGTTCTCGAAGTGCTCTTTTGCCCTACAGATGATCAAGTTGCAGACATCTTCACCAAGTCTCTTACAGAAGCGAAGTTTTCTAAACTTCGATCTATGTTAGGAGTTCAGGAACTTGTCATTAAGGGGGGATAGGCTCTAATGCCTCCTTCCTTCTCCTAATAGTGTCACTTTTGTAAATCCTTCAATCCTATCCCAAGTTGTTCTTAAGGGGGGATGTTAGGATATTTAGACACTTAGGAGTTAGTTAAGATCAACTTGTGTAATATATCCGTTAGGGAATATATCCGTTAGGGATAGTGTGTTTCTTTAGTATGCATTAGTATGCATTTGTATATACTTAATCCGACGGTCACGATATGTTTCCGACATAGAGTGATCCGACGGCTCAACTTCTCTTAGATCAAACCTAACCTTGATCCGTGGCTTAACACCCGATTGGTCCATGATCTCTATTTAAAGAGCATGGAGGGTCATTGTTTAGTTGATCGATTATGAGAAGCTCATTTGTAACTTTCTTTCTTTGCATAATAAATTGTCCCGTAGAAGCTATTTGGCCGGGGCCGTGGAGTGTTTCCCTCAAGAGGGTTTAAACCACGTCAAAACATCGGTGTGTTGATCTGTGATCTGTTTGTGTGAAGTGGTTGCTCTTGGTGTTCGGTCCTTTGGTAGTACCCTGTGTACCCGAACAAATGGAAGACCATGTATCTCAGGAGGGTGAACCGCAAGAGGAATTAGCAAGTAGAGAAACAATTAACACACCAACTGTCACAGCTACACAGACAGGTAAAGAGAAATATTGTAATTTTAATCAAAATAATGAACTATTAATTTCAATAATATTTCAACATATTGATATGCCCATTTTCGTTGTTGCAGTTCACGCCCCTTCAGAACTGCCTCCATGCCTTACTCAACGACGTACAAGAATTATGATACATGAGGGCATGGAAACACAAACACTAGAAAGACATGACTTTGTAGATATTCCACCAAATGATGATGATAATACCCCAATCGTCAATTTTTACAATGCAAAAAAACATAAATCAAATAAAAAGTATATGTATAAATTCATGACTTGTATTTGGATGTATATCGATGTTGTTAGTCTGAAACATTGTTTATATGAATTACCTCAATATGCCTCAATGTTTTTATGTTTATATTTTTTGATGACTAGCCTAGTTATGCATGAATGTTTATATGTTTTCTATGTAAACAACATCAATTATTGGGTATGGGGAATTCAGAGCGATGTGAGGGGGGGGCAATTGAGCTTCCACCTTCATGTGGTTGGCCCTATTCAGTAGAGAATATAAAACTATTATTGAAATAGAGAGGATCTCAATAAGGTATAAATACTCTTTTATTACTATGTATTAAAGATGGTTGTAATTTTTTAAATGCATGCCTATTTCTTAAAATGTTGTTAATAAATTTAACTTTTGACGGTTCGTTGATTTCTACAGGACTTTGTAGTAGGATTTAAATGACTATTTATTTGCTTATATATTATTTACTCATATAAAAATTATGTCTTTGATGATTTATGCGGGTCTTGGTGATGGAAATGCATCTTGTGGACACCTCTTATCAAGTTGTATGGGCGAATGGATCTGGCGAAAGGACAATGAGAAGGTAAGGGTTTTGATGTGTTCTTTATCCTTAATGTGTTTGTCTTTATCCTTGACTTCTATTTCATTCTATTAAGATACAAGAGATACAACCAATAGTAAATAACTACTTTTAGACTATCATCCAAACTAGAAGACAACCTTCTACATAAAACAAAAATGCTTCTTAGTAACGTAAGAATATGTTTGCTAATGGGAAATCCGAGGTATCTTAGGCCATCTACCGAGGTTACAAGTCTCAGTAACATCTTGGCCAAAGGAATTGCTTGCATTATGTGGTTTCTCTTCTTCCTTTAACTTTGATTTAAACTAGAAAAGTATTATATTTAGCTTAAGTTCAATACCACAAGAAGCCATCAAATCAACCTAATTCAAAAATTATAAAAAAGGGAAGACTGGGAGAGTATCATCAAGTCTGGTGTTTCTATTACTCTTGTGAAGCTCAGTACATGCCTTATGAAATTAAAAACAAAAAAAGAAAGATATGACAACTGTAGGTCAGAATCCAAGATCTCATAACTCATTATCTGATTTTTTGGTCTTCTTGTTGGTTGATACCTTTACCTGAGAATGTCTACCCTTCAACTACCCCCAATTAGGATCCAAGGCTTGGTGATTGTCTGTTGCGTTCGTATCTTCTTACTTTAGGCTAGTTGATTCATCTCATCTACAATTTCCTCCCTTATTCACCATAACATTATCCATGGCAACTTGGTATCTATGTAAATTTAGCATCAGGTCAAGGATGTCCTTGATTTCCTTCCAACCCTTATTTTCTCCATCCTTCCCACTTTACTCCTACTGAGTTTTATCTCAATCATTTTTAAATGAATGAAAACTTGAGGATGAGGATTTAAATTTAGCATCTGAGTTGCAGGCATTAATATAGGAGGGTGGTGAGATAGGTAGGTTACATATGCCTTCAATATGTTGTCATTGCATTTAGCATAGTTTCATAATGATAGATAATTATTGTTATTTTGTTTCCATGTAGATGAGTCGTCCCTATTCCTCATCAAGGTGTGATCATTAGCCTTATCACTTGTGAGTGTGTGGTTTAAAAATATAGTGAGAGAGAAAGAAATATATTTTATATTAACATCCAAAGATGACCAAATGAGGTCAATGAGAATTCCAATTGCATCATCATCAAGTACAAAGACTAGTACTTGGTTGCAAATATAATATTGCAATCCTCCCATTGCAGTTAGCCAAGAGAAAATTCAAGATAGTAATATGGATACAACCATATATCTAAATCCATCTACTATTTCTATATAAGCAGATCACTTAACCATGTTAATAAATAACTACAAAAGCGGCCCAACTTTTGTTTATATTAATAAAAATTTCAAAGGTGCTCTATGAAATTCACACCCTTATCACTAGTGATAAACTTGGACAATATATTTTGGAAACATTTCAACTACTTCATCCATTGCTTTAAGGTTGGTTGCCACTTCAAAGCCTTGAGTATGCATGGGGTTCAAGATTGCTTATAACTTGTGGCTAGATGCAAATTTTGTGTCATTTTGACAGAAGAGTATCCCTTATTGCAACTTGTCGCTAAAAGGTGGTTATGTTTAGTTGCTCATCCCCCCAGGGAATTTCACTCATGCCATCAGGTTGCTTGTGGTGCCTGACCTCTTAGGGCCTGTTGTAATGCTTCTCTGTGAGATTAAAAGAAGTGCAATTTCAAAAACTGATCTATTTTGAAATTGCACTTCTTTTAATAGATCAGCCTCTAAACCTCTAGATAAATCAGTTCAAACTGATGTCACACTTGGAAACAATATTCAAGTTACTGTTTTGGGTAAGGGTACTGTTGATATTCTAACCAAACAGGGGGAGCAGAAATTTATTCCTGATGTTTATTATGTTCAAGGATTGAAGCATAATTTGATGAGCATTGGACAGTTGATGGAAAAAGGTTACAGAGTTCACATGATAGGAAATCATTATGTGATCAAGGAGATATATCCAAGCAATCAGTTAATAGTCGAAGTGTAGATGACAAGCAATCACTTGTTTCCTTTGAAGATAAGACCAATCATAAGAGAAAAAACAACTCAAGTTGTCCATGAAAGACTTAATGAAAATTTTGGATCTGCATTCAAAGCAGAAAGCAAAGGAGAAGAAATTCACTGCGACAAGGAAGAAAAAGATAGTGAAATGCAAGTTGCGTTTCAAACAGAAATAAAGGATGAATCCTGGTTATGGCATTTCATATTTGGACATCTAAATTTTGGTGGGATAAAGCTGCTGCACATGAAGGACATGGTGAAAGGATTTCCATTGATTGAAAATCCAGAGAGAATTTGTGAAGCCTGTATTTTTGGAAAACAACATAGAGAGACTTTTCCAGTCGGAAAGTCATACAGATCTCGCACACCACTTGAAATTGTGCACTCTGATATTTGTGGACCAATGCAAAAACCGTCCATGGGAGGATGCACTTATCTTCTCACATTTATTGATGATTTCACAAGAAAAACATGGTTCTATTTTCTAAAACATAAATCTGATGCATTTGGTTGTTTTCAACAGTTCAAGGCACTTGTGGAAAAGCAGAGTGGTCACAACATCAATATATTAAGAACAGATACAGGTGGTGAGTATGTTTCAAATGATTTCTTAAACTTTTGCAAAAGTCATGGCATACAGAAGCAGTTCACTGCGCGGTATACACCGCAGCAGAATGGTGTCACAGAGAGGAAAAACAAAACCATTATGGAGATGGCGCGTAGTATGTTGGCAGCCATGCATCTGTCAAATGAATACTGGGTTGAAGCAGTGGCAACTACTGTTTACATCATGAATCGGTGTCTGATGAAGAGCGTGAAGAACAAAGTTCCAGAGGAAGCATGGATAGGTATGAAACATACTGTTTCACATTTAAAATTTTTTGGTTGTGTAGCATACGCACATGTTCCAGATGAGCTGAGAAGAAAATTAGACAATAAAGGACAGAAATGTATTTTTATTGGGTATTCTAAAGACACATAGGCATAAAAGTTATATAACCTTGTCACAAGAAAAGTCATCATTAGTCGAGATGTTCAGTTTGTAGAAAATGAAGCATAGGATGGAACTGTAGAGAAGAATGTTAAAATCATGTCACATGTTGAACATGATGACATCACAAAAGATGTGGTTGAAACTCCGCATGTAAATCAGAACTGCGCAGCTCCTTCTACTCCTAGGAGTGTGCAGCATGTTCTAGCATAAAGATTTCCATCACAAGTTGCAGCTCAAGCTACTCCAACAAGCACACCAAGTGCGGAGCAAACTCCATCAAGTAGTTTGCGCAGTTCAACACCAACAACTCCGACAAAGACAAGAACTCTGCGTGAGATATATGAGACTGGTACACCTAATCCATTCTTAGTTTTTGCATTATTTTCTCAATTTAATGATTCTCTAACATTTGAAGAAGCTGTTTAAGATAAAGTTTGGGCACAAGACGTGGATGAAGAAATAGAATGCATTGAGAAGAATCAAACATGGGAATTAGTTGATGTTCCTAAGGACAAGGATGTGATAACCGTAAAATGGATTTATAAGACCAAGCAAGATGTTGATGGAAATATGAAGAAGCACAAGGAAATATTGGTTGCAAGGGGGTTCACTCAACAACTTGGCATAGACTTCAACGAAAACTTTGCACCTGTAGCATGAATGGACACTATCAGAACAGTTTTGGCCATCACGGCTCGTAAGACATGGCCCATTTATCTAATGGATGTAAAGTCTACGTTTTTAAATGGTTATTTGGAGGAAGAAGTATATGTGGAGCAGCCACAAGGCTATGAAGTTCCAGGACAAGGACACAGAGTATACAGACTGAAGAAGGAACTCTATGGTTTGAAGTAAGCTCCTAGAGCTTGGTACAGTCGCATTGACTCATACCTCATTCAGAATGGATTTCATAGAAGTGAATGTGAGCCAATGCTATACACAAAAATCAACTAGCAAGGTAATAAGCTAATTAGATAATTTAATATTTACTTGTAATTTTGGCATAGAATAATTTAGAACAATCATGGAAAATGAATTTGAAATGACTAATTTGGGGCTTATGAAGTATTTTCTGGGCATAAAAGTCCAACAAACTGAAAATGGGATATTTATATCTTAGTCAAAGCATGCGAGTGATGTCTTGAACATATTTAAGATGTTAAATTGTTAGACAGATCCAACACCAGTGATAACAGGTTTGAAATTGAGCAAGGATGATGATGGATCCAATGTAGATCCTACGTTGTTTAAAAGCATCGTTGGTAGCCTTATGTATCTTACAGCAATAAGGCCAGACATCATGTATGGATTCAACTTAATGTCAATATTCATGGAGTCACCAAAATAATCTCATTGGCAAGCAAGTAAAAGAATTCTGAGGTATGTAAGTGGAACAAAATACTTTGGTATTTTGTATTCAACCTCAGAAAATTTCAAACTCATTGGATACACGGATAGCGATAATGGAGGTAGCATAGATGATAGAAAAAGCACATCTGGGAATACATTTCATGTAGGAACAGGTGTTGTATCATGGGCTTCAAAGAAACAACCCATAGTAACTCTTTCTTCAGCAAAAGTAGAGTATGTGGCAGCTACAAGAACTGCATGTCAAGCCGTTTGGATGCGTAGGATGTTAAGTGACTTGTCGCAGGTCTAGCAAGAACCCACAGTCATTTACTGCGACAACAATTCAGCTATTGCACTATCAAAGAATCATGTGTTCCACAAAATAACCAAGCACATCGATACAATGTATCATTTTATCAGAGAATTGATAAACAACAAGGAAATCTGTTTAGAATTTTGCAGGTCTGAAGATCAGGTAGAAGACATATTTACAAAACCATTGGCAAGGGACACATTTCAATATTTGCAATGTTGTTTGGGAGTGACAAGTTTTGTGCAGTGAACTTCATCATACAGAGAGCATGTTTCAGCTCTGAAATATTTTGCAATATTTTATTTTTGTTTAATGATCCCCATCCACTCATAATTAAGGGGGAGTGTTGGAAATATTGTATTTTTGAGCTGATAGTGTATATGATATGTGTCGGCTCTGCCAGACTCTCATTCAGTCCTTTTGTCAGTTTGTAATGTCAGACAGTTAGTTTGTTTGCAGCCAATCCAGCTCACGGAAAGTTATTATTTATGTAGCCGCGTTTGTATTTCGTAGGCCCAAAACTTCTTAGGTAGAAATTTATTACAGTCTTTAATGAAACCCTATAATTTCCAGGAGAAGCCAAATCAAGTTTGTGTATAAATGAAAATCACTCACATAAGATTAGATAGAGATAGAGATGTATGTGAGGGAAGAAGAGTGAAAGAAGGAGAAGCCCATCCCGTGAAATGTATGAACAACCCAAGCTCTGTAAAATTGTGAAAGATTGAAGTAAAACTCATCTCTCTGTAAGTGCGGCAAAGTTACTCTATTTTACAGTGGTAATATATGTGTCTTTAGTTTTATGTATTCATTCTAAAAAATGTTGGTTTATGCATCCTACACATCTTCTTCATATTGACCTGTGTAAATGTTGTTTACATTTACGATCTGTAAATCAAATCAAGATTCCAAGTATTTCACGGTGGTAAATTCCCTAGTTTAACTGTGTAGTAACTTCAACATATGTTTTGGTTCTTATGTTTTAGCATGAAATATCTTTATACAAAGTTTGTTTAAGATTGGGTTATGTGTAGCTAAATAGGTATGCGAAGTTAACTTGTGCACAGTTAACCTTCGTAAAGTTAAAAGAAGCTTATGCAAAAGTAAATTTGTATGAAGTGTGAAGCTCATGCAAAGTAAAGTATTTGGCAAAGTTTGAGACCTGTGCATTTGTGCTAAGTTAATACAAAGTCTAGTTCCACGAGGTTAGAGAACTGCGCAGCAAAGTTCACCTGTGCAGTAGAGATTTGAAATGTGAAGGTAATATCAGCGCAGTAAAAAGTAGAAATGCGCAGTTAACCTGCACGCAATAAAAGGGTGAATTGCTCCACGTAGTTAATTCATGAAGAAAAGTGTGCACAAAAATAATTAGAGCAAAGTATTTGCTAAGTGAAGAGCAACCCTAAAGCAAAGAAAAAGAAGGATATTATTTATTTACTGCGCAACTCAAACTGCATAGGGTGTTCCCCCTTTTCCCTTGAACATCATGTCATATAATGTGAGATAGTTGTCATTGTAAAATAGCATGAAGATAGCATTTTAAAGTGAAAATCAGGAAATGGATCAGTTACTCAAGGATATGCACTCCCCCATTCTCTATTTTGATAATAGAAATTTGAAATTTATTTATTGTAGAACCAAGATAAGAAAAGAAAAACACAACATAAATGAAAAAATACTTTTACCTTAACAATTACAAGGTCTTCATAGGTAAGCTTTTGGTCTTTTCTCATCCTAGTGGTTAAAACAATCGTTCTCCAAGAACCTCATGAATTCCATAGTATGTCTAAAGCATAAAATATACCTATAGAAAAGAAAATGCTAACCATGGTCTGAACTCTACACTATGGTTAAACATGTAATAAACCAAAAATTCAATACATAATGACAACATATATCCGCATCAACAAAGAAATGAATGGCATTACACACTTATTATAACATAGGAAGATGAATGAAGCATAGACAATTTTATGAAAAATAAAAGCTATGTATGAACCTGTTTCCTCTTCAAGATCCACAATTTATGGATTTTAGACAAGATTCTTGTCATTTTTGAGTTTATAATTATTATACAACAAGTGATTACATAGAACTCGATTTTTGATAACTCACAAATCGATTGATTTTTGTTTTATACATAGGGTTCAAATATTTTTCTTTCGGTATAATGATTAAATCCTCATTGTTGTTGTATAACACCTTTTTATTTGAGTAAATAGTGGAAACAATTGTTATCAATGTGCATAGAATTGGTATAAAGTATAAAAAATGATCTTTTCAAATCTCTGTCGATACATATAGGTAGTTGTGCAAATAGTTTCGATTAGATCCCTGTCAATATACATAATGGTATAAATTATTAAAATTGATTTAACCCATAGTTAAAATCTCTCTCAACTCCACACAACACCATACACTATTTTTTAAGCTAAAATAATCTCCGGTGATAGAGCTTGTATATACTACGATGCAGGATTTATGTTAATGTTTTACAAATATTGTTTCTTTCAATATAGAATGTTGATCGAGTATACACATACATGATTCGTACATGATCTGTAATAATGATTAAATTTATTCTTTTATATTGTGAATCGACTTATTTTGAATCGATCTGTTGAATGCAACACACACACACACACATATCAGATTAACTAATGTAAATACATATATGTATAGTGTATTTTTTTAAAAATACGTAAATCATACTTAGAAGTTATGATTACTATTGAGTTATGTGGCATATAATGCATGTGCATTATAGTTCTTTGATTGGGTTATATTGTGAAATATTTAAAAACATTACATATTAATTCGGGGATTGTATTCATTATAATATATTTATGGATGGAAGAAAATATCTTGGTTGTGTTAAGCATGGGAAGAAAATAACTCAAATATAGATAAAATTATACAAGAAAGGAAGCCTTGTACTTTATACTACTTGGACAATAAAATGTACCATATTTTGATAAATTTATTATACAAACATGTTAAAAAAAATCATGCATCGCAATTTTTACAAAATAAATTGAATAAAGTCCTAATATAGGTAGTGGTTATCAAGTTTTTTTTTTAATTTTTCCCAATTTTGGGGTATTTTGGGGTTACACTTTCATCGCATACATACAAATACATCCTAGAAGAAGGTTGTAGTTGATTTGGGCGTTAACAACTTCAATGTCGATCAGGACTATTTTGCAAGCTAAATGGATAGGGACATTCATAAGAAGGCCCTGTGGTTGGGATGCACGACCATCATAAGCGCATTGTGCCGTCATTGACAATTGAAACGGAGGGGACCCAAGATTCTGCCACATGAATTTGGACACGACCTAGGTAGAGGTGCCCTCGTCGACTATACATCGATGTATAACTAGTTTTTGGATCGAAACTAAGATATGAAATGAAATGGATGAAGGCATGCATGGCTTGGACTGATCCAAGTTGAATGCCATCAATTGTGAGTTATAAGGGTCGATCGCACCTAATGCGGACATCAATGTTTTTCTTTGCACGGGATAGTTCTTGAGAACTTCCAAGGTTGACATGGCGGAGGGGGATTTATCCAAATCATCCACAATGTTGTACTTGGGGGCATCATGAGCATTGGGATTATTGGTGATCTGGTGCAAAGGGAATTTGGGGGATTTGGGGGCCCCTTCGGTCAATGTGGAGGGAGGCATAAATATTGGTGAACGGGATGCATGTTGTATCTATCTTCCTATATGGTTTCAATAGCCTAACCATATTGATTACGGAAAGTATGGAGGTTGACTTCAGAATAAGACATCATTAAGAGATGGTGAACTCCAAACTCAGGTACCTTAATCAAAGATGCGGCATAGGTAACTGGTGGTTGTATGGAAAAAACCCCTTGCATGGGTAAGGGGTTTTGTAACACCATGGGTTGTGCCATTGGATACAGTGGGTTGGGTGGTGCCTGCACTACAACGGTCCCTTGAAATTAGTTTCCCTCATTCCAAAGTTGTTTGGATATAGCCATGTGAGGGTAGTGGTGTGTGTAATGGCCATAAAAACCACAGAAAGAACATAGGTGGCTTGTTTGTAACTTAGGGTTCTTTCCCTACCTGGGCTGATGATTGGGGGTTTTATTGGAAGGGTTGGTGTCATTATTATCTAGAGGGTTAGGAGGTTGTCCCCCCCTCCCTAGCGTTGGTTGTTACCACGGTTCCTACCCCATCTACTATTAGGTTGTCCTTGTTGATTCTCTGGAACTGGCTGGTTCTGAGCTTGATTTTGTTGGGAATAAAATTGCCTCTGTGGAACATGAGGGGCTTGAGGTTGGGATGTTATAGGGGATACCAATGGTGGGTTGGGGGGAGGGTAGTAAGTCATAGGCATTGGAGGGTTAGAATATCCTTGTGCTTTGGCACCAAAACTAGGTTCTGCATAAGCGGTTCCATGGGCGTGCAGGGCCGGGACTAGAGGAATGTGTGAGGGTGTCACTCCGGAGTGAGCTATTGTGCGTGAAATATCAGGGCCACAACTAATTTTCGACCATGTCATACTAGGGGTATGGTTATACATAGGAGTCGATGTAGGGGGCATAGCCACATATGTTGAAATTTGGTTGAGATTTGATCTTTAATTCTTTTATATGAAGATACTTGAAGCAATGAGACAATTCAATCCATGAAATTCATACAACCATAACACAAGATATACCATGGGGAAAATCCTCAAAATTCTGAGAACAAAAACCCCATCAATTCTTCTTCATATAATATAATGGATAGTAGAGAATGCTTTCTTTTACCACATAGTAGATTCATTTCATAAGATAAGAGATCACCAAGTGTCTTGTTGAAGATATAGAAGCAATAGAGAAGAGAGATCAATTGGATATGTTTCCAGCAAAACAATAACAAGCACAAACAATACCCTACAAAAAGAGAAGTGCCTTTCCTTCAATGGAGAAGAGAATTCGCTTCACACTGGATTCAACAATCATCTATATCATATTTATTCATTCTTCTCTTCTATTTTTAACTGCTAACTTCAAGATAAACTCTCCCTCCAACTGGATGTATTAATCTTGCATGGAGTGGTGCACCCCACTTCTCATGCAGTGCTTCATCTCACTGCATTGTCTCTTAGGATGAAATCGACTCTTAACTAAAAGCTTTCCCACTTAGTTAGGTGGATAAATTATGTGTCGACATGCAAGTGTCACAACTCACGTGTCATCTGTTAGTTTAACACAAGTTCCATCATGCAATAACACTTAGTTGACTAGATCTTCTTTGTTGTCACTTAGTTAACTCTCTTTAACTAAAGTGTCTCCTTTTAGTTTAACTAAAGTGAAAACACTTTAGTTAACTAGTCCTTTTTATTTAACACTTAGTTAACTGAAATCATGCTGATTGATTTACTTGAAGTGACCATTGTGAGTTCTTTAGTTAACTGAGGCATATCTTTAACTGATTCTTTAACTAAAGCATTGATACTTAACTGAAGCTTTAATAATTTGAGCTTTATTTAATTAGCTGAAGTGCCTGCATGGGAAATTTTGAATTCTCTTGATCTCTATGGTTTATCTTTTATTTGTTTATCTCTTACCGCATGGTCTATGTGCTAACTTTAATTTTCCATGACATTACATTATACTGAGAATAATTATCGGATGTTGTGATCATATTATATTATTCCAGACCAAATGATCACATGGTAAAGTAATTCAATTTAGAGGTGATCAATATCTAAAGGATACTTAATAGAAATCTGGTGATCATAGTTAATAATATATCACACAACATTAAATGCTTTTAACAAGTAAAGCATGACCTTTATACGGAATTTCCACCTCTATATGGGATGTCCATCTCATGGATACCTTTATATGGAAGGTTCACATGATAATCATGACTTGATACACACAAGTTCGGAGCCTTGTCCAAAAAGAATTTGCAACATCACTACTTTGATCAATTACCTCTATATGGGAGGAACAACCTTTACATAGAAGTAAATCAAAGTGCTCACCTCTATACGGGAGGATCAATCTTGACTACATAAGATTGGTTTAGAGAATGTATCCTGATGCTATATATTTAGCAATCCCTCTCAACAAGGGAGGCATTCTCTTCCATGCCAATATTGTCTCAAAAGTGTAGGGGCCCCTCCTGTAGGGTCCTTCCTGCTTAACCTGAAACTCAACCACTTGATACAAAATATATTATAAAGCATAATGACTAGATAAATAAACTAAATAAATGAATAACTTAGAAAATTAAAACAAACCATAACCTGGCTCTGATACCATCTTGTCCACTGTCATCCGTGTCTTCTGTAGGTTCCCTCCAGCAAAGCTCGTTTAACCATAGGAGAAGTAACTGTTAGATTCGCCACCCAACCATATGCTCATGCTTTCAGTTGCATGGCCTCCCCCGAGCTTTGGGTCATAGAGCTCACACAAAATAATCAAGAAACCCAGCTTGGGATCCCCCCCACCAAGATTTCCAGCCAAACCCTCAATAGCAGCAAATCATGAGGTAACTCAAAATTACGATAGTCATCCAGGGTCTAGGTGCCTTACCCATTCCCAATTCCTTCCTTTTAAAGGAAAATTCCATGCGACACATGTCGCTTCATGCATAAATATATATTTATTAAATTTCTAATTTAATAACACTCACCCATCCATGTGTTAGTTTCTCTAGGAGATGCACCAACATTCCTAAGTTTGCTCATGTTTGTCCCCAAAATATTTCACTTAACTCTTAGATTTGTGGTCAGTGGAGTTGACCAGGTGTCCATGCCTAGGATTCCATTTTGCTCCTAAAAAAATATTTTTAATATTTTTAAATACTCAAAAAATATTCTTTCATGTAAAAATGCATAAATAACCATTTCTAATGTTAAAAGTACTAAAAATGCATTTTCCTAAGTAAATGCTCTAGGTGCAATTTATATATTTTTAGGCCATTAAGTTAACAATCATTTTTACTAGGATCTCGGTGCCTTGCCATTTGGCCTCCCCGTTCCTTAATTCATTTCCTGGACATGGCACCACTCCATTGGGTCCAGTCATCAATCATTTCCATTTCTCGGTAAGGTACCACATTGTCGGGTCCTTGTGTCCACTCTTTCCATTCTCGGCAGGGTACCGCATCGTCGGGCCCTTCTACCGCCATCCTTTCATTTTGACTTGTAGGAACTTCATGTAGGGATTTTAGGAGCCATTACCTTCTATCCTCCGTCTACACGCTATTAGGGACTAATGGCACTGAGGAGTGAGTCCGTTCTCACTGCGCACCCCCCAACCCGTACATGATCAACTCCGTCGTGGCCCACCTAGCACGCCCTCACGCTTTCCTCTTGAGCGAGCGGATCAGTGCTTATCTACTCATGCGTGGTATTCCTTCGGAATTCGACATCGTTGTCACTCTCCCTGTGTGTGATTTATCCGTATTCTACGACCCTCAATTCCTTTGTGTGTCTGTCAGTGAACCGTATCACTTGTCACTACACACATTTCTTAAAACACCTATTAATAGTCCTGCCCTCATAAATCATATTTCATTCCATAATCAATTATACAGCTAGTCGTTAAGCATCATTCACATGTACATTTTTTATAATCAAAGTTAACCTTTAAACAACATGTAATCACTCATTTACATCAACTATCCAAATACACATATATAATTATTTTATTGATTCACAATCAGTCGTAATCATGAATATACTCAATATAAGATCAAGGGGTCATTTTATTAATGTTTCAATCAGTCAAGTCACTCAATAGGTGCCCTCAAGGTTTTCAATAGTCTAGGGGCACTACAAAAAGTACCTGAACTTTGTCACTGACAGAGGCTTTGTTAACACATCTGAAATATTCTCATAAGTAGGAATGTATTGAAGTTTCACTGTACCTTGTTGGACCATGTCTCGGATGAAGTGATACTTCATTTCAATGTGCTTTGACTTGTCATGAAACACTGGGTTTTTGGAAATCTTGATGCAACTATGATTGTCACACCTAATAACTGTAGGCTCAATATTTTCACCGAACAACCTTGCAAGTAGCTTTCTGATCCGGATTGCTTCTCGATAGGAAATACTAGTAGCTATATATTATGCTTCGGTAGTGCTCTATTCTACGGAGCCCTACTTCCTACTAGACCAAGATATCATAGATGATCCTAGGCTATAACAGTAGCTGGATGTGATCTTACGATCCAAAATGCTTCCTCCCTAGTCTGAGTCAATATAAGCAAGTAACATGACTCCTCCACTGGAGGCATATCTGAGTCCATATGAAATTGTACCTCAAAGGTACCTAAGCACATGCTTAGCATCTTTCTAGTGTCTATGTCTCGGATCAGACATAAATTGACTTAAAATGCTCACATCATAACATATATCAGGCCTCGAATTTATCAAGTACATTAGAGAGGCTATAAGCTGTCTATACAAAGTGAAATCTACTGGATCTGATCCAGAGCCTGACTCATGAAGTTTCCACAAATTGGAAACCATCGTTGTAGTCATATATTTGAAAACTACCATGCCAAACCTGCGTAATATATCCACACTATACTTCCCTTGAGATAGAAAAAATTCATCTTTCATTTTCCAGATCTCAAGGACAAGAAAGTAGTGCATTAAACCTAAGTCTTTCATCTCGAACTCTGAGGTGAGGTCTCTCTTGCACCAAGAAATCAGATGTTCCTCTCCACTAAGAAACAAATCATCAACATACATAACCAATATCGATGGTTGGATCTTCACTAATTTCAAGTACAAATTTGGATCAACTTTACTCTTACAGAAAACCAGTTTCTGAAGGAGGCTATCAATTCTGGAGTACCAAGCCTTGAGGGCTTGCTTAAGCCCATATAGAGATTTATTTAGCTTGAAAACATGGGAATCCTTCCCATGCACCACAAATCCTCTAGGATTCTGAATATAAACCTCTTCCTCGACCTCACCGTTGAGAAAGGATGTCTTCACATCCATCTGGTGAAGTTTCCATCGTAGAACAGATGCAAGTGCAATCATTACTCGGATTATGGTCTACCTTTCCACAGGGGAAAAGGTCTCATCATAATTTATGCTTTCTTTCTGAGAGAAACCTATGGAAATTAATATGGATTTATACTTCTCAATGCTACCATCTGCAACATGCTTTATCTTGTAAAGCCATCTCGAAGTCACAATGGAATTCCCATCAGGTTTGGGAAAAACCTCCCAAACACAATTCCTTATTATAGAGTTGTACTCTTCTGTCATTGCATCTTTCCAAAATTGTTGTTTTGCAGCTTCTTCATATGAGGATGGTTCTCAATCATTGATGTGACTCATCAGTGCAACATACCTTGAATATTTGTCAGGTTGCTTGCGCTCTCTGGATGAGCCTGTTGGTGCTCCATGTTTCTTTACTTTTTATAAGATGTCTCAGAACCAAGAAGATCTTCTTTTAGCGAGAGGTTCATCAGGTGAAATCTCAACTGGTTCTATTGGTTCTTCATGAGCTAGCGAATCTAAGGCATCTTCTGGTTTCTCCCTCTCTAACTCTAAAGGGGGAGAATAAGACTCAGAATCCTCCATCTCTGAATCACATTGAATCTCTTTTGATATTTTGAAAGGAGCTTCCTCATGGAAGGTAACATCTCGGCTAACTTCAATGTGTCTCTCACCAGATACATATATTCTGTATGCTTTGGATGACTCGCTATAACCCACAAATATTACTTTCTTTCCAGAAGGCTCCATCTTTGTTCTCTTCTCTTTTGGTACATGAATGTATACTGGGCTCACGAAGATCCTCAAGTGTGAGATGTGTGGCTTCTCACCGATAACACTTCTTCTAGTGTCTTCTCATCTAGAATGGCATGCGGGATTCTACTCTGAATGTACATAGCTGTACGGATGGATTCTACCCATAATGAGGTAGACATATCTTGATCATGCATCATGGCTTTTGCATCCTCACATATGGTTCTATTCTTTCTTCTGGAAAGCCCATTTTTCTCAGGGTTGTATGGTACTATTAATTGTTTACATATTCCTACATCACTACATAGCTCATTAAATGCATGTTAATCAAATTCACCTCCATTATCAGAGCTTAATGCACATATGTGATTTTCTTTCTGATTTTCAACTAGGGCTTTGAACTCTTTAAATTTTCTAAGACTTTCACTTTTATCCTTCATGAAATAAATCCATGACTTCCTAGAAAAATCATCTATGAACAATACATAATATAAGAAGCCACTCAGGGAGGGGGATGACATGGGATCATATACATCAGAATGTATTAAATCTAAAATCCCTTTAGATCTAGTAGAACTTCTAGAAAAACTTTTCTTAACATTCTTCCCAAGTGCACAACCCCGACATACACTATCATGCTCAAAATAAAATATGAGCATACCTTTTACCATCTTTTGAAGTCTTGGTAGTGCTTTGTAGTGTAGGTTTCCAAGCCTTCATTGACATAGATCACATGGAATAATAGTGTTTTGAATGATAGCTTGAATGTACTTCCTGGGTACCTTGTAGACTCCTCCCTCTCGAACTCCAATCACAGTAACAAATTCTAGGATTTTGTTCTTTGGCCATAAAAGTGCTTTGTTATCCATGAAGATAACTTGGAAGCCTTTTTCTTCAAGAACTGAAACTCAGAGGAGGTTCTTCTTCAATACTGGAACATATAGAATGTTCTACACATGCAGAATATCACCGGTGCTGAGTTGGAATGAGGTGGATCCAACTCCTTCGATCGAATAAGTTGATTTGTCCCCTAACTCTACCATGCATGTGAATTCTTTCTCTTTTAGATCGGTGATGGTACTCTTGTAACTTGTCATATGTTTGGATGTACCATTATCAATCAACCATGTGTCTGCATTTGTGATGATAGGTCCGAAAGGGATGAAAAAATATAATACTCCCTTATTGTCTCCTTTTCTTTGGATGCATTTTTTTGAGTGATTTCATCTTCTATGGCTGTAGAAGCATGAAAATTTCCTTCCCGCTTTGCTCTACGATATCTTGATAAATGGCCTTTCTTGTTAAAATTGAAGCATCTAGATTTTGACTTATCAAATCCTTTGTTGAACTTCTTTTTATTTGAATGAGAGAAATTACTTTGGAAGAAGGGTTTCTTTCCTTTCTTATTCTTGTCGTCAGGGAAAGATTCTCTTCTTTGATCCACACTAATTTGCTCTGGATTTGCCCCTTCTCTTGGAGGCAGTCATGCCACAACCTTTTGAAGTTAGGTTGTACCTCTTGTCCATTTACCACAACCAAGAATATCTCGCATGAGGATGGGAGACCATCAATAGCAGTTTGAAGAAGATCATCTTCATCCACCACTACTCCAATACTAGCAAGTTGATCTCTTACCTGAGAGATATTGGAGAATAAGGAGGCCAATGGCTCACATGCCTCCATCTTTAAGTTTCAAAGTTTATTCTTCAATGCCCTCTTTTGACTCGGGTCCTTCTTCTAATATATATTAGTCAATGTATCATAACATTCTTTCCTGGTCTTCAATGATGTAATCACGGGCATCGATTTATCTTTTACTGAATCATAAATGATCCTTTTAGCCTTAGATTGATTCTTCTTGAAGTTGATGCACCTTGCATTAGATGTAGGATCCTCCACCACAGTGGATACATAGCCAGTCATGTTCCTATAGGATGTTGAGAATCCTATCCTTCCAACTATTGATGTTTGAGGTTCCCTCAAGACGGACTTCCAGTCGTACAGAGACTAATCCCATAGTCTTCAAATCTTGTGATCAATCTCTCAGGATCTACGTAGGCTCTAGCTGGCATGCAAAATTGATCTCCTTCATGCCCTGAGTTCTGATACCATGTTGAAATTTGGTTGAGATTCGATCTTTAATTATTTTAGATGTAGAGACTTGAAGCAATGAGACAATTCAATGCGTGAAATTCATTCAACCATAACACAAGATATACCCTGGGAAAAATCCTCAAAATTATGAGAAGAAAAACCCCATCAATTCTTCTTAGTATAATATAATGGATAACAGAGAATGCTTTATTTTAGTACATGGCATATTGCTTTCTTAAGATAAGAGATCACCAAAATTCTTGGTGAAGATACAGAAGCAATAGAGAAGAGAGATCAATCAGATGTGTTCCCAGCACAGCAATAAAAAGCACGAAGAATACCTTGCACAAAGAGAAGCACCTTTCCTTCAATGTATAAGAGAATTCGCTTCACATTGGATTAAACAATCATGTATATCATATTTATACATTCTTCTATTCTATTTTTAACTTCTAACTTCAGGATAAACTTGCCCTCAAATTGGATGTATTAATATTGCATGGAGTGGTGCGCCCCACTTTTCATGCAGTGCTTCATCTCATTGAGATCTCACTTAGGATGAGCTTGCCTCTTAACTGAAATATTTCCCACTTAGTTAGGTGGCTAACTTAAGAGTCTACATGCAAGTGTCACAACTCATGCATCATATTTTAGTTTAACACAAGTGTCGTCAGGAAATAACACTTAGTTAACTAGATCTTCTTTGTTGCCACTTAGTTAACTCTCTTTAATTGAAGTGTTGCCTTTTAGTTTAACTAAAGTGAAAACACATTAGTTAACTAGTCCTTTTTATTTAACACTTAGTTAACTGAAATCATGCCGATTGATTTACTTGAAGTGACCACTGTGAGTTCTTTAGTTAACTGAGGCATATCTTTAACTAATGCTTAAACTAAAGCATTGATACTTAAATGAAGCTTTAATAATTCAAGTTCTCTTTAATTAGCTGAAGTGTATTCATGGGAAATTTCAAATTCTCTTGATCTTTATGCTTTATCTTTTATTTCTTTATCTCTTACTCCATGGTCAGTATGTGGTAACTTTAATTTTCCATCACATTACTTTATACTAAGAAGAATTATCGGATGTTGTGATCATATTATATTATTCTGTACCAAATGATCATATGCTAATGTAATTCACTTTAGAGGTGATCAATCTCCAAAGGAGACTTAATAGAAATCTCGTGATCATGGTTAATAATATATCACACAAAATTAAATGCTTTTAACAAGTAAAGCATGACCTTTATATAGAAGGTCCACCTCTATATAGGAGGTCTATATCACAAATACCTTTATATGGAAGGTTCACATGCTAATCATGATTCATGACTTGATACACATAAGTTCGGATCCTTGTCCAACAAGACTTTAAAACATCATCACTTTGATCAATTACCTCTATACGGGAGGATCAATCTTGACTACATAAAATTGGTGTGGAGAATGTATCTTGATGTTGTATATTTAACAACATAGGTCCTAAGGATAGATGTGAGGTGACCTATGATGTCTTCGGCAGCATGGGATGCCCCCTAGTGCATCTCTCCATGAGGAATCGCCACAAGGAGCATCGATAAAGAAAGTATATAGATAGCTCGACTGGTCGTAAATAAGGTCAAACTACTGGACTTTAAGGATGGCTACTTCTTCAGTCTAGGGATCTTCTGATGCCACATCCTTGGAAATGGCTGGAATAAGGGATTTTAGGAACCAATCTAAGAATATTCGGTCACTCAATTTAATCTTTCATAATCTTCGGTGTCTATGCCACTCATGGATATGGTCTGTGATATGTGGGGTCGTAGTCTATCGACAAGAGAGGAGGATCTCAACGCCATCATCATAATGCACTCGTAACTTGAACAAATGCTGGAAAGTGGAGTCTGGGGATGTAAAGGTGGAATTGTTGGGACTAGCCCAGATGGGGCATTTTTTAACAGGAAGAATTTTGAGAACTACGGAGCTAAGTGCAGTTAAGTTTGAACATTTTTGGATGAGTTTTGGTATGCTGCGAAGTTGCACATAGCATAGTGTTGGAGGAGCTGTGAGGAGTACAGCGCCGCGACGTGCCACATCAACGAAGATCTAGCTAAGCAGAGCATGGACAGATAAAAGGTAGTTATTTTGGTTAGGTCACAGAAGACCTATTTTTGGCAAAGATTGTCGATATCTACCAAGCAGTGGGTAGGTGTAGATTGTAGGTAGGTAACTGATCAAAACGGGCAAAAGACTACTACTACTCGACCCAGTCATCTAAGGCCGGAAAGGAAGGAACAACTTAGCGGAGGTGATATGTTGGTGTGCATATAATAGAAGATCCACTGCTAGATATCAGTAAGTCTGGTTTTGGCAAAACCATGACAGTTTTGTAAGCCTAAGGGTTCTGCCTTCAAGATGTAAAAGACATGACCTACGGGTCTTGATCTATAAATAAGGAAATTTTGTAAAGGGAAAGGGTTAATTTTAAGTCTTCATTTTGTCAATTAGTATTGAATATTGTGAGGTCTGTTAGAGAGAAGCATTGTAAAGGCTCTACAGTTGAGTGCACAGAGACCTAATTTTGAGAGAGAAAGAGAAGAGCGTCTGCAGCTAAGTGCGCAGGCGAAGAACTGTTGTACCCTTTCTGAAATAAATAAACAATAGTTCTTGTGGACGTGGCTTCCCATCCGAGGGGGTGAAGCACGTTAAACCATTGTGTTATGTGATTGCTATGTATGGTTGCCATTCATTTGTGATCTAATTTACTTACATTGCATGCACAAAGTTATTATTGCTTGTTATATGTTTAATGTGATCTGTATTCGCCGAGGAAAGGATGGAATAATATGCTAAGTAGTTCATGTATGGAGGAATATTAAATAGTAAAGCACCTATAAGTCTCAAATGAATGGATCGATGAGATAACCACACAGTTAATTGTAAGGGTTGAATCGCAGTATCAAAGCTCACAGCGCTGCGCATCTCACATATTTGCATAAGTTATGTTGTTTATCAAGCTAAGTAATGATGAATGATTAAGTTTTATCGACTAAGAAGTTAATAGAAGTGATCAGATCTCATAAACCTACTACATGGTTTGAGGACACCTTGAGGGTGTAAATATCTTTGTTCCTGAAAATACTCGATGTGGAGTAGAAGACTCTGGGTAGTCATTGAACCCAGAGCGCGACTTGTACCACGCTGTACATAAGTCATTTGAGAACACTCGCATCACAAGGTTGTGGAAAATTACTTCTACAACCACCCCCTCAACTTTGCCTCCGGTGAGACCTTAGGCTACTTGCAGTCTGTTGCCGAAAGGCCGGTGAATAGGGGTTTTGTTGGGATCTTGTACAGTGAAGTACCTCGGTCTACATTGGAAAACATCTAGAATAGTGTTGCGACCAGAAAATGGTTTCGTTGCCGCGCTAAGACCAGTGATGCAATAGTGTATTTAGAAAAGTACTGTCCGACAGTTGGCATCCATAAAAAAAAGAGATTTGGACTTGGTGCGATAAGATCGAAAGAGACTTCGCAAAGAAAGAAAACAGACATCCACGTCTATCTGACGTACTGTGGTTGAACAGATACTTGTGCAGGGACATCCATGAAATTTTTTGGGCTTCATTTCCAAATGATATACACGAGTGGATATCACACCTAGCAGAAAGAAAGAATTGTTCCCAAGGCAGAGTACCTACAGAGTGGAGTCCAGAGCTTACCGAACAACTTAAAGCAATTGACAACCCACTAATGCGAGCAGTCGAATTCTGGGTTGATAGCATATTAGAAGGTTTTGTGACCGAGTTTGTTGTAGATACACTGAAATCATACAGCCAAGCTGAAGCATACTTTTTCGAAGGATTCAGAGGTAAGTTCTTGAAAAACCTAACCCTATACATTAAAATGATTTTAGCTAAGAAAGGTGTTTTAAGAATGCAACAATAGTCCTAAATCTGTCATGGTAGAGAACACATACATTGATTCTGACGAAGAAAACCATACTTTGAGAAGTGGAAAGAGAGACAAGTTTACTAACGAGAAGAAACCCACACCATCTAGAAACCATATAAATACCAAAATTCCATGTGATCTCAATAATACGAACACTCAGTTATCAGCCACAATCCACCATATTATACCTCAGAATCAATCAGTCCAGAAACCAACCCCTGTGAGTATCACGTAGCCCATCCCACAGATTAGTAATACTAGTAACACCGTAGAAGCGAGTGCTCACAACAGTATGACTCAGACTATTCCACAGAATACTGTCCCTAGTACAATCCAACAGCCTCTATCTAATTTTGCCACAGGGAAGCAGTTCTAGAACAGTACACAATCCAGAAGAAGAATGACAGATAACAATATAAAACTGTCGATATTCAAAGGAACGGGTCAGGAAGAACCTGATTAGCACTGGTTTCTATGCGAAACCGTGTGGAGTGTTAAGCAAGTGACAAATGATGCTATAGAGAGAGCGCACCTCATAACTACTTTTAGAGACACAGCGTTGCATTTGTTTATGAAGTATTCTCAAGCACAACCAAGAACCCTAGCAGAGATCAAAACTGCGATTGCAGCAGAATTTAAGAAACCCAAATCATAATCACAGTGCATAACAGAGTTGAAAGAAATCAAGTAGAAACCTACTGAATCGGTCTGGGAATTCGACCAAAAATTCAAAACATTGTTGGACCAAGTGAGCTTTGTTATAGCTCCGCAACAACATCAAGAATGGTTCATTGCTATGTTGTTGCCCCATATCCAACAACCACTAATAGAATAGAAGGTTGTATCTCAAGCTGAGGCCTTGGAGATCACAATGAAGTTGGAAGCTTTACCAATTGGAGAAAGTAGTTATGGGATGATATAGATTCAGAACCAATTGGCTACCTTGACATTAGAGTTACAAGGTATGAAGAATGGAAAAGAGGAGAGACATGAACAACGACATGAAGTGTGGTGCACAGGATGCAAAGGAGAGGGCCACACTATAGAACATTGCCCCTTATTTCAACAATACCTTAACAGTGGCGCACCAAACCCAATAAATATGAATCAGAACCAGGCACCATGGTGTGAAATTTGTAGAAGCAGAGGACACAGACCTGAAGACTGCTACTTGATACAAAAATACGTAAAGACACCTAAAAACTTATACTGCAATTTCTGTAAGTTAGTTGGACATGATGAGTCCAACTGTCGTGCTTATGAACTGATGAATGAAAGAAAGCGAGATATGGAAGCAATGCGAGGTGCTACAATGTACCACGTTCAAGAGGAAAATTAGCCAAAGCAAGAGCTATGATCAAGGAGGATATAGAGGCTGCGGTGGTGGATATCGCGGAAGAGGAAGAAATACTGGTCAAAATCAAGGAAGAGGACGAGGCCAGGTAATATGCTATAACTATGGCTATCCAGGTCACTTATTAAGAGACAGTACTAATCCATGCACCACATGCAACTACTGTAAATCATTTCAGCAAGTGATTGAAGATTGCCCGGTGCTTGAGGTAGAAATGAAGAAGAGGATAAGAACAGAAAAACCGAGCCCTAACATCCAGTTGATCACATCAAAGAAAAGACCTATAGGTCAGAGTGTCAATGCAGTAATGTGAAGTGGTGCTGATATAGGAAAAGACAAAAGCGTAGAAGCCTCGACTTCTAGAACAAATGATCCTAAGAACAACCCTGAAGAAACAGTAGGAATAAGAAAAGCTCATGGGAAAGCACCTCCATTAAACTTACAGAAAAATAAGGAAATATTTAAAGAAGTGCAGGACATGTTTAAACAACAACCACCTACTTCACCAAGGATCCCACTATGAAGTCAAGAACCAAAGATAGAAGACATGCCACTGGCATATGATCAGACGCACACTGCACCGGATGCCTCTAATTCTATTGCTCAGTTTCTACACAGCTGCATCAAGTTATTAAAACACAAGGACACTCTTATGGAATTTGAAAAACTGATAAATAAGTATGAATCATGCAGTAAGAAAGGAATAGCACATGGCACAGTACATAACATTAGGAGTCCCAAAAGAACCAACAGGGAAATGTGGTTCACTGCACAGATAGGAGACTATGAGATGGACGAGATCATTCTTGATCTTAGATCTGAAGTGAATGTCTTAACCAAGCAGACATGGGAGGTGATGGGAAAGCCAAAGTTACAGTGGTCACCTATATAGTTAAGAATGTCTAACCAGAGCATAGTTATACAACTGGGAAGGTTAACCAACACCATTGTCGATATTGATGGAGTGCGAAGTTATGCAGACTTCGAAGTAATTGAAATTGTGGATGATAGCAATCCTTATCCAGCACTGCTGGGCATCGATTGGGCAATGATGAACTCTACCATCATCAATCTGAAGACAATGAAAATGATATTTGAAGGCCATGACATAAGGGTTGTCGCACCATTGGATCCTTCGCAGGGAGAGCGATATGTTGAACCTATTCAAGAAAAGTATAGAACTCAAGACCTTGACCGTATCTATCAAATGACAACAAATGCTGTGGATTATATTGATCCTACTGTGGATGGAAGGATAAGCTAGCGCTGCGATAGTTCTTGCATCTCAGACTCTGAGGCAGGATTAGAAAACTGGCAACATAGAATGCATGAAGTATCTTCCAGGAGATACACGACAATTACAAAGTCACTCCACTATATTGGAAATCAGGTAACTCTAATCCCTACTTATGATGGTATAGCTAACGTTTATTCATTTATCAAAGAATACATTGCAGCAATTGCAGATGAACATCGTGTCTTATCATTAGACATGGCACTCAAAGAAACACTTGCCAGATGGTGGGCTACACACAAAAAGACAATGAGAACTTGGGACAAGTGCAGAATAAAACTACAGATTAGATTTGCTGATAAGGTCATACTACCATTTGAGAAATATAATGGTCAGAGGGATCCAGGAGATCATATCGCAGCTTGTGTACAAGCTTGGAAGGAAAGACCACAGACAGAATGGGTACATCTCTTTGTGCATACGTTGGAGGATCCTATTCCAAAAAAGTGGTATCTAGAGGAGGAGACACGCATAGGAACCGCAGATTGGTCCATCCTTACTACGACCTTCCAGAAGGATTTTTGTTTTCAAGATGACCATCCGACAATACATGACATGTTGCAACTGATCAAGCGAAAGATATTTAGCCCACATTGCAAGGAGGAAAATATAACACTAGAAGAGGTTTTTGACACAAACAATGTACTTGTGAGTCTACAACCTGATTGGTCAGAACAGATAGAGCAGGCTTTAGACTACTACAACATATCTGAAGAAGTTGAAGATAGTAACGTGGAGAACCTGCGCAACATAAAAATTCAAGAATCAGAAGGAGTACGTGAGGTAGAGGGACCTCCACTAGAAATTCCAGATATGAGTGGACCGGTTATAACAAAGAAAGTGAACATCGGCACCCCTGAAGAGCCGAAGTTTGCAGCAATAGGAGACTACTAGGATGATGACACAGTTGCAGAGATTGCAGCTATATTACAGGAATATTAGGAAGTATTCCCAACGAAGTTCACAGAAATGAAAGGTATCCTGGGAGACTTAGGAGTGATGATAATTCCACTTAAGCCAAGACCTGAACCTATTAAACAAAGGCCATATAGACTGAATCCATGCTACAAAGAACGAGTTAAGGCAGAACTCGATAAGATGCTCGATGCAGGAATTATTGAGCCAGTTGAAGAATCTGAATGGATAAGCCCAATGGTCATCCAAGACAAGAAAACAAAGGGGGAGATTAGGATCTGCATTGATCTCAGAAAGTTGAATGATGCCTCTATGCATGATCCATTTCCTACACCTTTTACTAATGAAGTACTTGATAAGGTTGGAGGGAATGAAGCATACTCTTTTACTGATGGATTCTTTGGATACCATCAGATAAAAATTGATCTAGCCGATAGGCACAAAACCACTTTTGCAACAGAATTGGGGTCATTCCAGTATACAGTGATGCCTTTTGGCTTGAAGAAAGCACCAGCCATATTTTCAAGAGTGGTGATCGCAGCATTTAAGGAATTCATCCACAATTTTTTAGAAGTTTACTTTGATGATTGGACCATTTTTGGGTTACTGAAGAACCATGTCGCGAACCTTAGGATGATGCTAGAAAAATGCAGGTAGCATCATATTTCATTAAATTTAAAGAAATGTATTTTCTGTGTTGCTTATGAGATTCTGCTGGGACATATCGTGTGTACGCAAAGGTTGATGGTTGATCTAATGAAGATAGCAGTTATTCTAACTTTTCCTACACCAAATTTGTTAAATTTTGAGCATTAATTCACAATACTCTTGGATCTTTACTGAGAGAATAACATATACAGTATATCAATGCATAACAATCACAATAAGCATGACAAGCATCACAAGAATCAAAAGCATGAGAGACAAGAGACACAGAGTTTCCATGGGGAAAACCCTAAGGTGAAAAACCCCACAACTTCCTCAGAGATAGAGAGAGCAATCGCTCAACCAAAGTACAACCAAAATACACTTGAGATAGTCTCCTAGAGCAGATGATCCTCCTCCTCACTAGTGCGCCACGTTTTGAGTGAGAGAAGTGTGTCTTTTCGAATGATCCAAATAGAGATCTCCCGATCTCTATTTATACTTAACCTGTTTGCCCAGTTACACTATGGGGCCGACTTGTCTATCTAGATACATCCACAATATAATATATATTTCAGGGTCGACCCCACACATGGTGGTCTAATAACCCATCGGCAAGCACACACACTTGCGACACTTGTCAATCCACATGACGACACTTCCTTATAGAGTAATAACACATCTCTAATAAGGGTACAATAAATATATATGAAATACATAGATGAAATACATTTCGAAGTTACATATACATCAACACTCCCTCTTAACTAGGAAGGTATTTCTCGACACAGATCTCTTAGACAAGTCTTCTTCTCAGGATCATCGACATCGATGCATCGAAATCATCATCGTCACTGCTGCTGCTATCTCAACCAATCTCTGACTCTACTCGTCATAGGAAGTTCTACAGAGCCAGTCCTTTTTCATACTGGATGTAGGTCCACCACCTGTAGGTCTTCGTCATCACTGGCCATACTGTGGAAATCTCAGGACTTATTACATGCATCACAAACCTTAAAAGAGTCTCTTGACTAGCAAGAACCCTAAAGAGCATCTGAGGCCTTTTTCATCCTGTCCAGATCTCCAGGACTTATTACATGTGACCCCACCACAAAACCTCGAAAGAGAATTCCAGGACTGATTACGAGCACAAGGCTCAACGTATCGGATCTCCCAGGGCACAAATTACATCTGGTCACCCCAAAACCTCAAAAGAGCATCCCAAGACTGATTACGAGCACAAGACTCAACCTATCGGATCTCCCAGGGCACAATTACATGTGGTCATGGCAAAACCTCGAAAGAGCATCCCAGGACTGATTATGAGCACACGGTTCAACCTATCGGATCTTCCAGGGCACAAATTACATGCCATAGGACAAAACCTCGAAAGAGCATCTGCTAGATATCCCAGGGCACAAATTACATGCCATAGGCAAAACCTTGAAAGACTATGTGCAGATCTCCCAGGGCACAAATTATATGTCCTCCCAAGCAAAACCTCGAAAGAGCATTTTCCAGATATCCCAGGGTACAAATTACATGCCATAGGAAAAACCTCGAAAGACTATCTGCAAATCTCCCAGGGCACAAATTACATGCTTATCTGCACAATCTGTTCCACAGCCATAGAGTATCAACCTGATACTCACCATAAATCATCCTGATGTACACATGATCATCCTAATCATCATCACTGCAACATCCTGCTGCATGTCATCTAGAGCAACATCCTGAAGCTCGTCATCCATGATCATCCTGATCATTCAATGCATCTACCTAATGCATACCAAGTCTCTACCTGATACATATCATCATACATGATCCACCTGATCATATAATGCATCCACCTGATACAAATACAAATACATGATCCACATGATCATACATGATACATATCAACATACATGATCTACCTGATCATATACAGATACATGGTCCAAGCATCCAACATGATGCATACACAAAATACATACAAATGATCCAATCAATCATATCCAGCATCCAACATGATGTGTACATACATATAAATGATCCAACTAATCATATCCAGCATCCAACATGAGGTGTACATACATATAAATGATCCAGCTGATCATATCCAAGCAGAAACCAGAACATCATCCTGATGCTCATCATCCAGCGCTTACATCCACAGCCATGTGAAGGATCCTCCTTCCAACATGCTTGGAATGGCTTCAGCAAATGTTTCCATCACTTCTTCCTCGAAGTGTCATCAATCTGAAGAACGCCAAGCCTCTCCCTGAAGTACTCGAACTTCACCCTGGCTAGTGGTTTCGTTAGCACATCTGCAATCTGCTCATCCATCGTAACGTACAGGAGCTTCACAGCTCCTCTCTGCACCATATCCCTGATATAGCGATATTTGATCTCTATGTGTTTCGACCTATCATGAAACACTGGGTTCTCGGACAGCTTCACACAACTCTGGTTATCACAAAAGATACTAGTAGCATCCAACGGGAGATCAAATAACTCGGACAGTAGCTTTCGTAGCCATACTACCTCACAACTAGCTGAACAAGCTGCAACATACTCTGCCTCAGTTGTACTAAGTGCTACGCAGGACTGCTTCTTGCTAAACCAAGAGATCACACCTGATCCCATACTGAAGCAGCACCCAGATGTGCTCTTCCTATCTGCAGCACTGCCAGCCCAATCTGAATCAACATAACCTTGCAGGTTAAACTTTTGATTCGCTTCATACTTGAGCCCATAATCCATTGTACCCTTCAGGTACATCAGAGCATGCTTTACAGCAACCATGTGAACACTCCTCGGATCTGTCAGGAACTGGCTCAATGTGTTCACCGCAAAGCAAATATCTGGTCTCGTGTTCGTCAGGTACATCAAGAACCCAATCATGTGACAATACATAGAGACATCAACCGGCTCAGATGAGGCATCACAAAGAAGCTTCAAATTCGATGCCATAGGTGTGGCCATGGCCTTGCAATCCATCATCCCGAATCTCCTCAGGATATCTATTGTGTACTTCCCTTGACCAAGGAAGATCCCACCTGCACTCTGCCACACCTCCATACCTAGGAAATAATGCATCATTCCCAAATCTTTCATATTGAGCAAGCTTCCTCTTTGTATCACACCAAATTTTGGGAGCTTGCTACAAGCCATACAAGGCTTTCTTCAATCTGCACACATGTGACTCCCTGTTAGGTCTTGGGACTGCATCCCAAACATCTTATTAATGATCGACGGATCATGGCATTCCATTTCTTCATCCCAGATCCTGGGAACTTCAATATCGTCAATAGATATCTTTGTTGCTGGAACAAATGTTGTAGTCCTTTTTTTGTAGGTGAATATATACGGTCTTTCTTACAAAACAAGTTAAATTGCATGATTAGAAACACCTCATAATTTTCAGAATAAATTCTTTACACATAAAGAAATATGTCATGCAGTCATGCAGTTATCTTAGCCAATGCTTCAATACAACATGTATCCATGTTCCACAACTTTCTAGATGCCTTCCAGTCTCTACCAGAACATTGTTAAGAGTTTGCACTACTCCCAACATGTCAGCAAAGAGGTTTCATTCTAGATAAGTAGCACTGGAATGTTGTACAGTGCCATAGGCCACTTACCCATCACATGCATATTAGTAGTATATTGTTCATTAATGCAATCATTCTAATATGCACAATACATCTCCTAAGTCTAGGAACATAAGCATAATATTATTTAAACAAAAGTAGGAAAGAAATGATAATTGAAATACTTATCTTTGTTTGTTTGTTGGGTGGACTCCCTTTGAGTCTTTGCTTCCTGGCAAGAGCTGCTGAAGTAGCTTCTTCAACACCTTTCTGTTGTGGAATGTAGGAAGATGGTCAACTCCCTCTGAAAATCTGCATCCTTGCAGGAGCTGCTGGAGTGTGCTCCCTCTTGATCTTTGCTTCCTAGATTACCTGTCCTTGAACTTATATTCATCCTTGCTGACATCAATCTTCTTGAACCCTAGAAAGTATAATCTATAAGCCTTCGAGCTTTCATTGTAACCCACAAAGATACCCTTCTTTCCTGAAGAATCTAGTTTGGTCCTCTTTTCCTTTGGGACATGTGTGTATACTGGACAACCGAATATTTTGAGATGGCTGACTTCAGGTTTCTTACCAGAAAAGACCTCTTCTGGTGTTTTGTTGTCCAATATCTTGTGAGTTGTTTTGTTTTGCACATATACAGCTATTCTAGCTGCTTTTTCCCATAGATGCATAGGTAGATCCTGGTCATGTAGCATTTCCCTTGCTACTTCCATGATTGTTCTGTTCTTCCTTTCTGCAACTCCATTCTATTGAGGATTATAAGGAGCAGTCAACTCCCTCTTAATACCTGAATCACTGCAAAGCTTCTTGAAGTCACCTGAAGTGAATTCTCCACCATTGTCAGATCTGAATGTTTTGATCTTCTTGTTAGTTTGATTCTCCATCGAGGTTTTGAATTCCTTGAACTTATCAAACACCTCATCTTTGTTCTTCAAGAAATATACCCAAGTCTTCCTAGAGAATTCATCAATAAATGAGACATAGTAAACATACCCACTCAGAGAATTGGATGACATAGGACCACATACATTTGAGTGGATGATTTCCAGGATGTATTTTGCTTTGCTTTCACTGCTTGGGAAAGCCTTCTTAATGTTCTTACCTTTTGCACATCCTTTGAAAACACCTTCATGTTTGGTCTTGATTTAAGGAAGACCCTCTACAGCCTTGCTTGCAATTGGAAGTGCCCTATAGTGCATATGAGCAATTATTCTATGCCAAAGTTCACTTGGCTCCATGGATTCATGTACCATGGCATGTTCAGGTTGTCCCTTCAATTTATACAAACCTCCCTCGTGCTCTCCAATCACTACTGCATCATCTATGTTCTTTCCCTTTGTCCACATTAGGACTTGGCCATCCACAAATGCAACCCTCATACTTTTGCATCCAATGCAGAGATGGAGAGTAAGTTCTTCTTGGGCCCAGGTACATAAAGGACTTCTTTCATCTTCAAAGATTTTCTAGAATCTAGGTTGTTGGAGGCTTCACCACTTCCTTTGATTGGGTATTGATAATCATCCCCAAGTTTCACCTTATGGGGTGATTCATGTTCAGATAGATTCACAAAATATTCCTTAAACCTAGTCATGTGTTTGGAATCCCCACTGTCAATCAACCAATCATTACAACTGTGGGAGATAGTACCGGTGAGAGCAGAAATTAGAACATACTCTTCTTCACTTGATGAGTAATCATCACTATCACTTTCTTCCCTAGCCTTCTTCTTTGGGGGTTCATCATCTTCGACAGCATGAGCATGATATCTTCTTTTGTTATTCTTCTTCTTCTTGTTGAAGTTGTTGTTGTTGTCTTTCTTCTTCTTGGGACAATCTAAAGCAAAGTGTCCCTTCTCATTGCAATTGAAGCATCTGATATATTTCTTATCTTTATGATAATGGTGGTGTGAGAATTTCCTGTTATGAGATGATTCCTTCTTGGACTTGCCTTTCCTGGCATGTGCTGTGAGAGCGTGATCTTCATTTCCCATCTTTTCTTCTCGGGACACAAGCCTAGCTTCTTCTTGAGAGCATTCTTCCCGCAATATGTTGAAGGAGATCAACTTCTTCCTTGCACAAATTCCTTGAATAAAGGAATCCCATGACCTGGGTAGGCCATTTAGATTGGTCATCACCACTTCACCATTCTCCACCATTTCATCCACTGCTTCTACTTGTTCCTTGATCTGGGAGACCCTTGAAAAATAAGATTGAATGGTTTCTCCATTCTGAAACTTTACTCCTTTCAATTGGTTCCACAGGGTCATCTTCTGATTTATGTTCTTCCCTTCAAATAGCCTGGTCAAAGAGTCAAACATCTCCTTGGGTGTCTTTAAAGAAGACACATGGGCTATGAGATGGTCTTTGATAGAATTAGCAATGATTCTTTTTGCCTTGACCAAGTTCTTCGTATGCAATACCTTAGCCTCTTCATCCTCTGGGATAGGGATGTCTTCTTATATGAGTCCAACTCATTCTCTTCCAGGATTAACCCAATCCTATACTTCCAAGCTCGGAAGTTATCAGCTCCTTCAAGCTTATCCTCAAGCTTTGTGTGGTGAGACATCTTAAAGAGTACTTCAAATGAAAATAGAAAAGATTTAGGTCTTACCACTTGAAATACTGAAAACTGGATCTCGTCCCGAATTAGGGTTTGTTGGAAAAACCCTAAAAATTCAAAATGTGAATTTCAACTTTCTGAAAGGATAGAAAGATCCACCTTGATGAGCTGATCAGCCTGGTGCATTCAGAATTTGAGATCAGCAAAGCTTTACCCTTCATATTTGCCTCTTGGGTTCACTAGGGAGAGCCCTGAATTAGGCTTTGAGTTTCCCAGAGATTTACCCAGCCAAAAATCTCGATCCAAAGCTCTAAACTTCGATTTTTGCAAGGAGCTTCCAACTATGTCTTCAGATTTCAAAAATTCCTATTTTTGTGGAAACCCTAATTTTTAGGGCCAAATCTGAAAATGCTCAAAATTGAATTCTAATTGGACAGATAGATTCTCCTTGATGAGTAGAGTCAATCTACTATACTGCTTTTCCAAAAACTGTGGAGAGAAACCCAATAAACAAGAAAATCAACTTTCCGTCACTGCAAAATGTCTTCTTCTCAGGTTAGCTCTGATACCATGTTAAATTTTGAGCATTAATTCACAATACTCTTGGATCTTTACTGAGAGAATAACATATACAGTATATCAATGCATAACAATAACAATAAGCATGACAAGCATCACAAGAATCAAAAGCATGAGAGACAAGAGACACAGAGTTTCCGTGGGGAAAACCCTAAGGTGAAAAACCCCAGAACTTCCTCAGAGATAGAGAGAGCAATGGCTCAACCAAAGTACAACCAAAATACACTTGAGATAGTCTCCTAGTGTAGATGATCCTCCTCCTCACTAGTGCACCACTTTCTGAGTGAGAGAAGTGTGTCTTTCCGAATGATCCAAATAGAGATCTCCCGATCTCTATTTATACTTAACCTGTTTTCCCAGTTACACTATGGGGCCGACTTGTCTATCTAGATACATCCACAATATAATATATATTTCAGGGTCGACCCCACACATGGTGGTCTAATGACCCATCGGCAAGTACACACACTTGCGACACTTGTCAATCCACATGACGACACTTCCGTATAGAGGAATAACACATCTCTAATAAGGGTACAATAAATATATATGAAATACATAGATGAAATACATTCTAAAGTTACATATACATCAACAAAATTCAGTTAAAAAATTGCGCACTACACTAGGGCATATCGGATACTACAGAAAATTCATAAAGGGTTATGCATAGATAACCATAGCAATGGAGAAGATTTTAAAAAAGGATGCATCGTTCATGTGGAATGAGGACTACGAGAAAGGATTTGACACATTGAAAGAGAAAATGGTCACTGCACCAATCCTAGTTTTTCCAGACTAGGAAAAGCCATTTCATGTACATGTTGATGCTTCATATATAGCATTGGGTATCATTCTTGCGCAGCCAGTAGAAGGAGGAATTGGTCATCCCATTGCATTTTCGAGCAGAAAACTATCATTTGCTGACAATAACTATACCACTACTGAAAGGGAAGGACTTGCAATGGTATATGCATTACAGAAGTTCAGGCACTATTTGCTTGGTGCACACTTCTCAATGTTTATTGACCATTCTACATTAAAATACCTGGTCAATAAGCCAGTGTTAGGGGGGCGAATTTGCAGATGGCTCTTACTCTTTCAAGAGTATGATTTTGAAATAATAGTTAAACCAGGTAGATTAAATCAAGGCCCTGATCATCTATCAAGGATCGAGTCTGGAGAAGAACCAACGAATATAGAAGACAATCTGCCCGATGCGCAATTATTTTCTATACAGGTTGCCGATGATTACTATCAGGATATAATTGATCTTCTAACTACCGGGTTCGCACCTACTGAATTCACTATGTAGCAAAAGAAGCAATTGATAGTGCAAGCCGCAGACTTCACCATTATCGCAGGATAGCTCTACAAGTTAGGACCTGATGAAGTGCTGCGAAGATGTGTATTAGAACATGAGAAGCCATTTATATTAGTTGATGCACATTCAGGAGTCACAGGAGGTCATTACGCAGGAAGGGCTACCGCGCAGAAGATATTGCGCATAGGGATATGGTGGCCTACGATCCATAAGGACTCCAAAGAACATTGCCAAAACTCCGATGTCTATCAAAGGACAAGGAAACCGTCAAGAAGAGATGAAATGTCATTGAAACCTCAGCTGACCTTACAGGCATTCGAGAAATGGGCAATTTATTTCGTGGGACCTATTAAGCCACCGGGAAAAAGAACTGGTGTGAGGTACATTATTACAACAACTGATTACCTCACCAGATGGGCAGAAGCAAAACCAGTCAAGGATTGTAGCGTAGCTACAGCTGCACAATCTATTTTTGAGAACATCCTTACACGATTTGGATGCCCAAAAATTTTGATGAGTGATCAAGGCACTCACTTTCTGAACAGAACTATTGAAGCTATGACTGAAGAATTCTACATCCATCATCATCATAGTACACCTTATCACCCACAAGCGAATGGCACTGTTGAAGCATTTAATAAAGTACTTGAGAATGCAATAACCAAGGTATGCAATGTAAACCGCGATGACTGGGACCTGCGCATTCCATCTATATTATGGGCATACAGAACGACATGCAAGAAATTAGCTGGACATACACCTTTCAGATTGGCTTATGGACAAGAAGCAATAATGCCAATGGAGTACATTATACCCAGCTTGCGAATAGCTACATTTACAGGAATGGCAGATCGCACAGCACTAGACGAAAGGCTATCACACTTGGTTGGATTGGAAGAAGAATGCTTCATCGCATGATTCCATCAGCAAGTGCAGAAAGAACGAGAAAAAGCATGGCACGATCGCCACATCAAGAATAAGTCTTTTCAAGTAGGCAATCTAGTCCTACTATATGATAGTAAATTCATGAAGTTTCCTGGAAAATTTAAAATGCATTGGCTTGGACCATATACTGTAATAGATATTACTAATGGTGGCGCAATCCAGTTAGCTACTTTAGCCGGTGATACACTACCCAACTTGATAAATGGAAGTAGACAAAAGCTTTACTGTGATAGTTCTACTCCGCAGCATCCAGTATAACCATATAGAAGGAAAAGTTTCTAGGTGCCAAATAAAGTCAGAATTCGGCACTAGAAACTATGGAAGAGTCTGTACATAGACTGATAAAGATAGACATATACAGCGCACCACATTGAAAAAAAAAAAGAGAGAAAAGAAAAGAAACAATGCGCTATTGTGACATTCAAAAAGAAACAACTCGAAAGAAAAGAAATTTTATGCCGCAAAATCACTGTGCAGAACCAAAGATTTCCTACTGCGCAGTTTCACACAGAGCTCCAGAAAATAGCCGTTACAGTTTTGGTCGAAAATATAACCATTATACAGTACTTTCTGACCGATTGCTTGCGCATTTAAAGAATAGATAGCCGTTCTGAACAACTTAATGATGGAAATGACCGAAGAATCTACCAGATTTAGCTAATGGATATTACATTTACTGCTTATCTAACCGTTAAGGGGCGCGAAGATGGATCAGCTGCGGCTATATATAATGCAGCACTTAGAACCACGAGCGTTACCAAAGCAATTAGAAATTTTTGCAATTACTGTTTCCTGAGTCTTAGACTATAAGTTATCCACTAGGTAGCCGAGTAAGTGTGTAGGTGAATGGCACAAAGGTTCTGTATTGATAAACAGTTCACGGTCGAAGAGACTGTGAAGTTATTCCAACACAGAGGTATTGACGAATTAATGAGAACCCCAAACAAGAAAATCGTTAAAGAATCATAACAAAATCCAAGGAGATCACCAAGACACGGCCCCTCAATGCAAGACAAAGGGAAAAATCTAGCAGCGCCGAGATCAAAACTACCGCAGACAAGTTCGGTAGGGAAAAACAAGCCCCTTTCTGATAAAGAAATACCTTTATCTATGAATCCAGACTACATCTTGCCATGTGCAGCGGATGAGCCAGCCATTAGATTGTTGAAGAGTCCAAAGTATGAGATACCACTCTCACCAATATCGAAGCATGTAGAGGTGGACAAAAATATGTTAGGAAAGATTGCAGAATGCAAATGTGAGGACTATGATCTGCTAGCAATGCAGAAGGAGAAGCCAACTTAACCAAACTTCCCACAGTTCTAGCCCAACAAATACATGTGCTGGAAGAAGAAAGCAAAGGGTGACCTCACCTTGGTCACTGAGAGCTGGTTTTCAGGAGTAGCGAAGTTGAGACTGCTCAACCTGCTAAGGCTTCCACATTTTGACAGATCACCGGAGCTCAACGCAATGGTCCGAGCTCTTATGGTTCGCAACCACCAGCGATATTTATGGCTAGACCAGAATATCGACCTGTCAATTGAATTGATCCACCGAATAACTCGATTAAGAAAAAGGGGAGAAGACCTAAGGAAATTCTTCCAGGGAAAGGGAAAGGATAAAGAAGTAGTAGCATTAATGAAGTAGACACAATCTATGATCAAAGGGAAGCGAGGCTTCCAAATGGAGAACATAAAGGAAGACACAATACGGTTTACCACACAACTCTTAGCAGGAAAAATCTTAAGAAAGTTCAGACTGTTAGAAGTAAATGCAGGCGCAATACTACTTGGCGCTGCAGCTGCCAAGGGACAACAATTCAATTGGTCCCCATTTCTACTAAATGAGTTCCTTGAAGAACTAAATGAGACGCAAATAAATGGTGGAAACTTCCACTTCACCTGGCTCATTGTATTGATCGGCTTCCAAGGGTGGAGGGAACCGAAGCAATATGTTGGAGTGGTCACAAACACTTTGGACTGCAGAGGCAGTATATTTTAGAATCTATGGGTGAACTTGAATCCAGAGGGACAACACAAGACAGCGCTGGTCTTTTACAAATATTATGACTAGCTGCGTGGGGCCATCATGATCACACCTCACATACGAAAGCAGATAACAAGCAAATATATCCGCATTATAAATTTTTATGCTGCGATGAAATGCATTTCCATTTCACCCAAAGTGCAGATGAAGAATGCTGACTGGTACCCAAGAAACTACAATATGTATGAGGAAGATATTGAGAACTTAATGAAGGAATGGCCAGCAGAATTCTGAGTTGAGGTCGTGGATTATTTTTGGGGGAAAAGGGTTTTTTTTTGCCTTTTGGAGGCTTTTTTAATGGTTTTGTGGCCTTTTGGAGGCTTTTTAATGGGATTTTAAGGTATTGGAGGCAAATATGGTGGAAAATATGGAAAAATGAGTCATGTAATGGGGTAGATGAGGTAGTGAGCACTTTTTGGGTGTTAACAAATTGCCCCTTGATGTGTGAGGGAAGGAGCTCATCGTATGGCCGATAGACATCATAAGTCTTTTATGGTTTTCCTGGGGTGTGGAGAAGAGAAGAAACGAACTAGAGCTCGGAACAACGGTCCTGAACAAACTGTAAAAACTGAAAGTACATGACCTTAATAATGAATGAGGAATAATTTGAACATATGGACGAGGTGGGCATTCCCATGATCGTATCAAGATATAGAATAACAATGGGGTCCAAAATATGGGGACCTCAAATATACAAGACCTCAAATAATGAATGAGGATGTATCTCAATATATGGACGAGGTAGGCATACCCATGCTCGTATCAAGATACATAAAAAATAACTATGAGGCCCGAAAAGGGGGACCTGTAGGATACATAGAGAACCACTGTGTACATCATAAGGGTCTAGAGGGGACATAAATCTGGGACATACTACTGGGCTGACCATGTCTGAGCTGAAGAACTGGTACACTGGAATAACTACAGTGTGTGAAAATCCTCACAGCAGATCTAAGAGATGATGTATAACTCACAAGAGTAATTATGATTAAGCAGGAAAATAGAAAAAGAGTGAACAATATAGTATAATGAGCAACATAATAATATGGTACAGTAGAACTCAGATAGAAGCAATAATACTTCACACACACTAGTTAATTAATCACAATATGGACAAATAAATAGTACAATGGTAGAGAAGATTCGAATGCCCAAGGTGGCAATTCGAATTAGCCTCTCAGAGTTATCATAAGATCAATAGATTGTCATCGGAGCACAACTAGGTGTCCCCATGATCATTAGAGCACAACTGGAAGTCTTCATCATCATCAGTGGAGTCATCAATGCTCAAGTAAGTGTCAACCATCAGTCAAACTGAGTCTGGTAGGTGTAACTGAGTGTGACTGAGTGTAACTGAGTGTAATTGAGTCTAATTGAGTGTAACTGGGTGACAATTGGACTGGTAGGTGAAGAAGGGCGAGTTGCTTCCTAAAATCAAGGAAGAAGGGTGCATTAAGCAGTTGGGAGGCTAAAACTGAATAGTGAGAAGCTCCTGGGGGCTAGCTAACTGAGGGCTAGGGGCTGGACTGATGATTGGGATGCATGCAAACCCTAGAATGCATGCAAACCCTAAAGGTGCATGCATGACTGAAAATGTAAATGATCAAAATACTGGTGGGACTAGGATGGAGTATAGGAATATCCTAACACCCCCCCTTAATCCATCCTGGGCCCTGGTAACTAAGACCAGAGGTCACTCAATACAATGAATAATAACAATCAATAAACCAAGGAAGTGGGAACATTTCATGGGAAACATACCCCCTCCTCAAAAAATAGACTGTAAGGCACACATAAAAATAAATGCTCCAAACTCAAGCAGGTGTGATGCTTGGTCATATGTCTAGAGGTATCTTCTTCTTGGTAAGAAGTGGATCATGCTCAAAAAGCATGTGCTTGTAGTTTCTCTTCAAATCGAATGTCATGAGAACAAATCCAACAGTATGAGAATGATTCTTGAACCTGTGATTCGAATTAGCTAAGGTGGGATCAAATCTGTGAAAGTGCATATAGTCTTTTGTCTTCTCCTTCGAACCACTATGGGTGAGATTATGCCAAAAATAACTATTACATGTTTGCTTGAAATCAAAATCAGATTTCAAACTTAAAAAACAATTTCTTGAGATCTCCTTTGAACTAGCAGGGGTGAGATCAAAACTATCATATGCATGAGAAATTATCCCAAGCAGTAATTGCTTAGAACCCAATTTAGATACAAGACTTGAATCATGTTTTCTTGAGATGTCCTTTGAACCATGAGAGGTGAGATCAAAACCAGTAGATGCATGAGAAATTATCCCAAGTGAATGGCAATGGCCATATTATTCAATGACCTTCTGAAAGCATGGAATTATGATCATATAGTAGTATAAAAGAGGAGATAGCTGGAGAGGAGCAAATGCATTACCTTCAAAAGCTGTTTTGACCTCCGAAATAATCATGTGATCATGATGCAAACCAACAGACTCTGGTGCAAGGGAGGATTTCGGACCTTCTGCAATATCTAGAGTGTGAGCTGGCACAAAAAGAGAAGAAAGTTTGAGCATGATTGGATAATATGCAAGTTCTTTGTCAACAACTTCAATATGAGATGATACTGGTTCATGATCTGAGAGACCATCAAGAGGAGCGAATGCATCACTTTGCTTGCTTTCGAATGGGTTAGGACCAAGTCCTTTATTCTTTCAGCCAAATTTTTCATCCAGGTGAGCCCATAACTCTTTTGGAGTCCATAACTCTCTTGGAGTTTCAACACCATCGCGGTATTTGAATTTGAATCTTTCGTATGCACACAAGGCAAGAATCATTGTTCCAAAGGCCATGTCACCTTTATTCAACCAGTCAATATTCTTTTCAGAGGATTCGAACTCTCTTTCAAAATAACAATCAAAGAGATCATGGCTCTTCAAATATGCTATCATTTTTGGTTTCCATTCATCATATTTGAATGGATAAAGAAGAGGGATTCCTTCTAAATATGAATCCATTGAAGTTGTAGAAGACTTGCAAAAACAATAGAGAATAACTACAACTGCTATTGTTGCAACTGCTGCACTTGAAATCTTGGTAATAACCTGCAAAAAACTCTCAAGAATGGAGATAAATAATACTCTCAACATGCTCTGATACCATGTGAAATTTCCCACATAAGATCCAAAGAGATGATGTAAACCTCACAATGAAAGAATTTAGGAATAATAGAAGAAGAGACAAGCAATAGAACTTAGATCCAAAGAAACTCTGATTGAGGCAGAATAATTACACATGTTACTATTAACAGAATAATGAACTGGTAAATATACAATGCTGAGTATGAGGATTCAAATTCACTAGGAGGAATTTGAATTGGCCTTCATGCATAGATCCATAATCAGTGGAGAGTCATCAATGCCTAACTAGGAGTCCACCTTCTCATCAGTGAAGTCATCAATGCACAAGTAATGATCAACCGGGAGTCAAACTAAGTCTAACTGAATGTGGTTGGTGTAACTGGCACATGGAAGCACTAATATAGTGAAGAAGGCTTAGTGGAGGGTTCCAAAGGTTCTAACTGGAGTCGGAATGGTCAATCTAGTCTCACTGGAGGTCCAACAGAGTGATAAACTCAGTAAAGAGTCAGTTAACCCTTAAATCAAGGAAATAACTGAAGATAACTCAATATAACTGAATATAACTGGACTGGTAGGTGAAGAAGGCGCCATTGTCATGCAGTGGAGAAAAGGAGGGCGCATTAATCACTGGGAGGCCTAGAAATGAGTTGAAAGAAGCTCCTGGGGCTAGTTTGCTGAGGACTAGGTGCTGGGACTGATGACCTAGATTGCATGCAAACCCTAATTTTGCATGCATGACTGAAAATGAAAATGAATGGAAAGCTAGTAGGACTAGGATGGAGTATAGGAATATCCTAACACCCCCCCTTAATCCATCCTGGGCCCTGGTAACTAGGACCAAAGGTCACCCATACAATAAATGAAAATATAATAAAATACATAACTATCCATAAACTGATAAAATGGGGAAAAACCTCATGGGAAAAATACCCCCCCCTCAAAAGAACAGTAAATAACTCAAAGAACCATCATGCAGAAAACTTTTGTAAAAGACTTAGCAAGCTGATCCCATGTAGGAAGGTCTCCCACTGTGCAGAGGATGAAGCAAGTCTTTCAGGAACTTTTTCTGTATCTGGAGCGAATGGAACATGAGTAGTCTTCCCAAAAGATGGAAGAGAGAATCCCATCATCATGTTGCATCTCTTATGGAGAGATGGAAGGCATAATGCAAGGTTAGCATGCTGCTAAAGTCTAGTAGTTTTGTAAGCAAATAAATCATCAATTGTGTTCTCAGTAGTAGCAAGGATTGTGTGAGAACATATTTCTCTTGAATCTGGATTGAGAATAGGTGTTGGTTTTGAATCCTCTTGAACCATGATCTCAACATCAAAATCTTGATCTTCTTCTTCACTAGAATAGGAGTCACTGGAAGAGAAGTCATTGTGATCTTCATTATAATCTGAAGGAATAGTTGGAGAGAAGGGCATGAAGTGTGAGAACTCATATGCCTTTGAGGCATGATTTGCAATCCCATTCGCTATAACCTTTCTAGTGGATATTTCTGTAATCTCTACTGTGTCTGGACCAAAAATTACTTGTTTTGGAGATCCTGTATGAGTCATTTGATATACTGACAACAAATTAGCTGTAAGAGAAGGAACAAATAAGACATTTTTGAATTTGCCATGCTCCATATGAACTGTACCCAAACCTTTGGCAGAAATCTGAGAGTTGTCTCCCATGTGAATGGTAGGCCCATCTTGGAGATCCAAAGAGGAGAAGGATTCTTCTTGTGCCATCATGTGGTTGGAAGCTCCAGAATCTATGAGGAGAGCTTTTGTCTTTGAAAAACCAGCCATCAATGCATGACAATCATCAGATCCACTTCCAGAATCAGACATCTTTGCTTCTTTTGGAACAACAATTTGGTTTTGTTCAAGAAGCTTGGTTAGAAGATCAATCTTCTTATGCATGTAGGCATGCTCAGGATGGTTTCCTCTCTTGCAATAGGTACAATTTGGTCTCTTTTGTTTGTCATTCTTGGATCTTGAAGGTTTCTTGCCTTTGCCTTTTTGTCCCCCTTTTGCATTTGCTCCACTTGATTCACCGGCTAAAAGAGCCAGATCTCTGGAGGTTTTGATGGCACCCATTTGAAATAGTTTGTTCTCTTCTTGAGTGAGAGCTTCAATGAAGTCACTTAAGGTGGGAAACTTCCATCCATGGATGGACATTCGAACAGAATGAAAGGTAGATACAAAGACAGAAAATTGAGATCCAAGTTTGCTCAATATAGAGAGTATCAATTGCTCATCACTTTTAGTGATGCCACATTGCTTGCAATGCAAAACCAAATTCTGAAATTTGGAGAAGAAATCTTGGATGCTCTTGAAATTGCTAGGTTGAAGGGCAACCAATTCATTCTCAAGAATGTAGCTTCTTAGTTCGTCTTGTTTGCCAAAAAGACTCTTCAATTTTATCCATAAATCATATGGAGACTTCAATCCATCAGTATGAAACAATAGATCATCAGATATATGAAGGCATATGAATCCAAAGGCTTCATCCATTTTGTTTAGGTGCTTGATTCTCTTTTCAGCTTGATGTGGTATGGCATCTTTTTCCTCAAATATTCTAGTAAACCCTCTTGATTGCAAGAGTATTATCATCTTCCTCTTCCATTCGAAATAATTGAAAGGAGTGAGAAGTATAGAAGAAGGAGTATTCGAATTGCTCATATTGACTTCTTGAACAAGTGCAAATAGAAGGCTGCTGAATCTGCTGCTGGAACTTCAAAAATACCTGCAAAAAACTCTCAAGAATGGAGGTAGAATATACTCTCAATGCTCTGATACCATGTGAAAATCCTCACAGCAGATCTAAGAGATGATGTATAACTCACAAGAGTAATTATGATTAAGCAGGAACATAGAAGAAGAGTGAACAATATAGTATTATGAACAACAGAATAATATGGTACAATAGAACTCAGATAGAAGCAATAATACTTCACACACACTAGTTAATTAATCACAATATGGACAAATAAATAGTACAATGGTAGAGAGGATTCGAATGCCCAAGGTGGCAATTCGAATTAGCCTATCAGAGTGATCATAAGATCAATAGAGTGTCATCGAAGCACAACTAGGTGTCCTCATGATCATCGGAGCACAACTGGAAGTATTCATCATCATCAGTGGAGTCATCAATGCTCAAGTAACTGTCAGCCATAAGTCAAACTGAGTCTGGTAGGTGTAACTGAGTGTAATTGAGTGTAACTAAGTGTAACTGAGTGTAAGTGGGTGACAACTGGACTGGTAGGTGAAGAAAGGTGAGTTGCTTCCTAAAATCAAGGAAGAAGGGCGCATTAAGCAGCTAGGTGGCTAAAACTAAATAGTGAGAAGCTCCTGGGGGCTAGCTAACTGAGGGCTAGGGTTTGGACTAATGACTGGGATGCATGCAAACCCTAGAATGCATGCAAACCCTAAAGGTGCATGCATGACTGAAAATGTAAATGATCAAAATACTGGTGGGACTAGGATGGAGTATAGGAATATCCTAACACAGTGCTGCTGAGTGGGGTACCAGAGGAACCGATGAGCTGCTGGAGCGTAGTGACGACGAGTCATATCCACAATGGTACACTGAACTGGGTACTCAAGGAAGCATATAACTAGATGGCTTCCGAATACAATTGCCGACGCAACCCGAACATCCACGCGAACATATAATAGGGTGTTCCGAAGTGACTCACGAATGTGCTAGAGTCGGGGGAAATCTAGGGTCTTCGACCAACAACTGAAGGGATATAAACCCTACACGATTCTCAACGATGCGATCAAGGTGTTGAAGTCGAGCATGTGAGCAACAACCACTCGGAGAGGCAATGATGACTCCTCTCAGAATGGTCCGTAGGCACTCACCACAGATGGTGATGGGTCCAAGGTGCAAGGAACTCTGGGTCTATCCTCTGTAATAGAGGGGCTGTCGTCGACAAAGGGAGACCTGCAACTAGCAAGGCAATGATGTTTCCTTGATAGGAGAGCGAGCTGGAGAACCGAAGTGTGAGAATATTGATGGTAGGACTAACATACTGTGAGGGATAACTGGGCAAGTAGAGTGGGTGGACTCAAACTTCCTTTGTTCAGAGTATGATGGCGAGGACGATCGGGCAGCATATGAAACTGACTAGTGGGAAAGGGATCATAGTTGTAATGGATCAAGGATAGTGACTGGGATGAGTGAGATTCAAGCTGGTGTAAAATGGTAGGAGACTGCAGAATACTCTGAACAAAGGCAACCTAATTGGGGGTGCTGCCGAGATGATCGATCATAGTGCCAAGAGGCACGGGGGGACTTCTTCATGGGTTAAGGAACTAGAAGAAGTGTATTCAAAATGGTACTATCGTGTGGATGTATACGAGCCCAGGACAGTTCATGCTCGTGGTTGCTTGCAATTTTAAGGAGTCTGAAAGTGATAAGAAGACTCTGAAATAATGGAATGGTACTGTCGTGTAGATTTGTATGAGCCCAGGATAGTTCATGCTCGTGGTTGCTTTCAATTTTAGAGAGTCTGAAAGCGATAAGAAGACTCCAGGGGGTTGCTTTTTCGTGTGTTAGTCTCCAAGACCCGAAGAAGCATAAATGGATGGAATGAAGAACTCTTCTAGCCGGTGTGACTAGAGTATTCCTTTTTCATAATTAGTCTACCAAGTCCGGAAAAGGGTTAAACTTATACCAGATAGACGCCCTTTCAGGTACTTTAATGAGCATGAAAGGAAGCAAGATATCTCAGCAATCTTTTCATTGTTTTAGGAGTCAGAAAAGAGCTTAATAGAAACTCCCTAAGTGCCTTTTTCGTAAAGGACTTGTTCAGCCCAAAAAAGGGATAAAATTATACCGAACAAAAGGAATGGCTAGGCAAGGAGGAAGTGCTCAATCAAGGAACATTGATGATGACCAAGAACGAGGGTAGGTGGGAACACTGGTGGGCTTCCTTGGGGGATAATGAATGGTGGAAAAATAATGAAATAATTGCAGTATGACAGTAGTGAATGGCTCATGTAAAAATGTGGAACAATTCGATGGTGGTCAATGTGGTGCGTAAATCGAGGCAGCAAGGTGTTGGGACACAATGTTGAAACTGTACCTGGTGAGAGCGAGAAATGACCTCAAGCATCATCACAAGCTTGAAAAAATGAATCCGGCGATATAAAAAGTGTCAAAAACGGAGAACGACCGAAGTGGCATGCAAATCGAGGCGACGGGGGGGGTTTTGGAAAAAATACCCGAAAAATCTGTGGGTGAGAACGAGAAATGAGCTCAAGCATCATCACGGGCTCGGAAAAATGAATCCAATGATATAAAGTATATCAAAAATGGGCTACGGCCGATGTGGCACGCAAACCAAGGCGACAAGGTGTCGGGACACAATGTTGATATTGGTCTTGGTGAGAGCGAGAAATGATCTCAAGCATCATCATGAGCGCAGAAAAATGAATCTGACGACATAAAATATGGCTAATACAGACAACAACCGATGTGGCACGAGGGGCATGGGAAAAATTCCCTAAAGTTTTTGGTGAGAGAGAGAAATGATCTCAAGCATCATCACGGGCATGGAAATATGAATCTGGCAGTGCAAATGGTGCGAAAAACGGAGGTCATACAAACTCCGGAATGGTCAAAGGTAATAACTAGGTTAAAAAATGGTTACAAATAAAGGTGAGCTCACCAAGCCAAGGATGTAGTGGTGGGGAGAAATGATGACCCGGGGGGGGTTTAACTGTTTTGGGTGGGGGTACAACAGTGTATGGTTGTGGGCCTCTACCCCCAGTGTGCTTGATAAGAGGGGGGGGATTCGTAGATGACGAAGGGGTAGTGACACCGGGAGGTGGTTGACTAGTAGTGGCAATGGGTTGCACCGGTTGTAGGATGACATTTGGTGTTGGCGGGGAATGGGAGGCGAAATATACCACACAGGTAATCCTAAGGTTAACTCGGGGAGGCTAAGAGTAGCCATAACTGGGGCACTTACTACACTTGAGGGAGGGAATAGGAAGGGGATTGTGTGGATGGGTGTAAAACCAATGTGACTAGGTACCAACGGTGGTTTGGGTAACAAGGGCGGTTGATTGTTGAGTGTTTGTGTATTGTGGGAAAGGGTGCATAGGTCAGATACTTCGGTCGTGGGTGACGGGGGTGGAAGGGATTGGAATGTTGAGGTCATCGGTGTATCTGAGTAAACTACAGGTCCCACAGAGGACACAAACGAGGTAGTTGCACCACAAATAGGTTGTTCAACCATAGGGAGAACATTCTCGGGTGCAGCAGGGGCATTGGGATCGTAATAGGTGAGTTGGTCGACCTTGACCACGCATCCAGCATGGGGTAACATCATGGTACGAAAAATGGATGAGGAAACTGTCTGCATGGCATACATGTAGCTGTGGCCAAGTAAGAGGTTATAACCAAGTTGGGCATTGATGACCTCTATGTCAATGAGCACGGTTTTACTAGCCAACTGGACGGGAACATTAGCTAAGAGACCTTGGGGTTGAGCCGAACGGCCGTCGTAGGCTTTCAACGCAGTGGTGGACTGCTGGAGAATAGGGGATCCCAACTTCTGCCAAATGAATGTGGACATAACGCATGTAGAGGCACCTTCATTGATAATGCACCGATGGATGACAAGATTCCGAATGGAAATAGAAACTTGGAATGCTAAAGTGGAAGACAGGCGTGGTTCGGACTGGTCCAAATTGAAGGCCATCATTCGTGAATCATTTGGGTCAATAACACCAATGGCGAAGAGAAAAGTCTTGCGCTATGAAGGACAGTTTTTTAAGACTTCTAACTCAGACATGGTTGTGGGAGACTGGGCCAAGTCATCTACAATGTTGTAATTTGATGCAGCGCGAGCATTGGGATTATTGTTGATGTGACGAAGTGGGAAGTGAGGTGCTTTGGAGGCGCCATCGAGTGGAGCAGGGGGTATACGTAACGTCTGATCAGTGGGATGAGCGTTAGTGTTTTTTTCGGCGGGAGAGGCTTCAGGGGTGGAGCCATATTGGTTCCGATGGGTTTGGAGGTTGACATCATTAACAAGTGGTGGGTACCTGAGTCTAACATGAGTTGATCAGGAGTGGCATAAGTGATCTATTGTTGTGGGGGCGCGTTGCCTTGAGGGGGAGCCAACGGTTGAGTGTTCACTACGCCTTCGGTTGGTAAGGGGTTTTGCAGCACCAAAGGTTGATGCTGACGGGGTGGGGGGTTGGGTAGCGCCTTGTTAGGAACCCATGTATTTACTTTGTTAGTATATTGTTGTTGGACGCATATGCTTTGTAAGTCATCCTGTAGTATTTGTTGATCAATAGTTTATGTTATTGTTGTTGGTGCATATGCTTTGTAAGTCGCTCATAGTATTGTTGATCCATAGTTTGTAGTGGCCCATGGTTTTGACCCATAGTATTGGCACCTAAACTTAGTATATAAGTGTGTGTTGAGACCTATGAAGGCACCGTGAAGTTATTTGTATTGAGCTTGCTCATAGGAGGTTGCCCCCTCGAAGTGGCCTGTGATCAATATAAAAGTGATTCTGAGTTCTGTCATTTCTGCTATTTCGCATATTTTTATTAATTAATTGTTGCAGGTGCATCACACACCTGAGGAGCCACATTCCCTTAGCGATGGGCATCATCAGTCCAGAGTTTCTGAGCTCACTCCAAATGTGGGCAAGCATGTGTATAGTGGCCATAGACCCTGCAAATAGAACAAGGAAGGTTTGTTCGCAAATTAGGATTTTTGGCCTGCTTGGGCTACCGATCAGGGTTCTGGTTGGCAGGTGTCACGTTATTGTTGTTTGGGGGATTGGGAGGTTGACCGCCTTGGTCTGGAGGGGGGTTGTTCCCACGGTTACGGCCTTTGCCATGGTTTTGCTGGCCCTGTTGGCGCTGGTTATTTTGGTTCTACTGCGGATTCTGTTGGGCGTATACATGCCCTTGGGCAGCAGGTGGGTTCTGGGGTTGTTCAGGGACGGGAGTAGGGGGAGGCTGCGCAGGTGCTGAACCTTGTGGGGGTTGTTTATACATCTGCGGAACGGGTTGTGGGTTTGCCACAGGGGCTTCCTGTGGCGGGTAATAAGCAGGTTGGGCTTGAGAGGACACATGAGCTGGTGCAGCCTCTGGGTGGTAATATGGCTGAGGTGCGACCGGGGGGTGTAAGTGGGGGATGCATGACCAAAGCACTGAGGTGGACATGAGGGTTCGTGGGAATGGTGGTGATGTGCCATGGGATCATACGAATTGGTTGCTCCGGATTAAGATGTAGCCTGCGAAAGGTCGAGGCCATGGCTAGGATGTGTTATGGAAAAGGGTTGGGCATGCGAGGCAACACGGCCAATGATGCCATCTGCAGCACGGGATGCCCCCGGTGCATCGTGTCGGGAGGAATGACTATGAGGGGCGTCAGGTATGATGATATACAAATAACTCGACTGGGCGTAAATAAGGTCAAATCGCTGGGCTTTGAGGATGACCTCTTCTTCGGACTGGGGTCGTTCGGATGCCACATCCTTGGCAATGATAGGAAGGAGGGATTTTAGAAACCAATCTAAGAAGATACGGTCATCAACCTTGATTTTGCAGAGGCTGCAGCGTTGATGCCACTCATGAATGTGGTTAGTGATGTGGGTAGCTGTGTTCTGTCTGCAAGACAATAGGATCTCAACTCCAGCGTCATAGCGGACAGGTAACTGAAAGAACTGCAGGAAAGTCAAGGAAAGGGAAGTAAAGGTGCCATGGGTCCCATGGGGCTGCTCGATGTACCACTTAGCTACAAAGCCAGTGAGGGTGCGCTGTAATAGATGGAGGCAGATAGAGTCGTCCACTATGGATTTGGAAGAACATCATAGATGGAAGGACATAATATGGTTCTGGGGGTCCTCACCTGCCTTGCCCTCAAACTTAGGGATGTCGGAGGGAAGCTTGGTGTGCATGTGAGGCCACGCAGGGTCGTGTCTGATGGGATCGTTAGTTAGTCTAGCTAGGTCAGGAAGGTTGAGGCTAGCCATGAATGGAAAACTAGTAGAAGGATGTGACATACTAGTGGGTGTGACCATGTTGGGGCCAATGCCCCCAAGTGGAGGGGCTGGGTTCGGGATGTTGCCCCCAAGTGGAGGGATGAAAGTGGTATGGGACGGTCCTGCACCGCCAAGGGTAGTGTGAGTCACTGATGGAGTGGGAATAGGTATGCCAGCTACTGGAATGGGTGCAGTGATCGGAATGGTAGATGTGGGCCCCATCGAGGGCATACCCAAAGCAGGTGTAGTAGCTGGTGTGGTGGTGGATGCTCCACCAATGGTCCCTACAAAGAAAGGGGTGGAATTCATGTCAGCCATGGGGCTGGTTGGTGCAATGTAAATGGGGTTCTTAGACTCTACCTCAGAATCAGAGGTAAAATAAGGGGCGTCTAGATCAGGTGACGGAGTTCTATGCTGTTGACGAGTGGAGTCAAGTGACAAGGCTTGAGATCTATGATGAGTGGTATCAAGTGATGAAGATCTATGTCTATGACGGGTGATGTCAAGTGAACCATGCTATGGGGGCTCACCCCGTAGGCGCCAAGAATGTCTCGGGGACTCAATGGTGACAGATGGTGTCAAGTATCTGGGGGTTGTGTTTGAGTGAAAAATAGCTCAAAAACCCTAATGCAACCGAGTGTGCAGAAGGAGAGCTCAAAAAATATGGCACTCAGGCCAACAACCAACTCAAAACACTTACTGTAACAGCTGTACTACAATAAGTGGAGTATCAACAGAAATGGTCAAAATACCAACAAGCAGCAGGTTTCCTAAAAAATAAAAATATTGGACTCGCTAGACCAAAAGGAGGTAAGGGAACATGTAAACACCGAGCTAAATAGTATTCTGACTCAACTAGACATATCCTCTGCAAGGTGATGAAATCCAAGTCAGACAATATGGATAGTAGAGCCAAGTGGCTAAAGATATCCCCCTACCGGGAGGGACAACGGGTAGTCAATCCTAGAAGAAAAGCAACTAAGATACCCCGTTCATGACACATTCGGTTGGGTGAATCTGCCGTTTGGTTCTATCACCGCTATATCCCCATATGGGTGATACATCGAGAACTGCGAAAGGTATCATTTGGTTACTGAATGGATTGCAGTATTCCACTCAGGCTTCCGAAACCAGTCTGGCGACTTCAACCCTCCTAGGGGAGAGGCCTTCCTGATAAATTGGTTTTAAACCGTGTCAAAAAATACTAGGGAATTTTGGTTCCCTAATGGACAACAGCTATGTCTCAAGTGTAAGCAACCGAGGGGTGTTATTTGGATGCCTATCCCCCTAATCCTACCTAACTACAAAAATTCTTATGTGTTCCCCAAGTGGGGTTAGAATGTTGGTTGTGTTAAGTAGTATTTTAGGGCTCACTTGAATTAGGTGACAGAGTGTGTGAGTGTGAGATGATGAACCCAAGTAAAAGTGCCATGGGGTGGGCAACTTTCTAACTAAAAATAACAATACAGAATTTAAACTTTGAAATGCAAAATTTTCTCTTTTTCAATTAAAATGCTGAAATTTAAAATAAAAAAATATATATATTCTGTAAATGGAACATAAATAATACTGCAAAAAAGGCTGTAGGGAAGTATGGTTGCAGGTAGGACAGATGGCTGTGCAGGTGCATAAAATATTGCAGCAAAGTGCTGGGTTCAAAACAGGGAAAAAAGTGCAGAAAATAGATCTCGGGTCTATGGCAAATCTGGGCGGTCGGACCGCGGGAAACAGCTCAACAGTCGCGGACAGGTTGTGGGATTTTGGCCGAAAGACACAGTCGGATTGCGAGAAACAAGTCGAAAGTTGCAGGCAGGTTGCAGGAAAATGGCTGAAAACCGCAAGCAGGACGCGGGAAGATGGCCAAAAGACGCTGGCGGGTTGCAGAAAAATGGTTGAAAGCCGCAAGCGAGACACGGGAAAAAGGCCAAAAGACGCAGGCGGGTTGCAGAAAAATGGCTAAAAGCCACAAGCAGGATGCGGGAAAATGGCCGAATGATGCAAGCGGGTTGTAGAAAAATGGCTGAAAGCTGCAAGCGGGCTGCAGAAAATTGGGTTAACAGCCGCTTTCGGACCGCATGAAACAAGCTAATAGCCGCAGTCGGATCGCAGGTAACAGACTGGAAACCGCCAGTAGGTCACCGGAAACAGTCTGAGAGCCACGGTCGGATCGCAGGTAAATGCTTGAAAGACATGGTCGGAACGCAACTGCGGGGGGTAGAAGGCGCAGTTTACGATAGCCGAAAGGGACAGCCGAAAGGAAAAAACAGTAAAATATTGCAGAAAATTGAAAACATTTGAAACTTTAAAACTATAACCAGAAATTCAAAGGAACACAAGGGGAGTCGCCAAAACTGTAGCTAGGGTTTTCACCCCAGCTTGTGCAAATGACCACCCACTAACGAGAAGGAACTCCTTGGTAGCAGTTCAATAAACAGTAAATTAAAGCACTAAAACAATATGAAATTTAACCTAGCATGAGCATTAACATAAATAATAAAACATGAAGATATGGCAAAAGATTTCTCTTTTTGTATTAAAGATTACCTCAAGTGTAGAGGTTGGTGAAGCTCTTGCAGTAGTCAAGGAGGGTTGCTTCCAAGCTTCCAGCTTTGCTCCTTTCTCTTTCTCCAAATGGTTGGAAATGGGCCAAAGGGGCATTCAAGTGTGAAAGTAGCTAAAGGGTGAGCTAGGGTTTCAAGAGTGATTTTGGCAGAATAAGGGTGTATTTGACTGTGGATATGAAATGAGGGGCCTCCATCACCTATTTATAGGTTTTGAGCGGTGGAGTGCTCGCCCATGGTTTTTTGCACCATATGGTTTAGGTCAGCTGCATAGGGTTTTTGCCTCCTTTTTCCCTCTTTTTCCTCTTTTCTTGTATTTTTTATTCCCTTTCTAGAGGGTTTTTGCTATTTTGGAGGAATTTTGGATTCTTTTTGGGGAAAAAGGGGTTTTTTGGCCTTTTGGAGGATTTTTTAATGGTTTTGTGGCCTTTTGGAGGCTTTTTAATGAGATTTTAAAGTATTGGAGGCAAATATGGTGGAAAATATGGACAAATGAGTCATGTAATTGGGTAGATGAGGTAGTGAGCACTTTTTGGGTGTTAACACCACACAGTTAATTGTTAAGGGTTGAATCACAGTATCAAAGCTCACAGCGCTGCGCATCTCCCATATTTGCATAAGTTATGTTGTTTATCAAGCTAAGTAATGATGAATGATTAAGGTTTATCCACTAAGAAGTGAATAGAAGTGATCAGATCTCATAAACCTACTACATGGTCTGGGGACACCCTGAGGGTGTAAATATATTTGTTCCTGAAAATACTCGACGCGGAGTAGAAGACTCCACACCGTCATTGACTGCATTGTGCGACTTGTACCGCGTTGTACATAAGTCATTTGAAAACACTCGCATCACAAGGTTGTGGAAACCTGCTTCTACAACCGCCCCCTCAACTTCACCGCGGGTGAGACCTCAAGATGCTTGCAGTCTATTGCCGAAAGGGCCGATGAATAGGGGTTTTGTTGGTATCTTGTACCGCGAAGTACCTGGGTCTACATTGGAAAACCTCTAGAATAGTGTTGCGACCAACAAATGCATATTGTGGGGATGATCTATATGCCACTTGGCTACAACGCCAATGAAGGTTCATTGGAACAGGCATAGTCTAATAGATTCATCCACTATAGAGTTGGAGGAACGCCACAAGAGGAAGGACATGATATGATTCTAAGAGCCCTCACTACCCTTCCCTTCGAACATAGGGATGTTTGGTGGATATTTGGGCATGGGAGGGAACATAGGATCATGTTGAACAGGTTCATTGGTCAATCTAGCTAGGTCAGGAAGGTTGATACTGGCCATGAATGGAAAAATAGCAGGAGGATGTGACATTGTAGGACTGACCTACATGTTGGCCATAACAATGATTGTGGAGCCACCTCCATCGAAAGAGGGAGGGGATGTGGTCATCATGAGGGGGACCATGGAACCAACCGACGAGGTTGGTATAACCTGGAAAGGGGGTCCCATGCCACCATGGATAACTCCAGTAACCAGAGGGACTATAGTCATAGTAATGGGCCCACTACCTGTGGGTATGGACCCACTGACTATATGCACTGTAGTGGTGGGGGTAGGTTCAATGGTACTAGGGATAATGGTTCCCATGGATCCAATAGAGGAAATGGAGATGGTAGTGGCAACAGGGCCACTAGAATTCCCACTTCCAACTATCCCTCCATAGAATTGGTTGGGATTCGTTCCAACCATGGGGCTATGTTGGGGTGAATGGATAGGTAACTTTGAATGGGAGGAGTCAGAAATGAAGTAAGGGGCCTCTAGAAAATGTTCTGAAGACAACGATGTGTGCGTAAGGGGTGCATGATGAGAAGGGTCCAGAGGACAGTGCTATGGTGACTCCCCCTATAGTCTACGGGAGTATCTTGGTGGATTAATGGTGACAGGTGTGATAGTGAAAAATGGTTGTGGTCTGACAATACACTCAAAATTCCTAATGCAATCATGCGTACAAGATGAGAGGTATCAAAAAAATGGTGCTCAGGCCAACAACAAGCTCAAAACACTTGTTGCAACAATAGGGGATCAACAACAAAATGCTCAGAATACCAATAGGAAGCACTCCTAAAAAAATAAAAAAACTCATTGACCTATGGGGTATAGGAGCATGTTGTTGGATGCTTATACGATTCTTGAGGTTTTTGTTAATTTTTCAGAATTTACTTCAATCTGATCTAGGATCTTAACTGAGAGAACAACATGTACATCATATCTATAGCATATCAATCATGAACACAATAATGCAAGCACACAAGAGACACAGAGTTTACTTGGGGAAAGCCATAAAGGTGAAAAACCCCAATAACTTCCTTAGAGATAGATAGATCAATGATACAACCCAAGCATAAGAGACAGACATCTCCTAGCAGCAGCTTCTCCTTCTCCACAAGTGCGCCACTCTCCTGAGAGTGTGAGAGAGAATAGAATGATCAAATAGAGTGCCTCCCGCACTCTATTTATACATGACTTGACTTGCCTAATAACCTTTACTAGGTCGGCCTTAACTTAACCACATAACATAATGCTAACTGGGCCGACACCCAATAGGGTGGTCTAATAACCCTTTGACCCACATCGCTGACCCCCAATAGGGTGTTCTAATAACCCTTCGACCCACATGACTTATACAGGGCCGACCCCAACAAGGTGGTCTAATAACTCATCAAGAATAGGTTATGACACTTACAATATAAATGATGACACTTCCATATAGAGGAATAATAACATCTCTATATGAATACAAACACTTCCGTATAGAGGAATAATAACATCTCTATAGGAGTACAATATACATAGATAAAATACATGGGTGAAATACATTCCGAAGTTACATATACATCAACACTTCCTCTTAACTAGGAAGGTATTTCTGGACATATATCTGTTAGCACAAGTCTTCTTCTCTGGATCATCATCAGCAAATCATCATCCTTGAATCATCGTCATCGTCACTGCTATTGCTATCTCAATAAATCTCTGAATCTAGTCATCATAGGAAGTTCTACAGAGCCAGTCCTTTTTCATACTGGATGTAGGCCCACCATATGCAGGTCTTCATCATCACTAGCCATACTGTGGAATCCTCAGGACTTATTACGTGCGTCACAAAACCTGGTTGCAACATCCCAGGTTGTTACGAGCACACAGCTCTACCTATCGGATCTCCCAGGAGCACATTACATGTGACCCATCACAAAACCTGGCTGAACCATCCCAAGCTGTTACGAGCACATAGCTCTACCTGTCGGATCTCCCAGGATCACATTACATGTGATCTCACCACAAAACCTTGCTGAAGCATCCCAGGCTATTACGAGCACACAACTCTACCTGTCGGATCTCGCAGGAGCACATTACATGTGGTCCACCACAAAACCTTAAAAGAGTGTCTTGCCAAGCAAGAACCCTAAAGATCATCTGATGCCTTTTTCATCTTGTCTAGATCTCCAGGACTTATTACATGTGGTCATGGAAATGCCTCGAAAGAGCATCTGAGGCCTTTTTCATCCTGTCCAGATCTCCCAGGTCTACTTACATGCTCATCTGCACAACCTGTTCCACAACCATAGAGTATCAACCTGATACTCACCATACATCATCCTGATGTACACATGATCATCATGATCATCATCACTGCATCATCCTGATGCATGTCGATTGGAGCAACATCCTGAAGCTCATTATCCATGATCATCTTGATCATACAATGCATCCACCTGATGCATACCAAGTATCTACCTTATACATATCATCATATACAATGTATCTACCTGATACATACATAGATACATAATCCACACAATGTATCCATCAATACACATGATCTACCTGATCATACAACGTATCCACCTGATACATATACAGATACATGGTCTAAGCATTTAACATGATGCATACATACATAAATGATCCAACTGATCATACATAGCAGAAACTAGAACATCATCCTGATGCTCATCATCCAACGCTTATATCCATAGCCATGTGAAGGATCCTCCTTCCACCATGCATGGAATGGCTTCATCAAATGTCTCCATCACTTCTTCCACGAAGTGTCATCAATCTGAAGAACACCAAGCCTCTCTCTGAAGTACTCGAACTTCACTCTGGCTAGTGGCTTCGTCAACACATCTGCAATATCCTCATCTGTCGCAAAATACAGGAGCTTCATTGCTCCCCTCTACACCATATCCCTGATATAGTGATATTTGATCTCTATGTGTTTCGACATGTCATGGAACACTGAGTTCTCAGACAGCTTCACACAACTCTGGTTGTCACAAAATATACCAGTAGCCTCAGCGGTAGATCAAGTAACTTAGACAGTAGCTTCTGAAGCCATACTGAATCACAACTAGCTGAACAGGATACAACATACTCTGCCTCGGCTGTACTTAGTGCTACGCAGGACTGCTTCCTGCTAAACCAAGATATCACACCTGATCCCATACTGAAGCAACACCCAGAAGTGCTCTTCCTATCTGTAGCACTGCCTTCTCAATCTGAATCAACATAACCCTATAGTTTAAACTTTTGATTTGCATCATACTTGATTCCATAATCAACCGTACCCTTCAGGTACCTCAGAATATGCTTTATAGCAACCAGGTGAACACTCCTTAGATCCATCAGGAACTGGCTCAATGTGTTCACCGCAAAGCAAATATCTGGTCTCGTGTTCGTCAGGTACATCAAGGACCCAATCATCTGACGATACATAGTGATATCAATCGGCTCAGATGAAGCATCACACAAAAGCTTCAGGTTTGATGCCATAGGTGTGGCCCTAGCCTTGTAGTCCATCATCCCAAACCTCTTAAGGATCTCTATTGCACACTTCCCTTGTCCAAGAAAGATTTCATCTGCACTCTGCCACACCTCCATACCTAGAAAATAGTGCATCATCCACAAGTTCTTCATCTCGAACTCGGCAGCAAGCTTCTGCTGCGTGTCATCAATCAATCTATCTTCACCTGTAATAAACAAGTCATCCATATACAAAAGTATTCTCACTGGATTTCCTTCCTCAACCTTGTAGTAAAGGTTGGAATCCGCTTTACTCTTGGTAAAGCCCAAACTAGATAGAAAGCTGTCTATCCTACCATACCAAGTTCTGCATGTATATGACTCCCTGTCATCTGTCTCAGAACAGTGGCTACTCCACATACACTTCTTCTTCAACTACACCATTCAAGTAAGTTGTCTTGAAATCCATCTGGTGTATCTTCCATTTCATCACTACAGCCAGAGCAAGTACGGATCTAATGGATGTGTATCTGGCTACAGGAGCAAAATTCTCTATGCTACCACCTGCAGCATGCTTGATCTTGTAGATCCTCTTGGAAGTCACTATAGACTCCCCTTCAGGTCTTGGGACTGTATCCCAAACATCTTCATGACTGACTGGTACTCTTCGATCATGGCATTCTTCCTAGATCCTGGGAACTTCAATATCTTCAATATTTTCAATAGATAACTTTGTTGCTGAACAAATGTTGTAGTCCTTCTTTTGTAGGTGATGGTATACCATCTTTCCTACACAACAAGTCAAATTGCATGATTAGAAAACATCTAATAGTTTTCAGAACAAATTCTTACACATAAAGAAATATTTCATACAGTCATGCAATTATCTTAGCCAATGCTTCAATACAACATTTATCCATCTCCCGTAACTTTCTAGATGCCTTCCAATCTCTACCAGAACATTGTTAAGAGTGTGCACAACTCCCAACATGTTAGCAAAGAGGTTTCATTCTAGATAAGTAGCAATGGAATGTTGTACAGTGCCATAGGCCACTTACCCATGTATATTAGTAGTATACTGTTCATCAATGCAACTATGCATAATACACAACCTGATTCTAGGAACATGAGTATATACATTGTTGAACATTATTATTTAAACAATAAAATATGGAAGGAATGATAATTCAAATACTTATCTTTGTTTGTTTGTTGGGTTGACTCCCTCTCAGTCTTTGCTTCTTTTCTGCAACTCCATTCTGATATGGATTGTGAGAAGTGGTCAACTCCCTCTGAATATCTACATCCTTGCAGAAACTACTGAAGTGTGATCCTTCTTGATCTTTGCTTCCTTGTAGGAAACAACTGGAGTGTGCTCCCTCTTGATCTTTTCTTCCTTGCAGGAACAACTGGAGTGTTCTCCCTCTTGATCTTTGCTTCCTGGATTACCTGTCCTTGAACTTATATCCATCACTATGCATGGTTATTAGTATCATCATTGTGTTATCCTCGAGGTCTCATACATAATCACACATTCATTAGTATAATCTTAATACTATCAAAACACAATAATCTTAAACATGTATAGTCATGATCATTTCAAACACAAATAATAAACATTAGTATTCAAGGTTTCAGGGAAGTCTCATTTTACTCATGCATATTCTTATTTGATCATAGGACTCTTCTGGTTAATTAAATCATCAATCAAGATAAGAGACATAAAATGCATAAACCCTTAATTACTTACATTTCTAACTTTATGAATAAACATAACTAGTCATACCAAGTATACTTATATAACGGATCCTAACACAAGGTAGGATTCTAACTTGATATAGGAAAAACATACCTGGATTGGTATGTTAGCTAGTTATGTCTAACATACCCACATGATTTCTTCTTGTTCTCTTCAATGACTTGTGCTAGTAACCTGCATATCTCATAGGTTAACCATTATAGAACCAATTTATACATACCTCGCAAATAGATCTTCTAAGTGATTCATGACAATGGATGAATCTTTGTCCTCATGTCATCATGATCATATGTTCTTGAACTAGAACATGATTTGTCTTTCTTGGTGTACCTTTCATGTTAGTGGACAAAATAAACCTCATACAACACCATAATGCATTAGTACAATCATAAGTGTCAACACCCTAATCATTGAATATCTTCTATCATGCATTCATAATTTTATTAAGGTGATACGACAAGTCTAAATTTAATCAAGATTGTACTAACCGTAATAACATGAAGACAAACATACCATAAACTTAATCATGAACAAATCTTGAAACATACCTGGATGAGTCATACCTGTCGAGATTGCTTGTAATCTTCTTATGTAAGGCCTTAGCCTCATCTCCCTCTGAAACATGAACTTCTTCACTTATGCAGGTGACCAATCCATTCTCTTCTAGGATTAACCCAATCCACTTGATTTGCAGGAACTGGATCTGAAGCTGGATTAGGGTTTGTCAGAGAAACCCTAAAAATTCAAACTTTTAATTTCAAACTTCCGAAAGGATAGAAATATGCACGTTGATGAGCTGATCAAGACGGTATACTCATAATTTGAAAACTGCAAAGTTTCACCCCTCAAATTTTCCTTCGAAACTTTCGGATTCACTAGACATGACCCTGGACTAGGGTTTCATAAAGCCCACCCTTCTGCTCAATCAAAAGGTTCGATCCAAATCTCTAAGATTCTATTTTTCTGAGGAGCTTCCATCCATGGTCACAGATTTCAAAAATTTCCATTTTTGCAGAAGCCCTAATTTTTCACTTTTTCGATCAAAATCCCGAACTAGGGTCCGATCAAGCTTGGCCTTCTGCCCAACCAAAAATTCTAATCTTGGTCCCTAAATTTTGATTTTGATGAGTAGCATTCAGCCGTAGTATCTGATTACAAAAATTCCAACTTTCTTCGAAACCCTAAATTTTGGAAGCCATGAATGAAGGTGCTCAAAAGTAATTCTGTTTTGACAAAAATATGTACCTGATTGCTTCTAGTGTAACTCTGAACTTTTCCATCCATAGGGTCTAAAATATTTTCCTATGCTAGACAGACCTATCCTATTTCCAGCCCTATAGGTCTGACCTCAAATCGATTCTCTGAGAGAGATTTATTCCAAGTGTCGCAACATGACCTGTTTGTGGGATAAAACAGGAGAGAGCACTTGTACGGCATTCCACATGTCACTGGTTCCGTTTCGGCCTCTGCAAATGTTACCTAAGAAAGTACCATCTGTACAATACTTGTCACTTTTTACGAAATTTCATTTGGAGCTACCTAGCCCAATTTATGACCTTTTTTCCAAGGTCACCTATTTATGACTGAGATCTGGAAGAGGCCAAAACCATATATTGTACAGATCATAAATCACAAATTATAACGAATTAGAGGATTTCCTTTGGACACAAGGTACATGGGGATCTTAGATTCGTGCTGTACAATTTTCAGACCTCGAAACATTGCTGCAATTTATTTATAGCGAAAGTGCTACGATGACTGTTTTTTGCTATATCAAGCCCTAGCTTCGCAATTGCAACAAGTGTCATACATGCCATACCATGCTTTCTTTCAGGCTAGCTCTGATACCATGTTAATTTTTCAGAATTTACTTCAATCGGATCTAGGATCTTAACGGAGAGAACAACATGTATAGCATATCTACAGCATATCAATCATGAACACAATAATGCAAGCACACAAGAGACACAGAGTTTACTTGGGGAAAACCATACAGGTGAAAACACCCAATGACTTCCTCAGAGATAGATAAAGCAATGATACAACCCAAGCATAAGAGATAGACATCTCCTAGCAGCAACTTCTCCTCCTCCACAAGTGCGCCACTCTCCCGAGAGTGTGAGAGAGAATAGAATGATCAAATAGAGTGCCTCCCGCACTCTATTTATACATGACTTGACTTGCCTAATAACCTTTACTAGGTCGGCCTCAACTTAACCACATAACATAATGCTGACTGGGCCAACACCCAATAGGGTGGTCTAATAACCCTTTGACCCACATGGCCGACCCCCAATAGGGTGGTCTAATAACCCTTCGACCCACATGACTTATACAGGGTCGACCCCAACAAGGTGGTCTAATAACTCATCAAGTATAAGTTATGTCACTTACAATATAAATGATGACACTTCCGTATAGAGGAATAATAACATCTCTATAGGAATACAAACACTTCTGTATAGAGGAATAATAACATCTCTATAGGAGTACAATATACATAGATGAAATATATGGGTGAAATACATTCTGAAGTTACATATACATCAACAATTTTTTAGAAAGACCCAGGTTATCCGTGGTTCGAGGAACCAACAAAACCCCTTTTTCACCAGCCCTTTCGGTAAAAGCCTGCGAACAGACTAAGGTCTTACCCTAGGCAAACTTAATGGGGAGGTTGCAAAATCAGGTTTCCACAACTAGGTGATCAGCGCTTAACAAACTGACGAGCAGAGCGCTATAGGACTCGCGCTGCGAATTGGGGACTGCGCAAAGTTCACCTTCTTCACATTTAATACTTATACAATAGCACATCTAAAGGACTACGCGGCTCGGGATGGTTACTCGATGATAAGACAACGCCACAGAGGATTGCACTTCCACTTCAACACTTGCAACTTGGCTAGACTTTACTTAGTGTAAAATGACGTATTTAACAAGCCTAATAGGATTCCAACCTTGCGACTTAAACAATATGATGGACTGCAATGTAACTGCGCACTTCTAGTGCTGCACTCAGGGAATCACACTATATCGAATTCGTGGGTTTAAGTGTTTCCCAATCAAGTTATGCATTTAACATTCATTCACATCTGTTGATACTTAACATATTATTCCCATAATTATCCTTATGGCGAATACATATAAAATCAAGAACACATGAACTCATGAACAAGATCTTAACCATTCAACATAAGCAAATACACAAATTTAAGCACATAATCAATCACATAACACATAATTTAACGTGGCTCACCCCTAGGATGGGAGCAACGTCCACAGGAACTGTTGTTGTATTACTTAGGGGAACGGTACAATAGTTCTAGTCTGCGCACTCAGCTGCAGACTCTCTTCTCTCTCAGTAGGTCTCTGTGCACGTAGCTTGTAGAGCCTTTTTACAATCGTCTCTCAACAGAGATATAGATTCAACAATAATAAACTATTCACGATTGGAGATTAACCCTTTCCCTTACAAAATATGCCCTTTTATAGATCATTCCTGTAGGTCACGTCTTTACATTCAAGTGGGCCAAAACCCTAAGGTTACCCAAAACTTACACGGTTAGCCACTGACTCAGCCACAGTTGATAGCTGCTCCACATGCTTATGGCCATTCTGTTGGACCACTCGCAGCTCCCACACCATTCTGAGATTCGTAGTCTTCACAAAAATAGTTATACTGCATTGTCGTGTCTCGCTTTCCGCCCCTCTGGCCTGCCTATCGTTGTCGACCTTGTGGCTTAGCTTCTAATTGTTTTACACCACTCGCATTGACAGGTTGCTTTCATCACCTTCACGCTACTCCATACCCATTCTCGGGAATCAAGGAGTCACTTACCCAAACAGGTCGCTTTCACAGCTCGACCTTTCCTTATATTCTTTACACAAAATATCTTCTCTACTGGCACTGCACGGTGCTACCACTTCATGGATCTGGAACTTAGCCGCACAATTCTTATCCTGCTAATACTGCGCTGCAATGCAACTTCACAGCTCCCCAAAACTATCTCGCAAAAACTGGCTTTGTCTGAGCTACGTTGTAACTTCGCAGCTCCAAAACTTTCTTGCAAAAAAATGCCTTACCTAGGCTGGCTCAACAGGCCCTTAACACTTACATGTGGTGCATCCCCGGGCCACTTTCCACTTATGGTTCTATGAGTTGATCTTCCTCTTGCGGAGCTATATTAGTAGTGAACTCTTGATATGTTGTGCTCATCTTAGCAACTGTATCCTTGGCATCCCGTTCAATTGCTTTGATGGTTTCTAACACATATGGTGCTAAGTCATCCTCAGTTTTCCCTTGCACTGAATCCTATGTGTCGCAAAGTTCCCTCAGTTTTTCTTCAATTTGTTGCATTAGCGCATGGGCTTCCTCCTGCAGAGGATGTGACTTATCTCTGGCTTCAACCTCTTATTCTCTTAGAACTAGAAGTTCTCTTTTTAATTATTTGACTTCTGGAAATCTGCGGAGTCTGTCTTTCCGTAGCAGGGTCTTCATCTCCACATTCAGGGCGTCTAACGCTGCCTGCTTTTCCTACAAACTGGTTTGGACCTACAGCATCTCAGGGTCCTCTTGCAATGTAGTAAACACATTCGTAGCTTTGTCCAGCAAGTTTTGACACTTAGCCACTTCACTAGATATGCTTTCCATGATAGCTTGCAGTTTTGTTGCTCTAAGCTCTTGCTGATTCGGTAGTGTCTTCGGGGGATTCTGTGATTCCAAAGTGGAAAGATTTTCTTGATAATCAATCTCCATATCTTTAATATCATACTTAAGATCACTGACTACCCCTGCACTATTATGTATCATTTAATCAGTAGTTACAGACATTAAACATTCCTATTATTAGAGAGGTCGACTATGTCAACCCTCTCACCCATTGTAACTTATAAATAGCTGCCTCTGTTATTGAGATGAGTTAGTCTTTAAGATTCTGAATTTACGATGGTTTTCCAGTCTTAGTCCAAGCATTTGCAATTGTAGATAGTGTGAAGACAAAGTCTGTAACTTTTCTCAAGTTAATGGAAGCAGCAGCTTGTTGATTTTCTGCTGGTAGTTGTTTAAGTTGAGCTAGTTCACCCTCCGATCGCTGGGAAGGGCCCCTCATCAACTGGAGGTTTTATTTACATTTTATGCATTTCTTTTTTGCAATTAACTAGTCTATTTCTAGTGTGTGTAATTTAATTCATTTTCCTGTGTGTATTATCTTCATTCCTCTATAATTAGTATTTTATTGTTAATATAACCTTCCTTCTTCCGAGTAGAATGGTCAACCAATAGTTCAGTGGTTCAATAATTTGTATTTTGTTTTTCAGTCCTTCTTCCATCATCATTGATAGATATTGCTTCCAAAATTCTTCCATAGTTAGCATTCCTTTCTTTCTTTTCTTCTCTGTTAGTTTTTCTTCCTGTTTGTTGTAGGTTAATTCTTCTTTCTTCTATTCCAACCTTCTCCCTTCTTTTATTTCCAACCTTCTTCCTACTTCTCATAGAATCATTATTTCTCTTAGGTAATGATTTGCATAGATAATTTCTTAGCCTCTAATCATCTCTCTACTGCTTCCTCTGCACAGTAGGATCATTTGCATAAAACACACTGGTAATTAAATCATCCAAAAACTCTTCTTTTCCTCACTTTAAAACGTTTTCCTCCATTCGGATCGTCATTTGGACTACCTTTCAGACCGGTGTTCGGATCATCATTTGGACCTGTGTGTTTTCTATATATTTTAGGCCTTTTTCCGAATCTAATTTCTTCTACCTCTTAATCATCATTCTTCTTGTTCCTCCTTAATAGTTTGAAATGTAACTTAATCTTGTTTTATGTTATTTGGAGTTTTTAATTCAATTATCATCATTGTTTCCTCCTTTTTTAACTTTTTCCTTATCCTCTTCTCATCTTTCTTCCAAACATTAGTTATTTAACCAGTTTTGTTACTTAGCTACTGTTCAAAATGTATGAATGTTGTTCCTAAATAGTTTATTTTCAAGTTATAGTTGATGATTCCATTTCGTTGAGCTGTTTTAGTTTGTTAATCTTAAGACTAGTTTCTATTTAATGAAGATGTTCATGTTGCAAGATCTGGATTAATAATAAAATATCTTTATCAAGTTTTCTACTTGCTTCCAAATCTAATATAGTTAAGTTTAACATCTTTGTTGAGTTCTTAAACTTGCTTCTAAATCACACTAGTTTCATGTTATTCACATATGGATAGACAGTAGTTCATAATGTTTAAAGCTAGTAGTAGTTTGTTGATTTTTAGTTTACATTTTTTTGTAGAAGTTAAGTTAGATTTAATTCCATTTAGCTTCCTTATTACATTTGAAAGTCATTATGATACATTTACTCCAGTTCCTATTAAATTTGATGTATGTAATCAAGAAGAGTGGAATTAGATGGTTTAGTCTAAATTAATTTACATTTACAAGTTCTTCCTATTAAACATCTAATCTCTGTAGCTCTGATTCTATCGATAGTTGTTATTTGGAAGTTGAATTTGGTAGTTTCTTACTTTTCTAGAAGTAGTTTGTGTTCCATTATTGTTTCCATCTTTCTTATTAATTAACCATAGAGGTAGAGTAGTATGATCTAGTACTATTCTGATCTGTGATTTAAATATATTCTTAAGTATTTAACTTGGTTTTTCATTTTGAAAGATCTTTTGATCTTTTTCCTTACTAAACATTTTTAGGTCTGACAAACCTAAAACTTAGAACCTTTTCTACCTTGGCATATATTTTGCTTTCAAATCTAAGTTTACTGATCCTGGCTGATAATTAATCTTAGGTGTTGTTTTTAATTTGAGATAGCTCACACACCCAACAGAGACATCATCCAGTTAGTAGTATCAGTCATAAATGGTAAGAGTCAGTCAAGTGTTCCAACTGAGTCTAGCAGAACCATCTAAGCATAAATCAGGGAATGGAGACTCCGAGGGGGGCACATGAGGTTTTCATAGGGTCAAGTGGCACTCCAAAACTAGCTAACTAGGAGCTACAGGTAGTCAGGATGAGCAATCAATGGAAGAACTACTCAATCCATGCACTAATTGAGTGATAAATCCTGGTAGGTGAGAAAAGGTACCCTAACTGAGTGATAACTAATGGTAGGTGAGTAAAGGCGCTCTAACTAACTATGGTAGGTGAGAAAAGGTGCACTTGGCATGAAAAAAATCAAAGAAGGCGCATTAGGTAGGTGGGATGCCAACTGGGGGCTGTCCACAGGCTCTGGAGAGCTAGGAACAAGCTCTAGGTGCTGGGAGGACCATGAAGGTGATGACCAGATGCATGCAGACATGCAAAACTGAAAAAATATGGGGAGAATATTCCAACACCTCTATTGCTTGTTCATCCTCAATGCCCATGAATGCAACAATCCTTAAGCTTGGTACAATATACTCCATCGACATCACAGCTTCCTGTCCATAGGACAATTTGAAAGGTGTATGGCCTGTCAACTTCTTGAAGTTTCCCTGTATGCCCATAACACAACTAGAATGCACAGATCCCAATCATCCCTGTTTACATTGCATACTGTTGTCATCGCATTCTCTAATACCTTGTTGAAAGCTTCAACAGTTACATTGGTTTGAGGATGTTATGGTGTACTCTTCTGATGGTAGATGTGGAACTCTTCAGTAAGGGCTTTAATAGTTCTATTAAAAAAGTGAGTCCTTTTATCACTCATTAAAATATTTAGGCATCCAAATCTAGTAAGGATGTTCTCAAAGATAAACTGTGCGGCAGGAACTATGCTATAGTCTACTAGGCAGAAATATTGTCGTTTAATTCCATTGTAGTATTTTCCCGACCATTTAATTTGTCAATCTGAGGTTCATAGGCTTACGAAGCACATGCAAAATATATGCAGGATTGAAGTTCAATTATGCTAATCTAACCCCCCTTTCTAATTGCTAATTGCTAATCTAATTCCCCCTTAAATTGAAACACACAACTGCTAATCTAATGTTGGAAGCTGAAACACACGGCTGAAAGTAAATTGCATAAAATAAAGACAACATATGAAGAGCAACGAGACAACACATGTGAACTCACATTAACAATAAAAAAATCTTAATTTACATCACACCAATCAATGACAAATCATGAAAGCATCAAAACTAAGATTATGAACAAAAGCTAAGAATCCCCTTCTCCATATTACAAAGTCAAAACTAACTTCTCCAATCTGAGAATAATCTTCTCCTAATCTACTCTCTAATCTACTACTCTTAATCTCCTCATCTACTACCTGTGAAAATCCTCTTAGCAAATCTAAGAGATGATGTATACCTCACAAGAAAGTAATTGATTAAGAAAGAAAATAGAAGAAGAGTGGTCAATGTAGTATAATGAGCAACAAAATAATAATACAATAGAACTCGAATAGAAGCAAAACTACTTCACACACACTAATTCATTAATCACTAATGGACAAATAAATAATACAATGCATGAGGAATTCGAATGCCTAAGTTGGCAATTCGAATTAGCCTTCATGGAGTGATCAAAAGATCACTGGAGTGTCATAGGAGCACAACTGGTGTCATCGGAGCACAACTAGAAGTCTTCATCATCATCAGTGGAGTCATTAATGCTCAAGTAACTATCAACCATCAGTCAAACTGAGTCTGGTAGGTGTAACTAAGTGTAACTGAGTATAAACTAAAGACAACTGGACTGGTAGGTGAAGAAGGGTGCACTAAGCAACTGGAGGGATAAAATTGATCAGTTAGAAGCTCTTGGGGGCTGGCTAACTGAGGGCTAGGTGCTGGGATGATGACTAGAATGCATGCAAATGGATGCAAACCCTAAATGATGCATGCAAACCCTAAATGTGCATGCATGACTGAAAATGTAAATGATCAAAATATTGGTGGGACTAGGATGGAGTATAGGAATATCCTAACACCCCCCCTTAATCCATCCTGGGCCCTGGTAACTAAGACCAAAGGTCACCCAATACAATGAATAATAACATCCAATAAACCAAGGAAGTGGGGAAAATTTCATGGGAAAAATACCCCCCCTCAAAATAGACTGTAAGGAACACATAAAAAAATAAATGCTCCAAACTCAAGTAGGTGTGATGCTTGGTCATATGTCTGGAGGTATCTTCTTCTTGGGAAGAAGTGGATCATGCTCAAAAGGCATGTGCTTGTACTTGCTCTTCAGTTCGAATGTGATGAGAACAAATCCAAAAGTATGAGAATGATCCTTGAACCTGTGATTCGAATCAGCTGAGGTAGGATCAAATCTTTGAATGTGCATATAGCCTTTTGTCTTCTCCTTCGAACCACCATGGGTGAGATTATGCCAAAAAGAACTATTACATGTTTGCTTGAAATCAAAATCAGATTTAAGACTTAAAAAATAGTTTCTTGAGATCTCCTTTGAACTAGCAGGGGTGAGATGAAAACCATCATATGTATGAGAAATTATCCCAAGTAGTGATTGCTTAGAATCCAAATTAGATCCAAGACTTGAATCATGGTTTCTTGAGATCTCCTTTGGACCATTAGAGGTGAGATCAAAACCAGTAATTGCATGAGAAATTATCCGAAGCGAATGGAAATGGCCATAATCTTCAATAACCTTATGAAATCATGAATTAATGATCATATAGTAGTAAGTAAGAGGTGAGTAATCAAGGAGAGCGAATGCATTACCTCCAATGGCTGAATTTACCTCCGAAACATTCATAAGATCATGATGCAAACCAACAGACTCTGGTGCAAGAGAGGATTTAGGACCTTCTGCAATATCTAGAGTGTCAGCTGGCATAGAAAGAGAAGAAAGTTGGAGCATGAGTGTAGAATCTGCATGTTCTTTATGAACAACTTCAATATGAGATGATACTGGTTCATGATCTGAGATATCATCAAGGAGAGTGAATGCAACACTTTGCTTTCTCTCGAATGGGTTTGGACCAATCCCTTCATTCTGTCTGCCAAATCTTTCATCCAGGTGGGCCCATAGCTATTTTGGAGATTCAACATCATCAAGGGAATAGAATTCCAAGCTTCGAGACATAGCAACCATGATGGCTGCAATAGCTCTTCCACCTTCATTTAACCATTCAATCTTTTCTTCATAGGATTTGAACTCTCTTTAAAAACAATAATCAAAGAGATCATGTCTCTTCAAATATGCTATCATTTTTTGTTTCCATTCAACATAGTCGAATAGATAAAAATGAGGATCTTCTAAAAACATTGAAGTTGTAGAAGACCTACAAAAACAATAGAGAATATCTACAACTACTACAGCTGCAAGAATGCAGAAACTGCTACAACTGCTGCACTCGAAATCCTGGTAATAACCTACAAAAAACTCTCAAGAATGGAGACAAACAATACTCTCAACATGCTCTGATACCATGTGAAAATCCTCACAGCATATCTAAGAGATGATGTATACCTCATAAGAAAGTAATTGATTAAGCAAGAAAATAGAAGAAGAGTGGTCAATGCAGTATAATGAGCAATAGAATAATAGTACAGTAGAACTCGGATAGAAGCAAAAATACTTCACACACACTAATTCATTAATCACAAATGGACAAATAAATAATACAATGCATGAGGAATTCGAATGCCTAAGGTGGAAATTCGAATTAGCCTTCATGGAGTGATCAAAAGATCACTCGAGTGTCATTGGAGCACAACTGGTGTCATCAGAGCACAACTTGAAGTCTTCATCATCATCAGTGGAGTCATCAATGCTCAAGTAACTGTCAACCATCAGTCAAACTGAGTATGGTAGGTGTAACTGAGTGTAACTGAGTATAAACTGAAGACAACTAGACTGGTAGGTAAAGAAGGGCGCATTAAGCAACTGGAGGGCTAAAATTGATCAATGAGAAGCTCTTGAGGGCTGGCTAACTGAGGGCTGGGTGCTGGACTGATGACTAGAATGCAGGCAAATGGATGCAAACCCTAAAAGTGCATTCATGACTGAAAATGTAAATGGTCAAAATACTGATGGGATTAGGATGGAGTATAGGAATATCCTAACACTACCTTCAAATGAAGAGAGAGCACTCTTTTTTATACAGGAATTTCTTTGAGAAGAAGATAACCATCTCATAATGACAGATCCACTATTCTCTCAACCACTCTCAACTAATTTCCTATTATTACAAAGTATGATCCATTCAAATCCTCCACATGTCTCTCACAAATTCTCCACATGTTTCTCATACATCCTAAATAAGATATGCCAACCAAATCTCCATGATCTTCTCCTTGGAATATTCTTTGAATAACTATCTCCTTAAAATGGTGGAGGAGATATTCGAGGAGTCTTTCTTTGAATTGATCCTTCCATATTCCTACATATTACAAAGCTCATCCATACTTGAGATATTAGTGAAAAACATATTAATTTCCAATATTTAATCATAAATTCACTTATAATACTAAAATGAATAAAGTGGAAAATAATAAGATGAAACTCAAGTATACTAGTATGGAAATGGTATGATGAAAGGTTAATGGGACGATGAAATGTGAAGAATAGCGAAAGGTAAAGTGGAAGAAAATAGGACATTTATGAGTCCCAACATACTCCCAACTGAACTTGTTGCATGTCCTCATGCAACCGTGCATGGATTTTCTTAAGAACTTTTGGCATCTGAACTTTGGCTTTGATTGACGATGTCTTTCCAACAATGAATGTTTCCAGGGTGTGAGTAGTAGCTCACATTTTCTTATGGTTGGTTCTTGTGTAACAACCATGAATACAAAGAATGTTGGTTCTTGTGTTAACAACATTTTGTTAAATTTTCAGAATTTACTTCAATCTGATCTAGGATCTTAACTGAGAGAACAACATGTACAGCATATCTACAGCATATCAATCATGGAGACAATAATGCAAGCACACAAGAGACACAAAGATTTACTTGGGGAAAACCATAAAGGTGAAAAACCCCAATAACTTCCTCAGAGATAGATAGAGCAATGATACAACCAACCATAAGAGATAGACACATCCTAGCAGAAGATCCTCCTCCTCCATAAGTGCGCCACTCCTCCTTGAGTGCATGAGTGAGAAGTGAGTAAGTAAATAGAGTGCCTCCCGCACTCTATTTATACTTGACTTGACTTGCCTTTTTACCTAACTCATGTAGGCTCGAACTTAACCACATAATATAATGCTGACTGGGCCGACCCCCAATAGGGTGGTCTAATAACCCTTCGACCCACATGGCCGACCCCCAATAGGGTGGTCTAATAACCCTTTGATCCACATGAATTATACAGGGCCGACCCCAACAAGGTGGTCTAATAACCCATCAAGTATAAGTTACGACACTTACAATATAAATAACGACACTTCCGTATAGAGGAATAATAACATCTCTATAGGAATACAATATACATATATGTGAAATACATTCCGAAGTTACATATACATCAACACTCCCTCTTAACTAGGAAGGTATTTCTCAGCACAGTTCTTCTAGCACAAGTCATCTTCTCTGGATCATCGTCACTGGATAATCGTCATCGAGTCATCATCATCGTCACTGTTGCTGCTATCTCAATCAATCTCTGAATCTACTCGTCATAGGAAGTTCTACAGAGCCTGTTATCACTCCAAGAAACTACCTAGGGTTATAAGCTAGGTATGCCTGGTAACTTAAGAATTCAATGTTTTCTGTAAAGGGTGGATCAATGGGATGACTCAATCCGAGTATAGCATTCAGACATTCATCATGGTAAACAAATAAAACAGTGCTCTCAAGAATTGATTAATCAGCAAATACTATGAAAAATGGATGAAGAAAAGGAATGTGACCAAACCAGTACAGAGTAGGGCTCGAGAGACATTCAAGAAACTAACATCAAGCTATGAGCTAAACAATGGAAAGAGACCATTCAAAGCTAGATAACATAGATAATAGTGAAAGAAAGATGGAAAGCTGATACCAAAGCTGAAAGAAACCTGTGATCTGTATTAGCATAAGAAAGTTGAGTACAATAGCAGACTACTGCATCCAAAATCGAACCCATAAAATGTCTTGGTTCTCAGGCTTTATAGCCTTTACAAAGCAATTTCCAGATCCTAAAAACGTGGATCTGGCTGAGCTAACTGAAACATCAAACTAAAAAAGTAAATGCAAAGAGAAAGGATTGACTGCTTGAATCAAGGAATGATGAGTGTGATCTCCTCCTTTAGTGCTCGGTGTTTGATGAAGTGAAGTAGCCTCCCAAGGCTCGGTGAACTTCAATTAAGTGCATGTAGATTCGACCTTAGTGATGTGGCACGAGATCTTCAACTTGTCTCCTCAAAATATGCCAAAAACAAAGCAAAATGACCACTTAACTGAGATCTCGTTTGAAACTCCTTTAGATACTGATAGCATAATTCATAACTCATTTGTTTTGACCGGTCTCCTGTCATTCCAACTAGAAAATCCGCGATCTGGGCGAAAAATAGAGAAAACTGACAAAAAACAGGCTTTCGGCAGCTAACAGTGCTGCCAATTTCATGACTTATCTGCCGAAAGCTGGCTTTTCGGCAGCTAATGAGTGTTGTAGAAACCTGCCTAAGCTGCCGAAAGCCTGTAGAATTCCAAAAAGACTGCCTTCAGCAAAAATCGATTTTCTCCACCGTCCGATGTCCATTTTGGCTGTTCAAATAGTCGATTTTGATCTACAGAACCTAAGCTATCCACTGGTGCTTTCAGATTTGAATTTGGAGTTCGGGAAGGCCATCAAAATCGCCCCGCAAGATCACGTGGTTTCAGCAGAAAATTCCTCCAATTTTCTGTTACAGGTCTGTGTTATTAACGTTTTGCCGAGCTCCTCTTAAATCAAATCATAGGGTTAGCTACCTTTTCAGTTGATTAGAGATACCCTTCCTTTGGAGTCTCAGTTATTTGTTGAAAGAAGGAGTTCGTTTATGATTCCTGATTTGTAGCTGAAGATTTTTAACCACAGACTTGAGATCTTGGATGTGACAGGTAACGGTATGAGATCATAGGCATAGCTGCTTGGAAAACTGAGACTCGCACTGATGAAAACCGCCTGTGAACCGCTGCTCTACTCTGATGAAAACCACCTGGCTGAAACAGGAACTTCAACTGCACGAAAACATGAAGACACCTCGAGACTTTGGCTTATGTTTGTTCACTTTCGGTAGCTTATGACATCACACCTCATGATGATCGTTTAACATGCGCTCTAATCTTCCTTTCGGTGGCTAAAACACAAGCTCTCTTGATATGAAACTGAGTACGGACCCGATCTTTTAAATTTTCTTATAAAAACCTTTTCGACAGCTTATGTATTTTCTATTAATGCCTTTAGCTGCCAAAAATGGGCCCTTTCGGCAGCTAACTGGCTCCTGCAAAACAGAGTTAGCTGTCGAAACCTGTTTTTCGAATTTTGAAGCCCAAGACTCATAGAAATAAGAAATTTTACCCATTCTGTCACCCAAAATGACGGTGGTCAATTTGGGAGATAACAGAGCCAGTCCTTTTTCATACTGGATATAGGCCCACCACCTGCAGGTCTTCATCATCACTGGCCATACTATGGAATCCTCAGGACTTATTACGTGCGTCACAAAACCTCGAAAGAGCATCCCAGGATGTTACGAGCACACAACTCTACCTATAGGATCTCCCATGGCGCTATTACATGTGACCCCACCACAAAACCTCGCAAGAGCATCTCAGGATGTTACGGGTACACAACTCCGACCTGAAATCTCCCAGGGCGTTATTACATGTGGTCCACCACAAAACCTCGCAAGAGCATCTCAGGATGTTACGGGTACACAAATCCGACCTGAAATCTCCCAGGGCGCTATTACATGTGGTCATGGCAAAACCTTGCAAGAGCATCCCAGGACTGATTACGGGCACACAGCCCAACCTATCGGATCTCCCAGGGCGCTATTACATGCCATAGGACAAAACCTCGCAAGATCATCTGCCAGATATCCCAGGGTGCTATTACATGCCATAGGAAAAACCTCGAAAGACTATCTGCAGATCTCCCAGGGCACCGAATTACATGTCCTCCCAGAGCAAAACCTCGAAAGAGCATTTTCCAGATGTCCCAGGGCATCGACATTACATGCCATAGGCAAAACCTCGAAATACCATCTGCAAATCTCCCAGGGCACTGGATTACATGCTCATCTGCACAACCTGATCCATGGCCACAGAGTATCACCCTGATACTCACTATACATCATCTTGATGTATCCATGATTATCCTGATCATCGCTGCAACATCCTGCTGCATGTAATCTGGAGCAACATCCTGAAGCTCGTCATCTATGATCATCCTGATCATCACTGCAGCATCCTGCTGCATGTCATCTGGAGCAACATCCTGAAGCTCATCATCTATGATCATCTTGATCATCACTGCAACATCCTGTTGCATGTTATCTGGAGCAACATCCTGAAGCTCATCATCTATGATCATCCTGATCATCACTGCATCTACCTGATGCATACCAAGTATCTACCTGATACATATCATCATACATGATCCTCCTGATCATCAATGTATCCACCTGATACAAATACAAATACATGATACATATCACCATACATGATCCACCTGATCATACAATGTATCCACCTGATACATATACAGATACATGGTCCAAGCATCCAACATGATGCATACATACATACATAAAATGATCCAACTGATCATATCTAGCATCCACATGATGCGTACATACATACATAAAATGATCCAACTGATCATATCCAGCATCCACATGATGCGTACATACATACATAAAATGATCCAACTGATCATATCTAGCATCCACATGATGCGTACATACATACATAAAAATGATCCAACTGATCATATCCAAGCAGAAACCAGAACATCATCCTGATGCTCATCATCCAGCGCTTACATCCATAGCCATGTGAAGGATCCTCCTTCCAACATGCTTGGAATGGCTTCAGCAAATGTGTCCATCACTTCTTCCTCGAAGTGTCCTCGATCTGAAGAACGCCAAGCCTCTCTCTGAAGTACTCAAACTTCACTCTGGCTAGTGGCTTCGTCAGCACATCTGCAATCTGCTCGTCCGTCGCAACATACAGGAGCTTCACAGCTCCTCTCTGCACCATATCCCTGATATAGTGACATTTGATCTCTATGTGATTCGATCTGTCATGAAACACTAGGTTCTCGGACATCTTCACACAACTCTGGTTGTCACAGAAGATACCAGTAGCATCCAACGGGAGATCAAATAACTCAGACAGTAGCTTCTGTAGCCATGCTGCCTCACAACTAGATGAACAGGCTACAACATACTCTGCCTCAGCTGTACTCAGTGCTACGCAGGACTGCTTCCTGCTAAACCAAGAGATCACACCTAATCCCATAATGAAGAAACACGTAGATGTGCTCTTCCTATCTACAGCACTGCCAGCCCAATCTGAATCAACATAACCCTACAGGTTAAACTTTTGATTCGCTTCATACTTGAGCCCATAATCCATTGTACCCTTCAGGTACCTCATAACATGCTTTGCAGTAACCAGGTGAACACTCCTCGGATCCGTCAGGAACTGGCTCAATGTGTTCACAGCAAAGCAAATATTTGGTCTCATGTTCGTCAGGTACATCAAGGACCCAATCATCTGACGATACATAGAGACATCAACCGGCTCAGATGAAGCATCACCTAGAAGCTTCAGATTCGATGCCATAGGTGTGGCCATGGCCTTGCAATCCATCATCCCGAACCTCTTCAGGATCTCTACTGCATACTTCCCTTGTCCAAGGAAGATTCCTTCTGCACTCTGCCACACCTCCATGCCAAAAACAAATAGTGCATCATCCCCAAGTTCTTCATCTCGAACTCGGTAGTAAGCTTCAGCTGTGTGTCGGCAATCAATCTATCTTCACCATACCAAGTTCTGCACATATATGATTTCCTATCATGTGTCTCAGAACCAAGTGGCTGCTCCACATACACTTCTTCTTCAACTACATCATTCAAGAAAGCTGTCTTGAATCCATCTGGTGTATCTTCTGTTTCGTCACTTTTATATTTCTCTATGCTGCCATCTGCAACATGCTTGATCTGATAGTTTCATTTCGAAGTCACAGTAGACTTCCCTTCAGCTCTTAGAACTGCATCCCAAACATCGTTCTTCATGATCGACGGATCATGGCATTCTTCCCGTATCCTGGGAACTTCAATATCTTCAATAGATAATTTTGTTGTTGAACAAATGTTGTAGTTCTTCTTTTGTAGGAGATGGCATACGATCTTTCCTACACAACAAGTTAAATTGCATGATTAGAAAACATCTCATAGTTTGTAGAACAAATTCTTACACATAAAGAAATATGCCATACAGTCATGCAATTATCTTAGCCAATGCTTCAATACAACATTTATCCATATTCCGTAACTTTCTAGATGCCTTCCAATCTCTACCAGAACATTGTTAAGAGTGTGCACAACTCCCAACATGTCAGCAAAGAGGTTTCATTCTAGATAAGTAGCAATGGAATGTTGTACAGTGCCATAGGCCACTTACCCATGCATATTAGGAGTATACTGTTCATCAATGCAATTATTCTAATATGCATAATACACAACCTAATTCTAGGAACATCAGTATATACATTATTGAACAGTATTATTTAAGAAATGACAATTCAAATACTTATCTTTGTTTGTTCGTTGGGTAGACTCCCTCTGAGTCTTCGCTTCCTTGCAGGAGCTGCTGGAGTCCTAATCTGAAGTAGCTTCTTCTACACCTTTCTGTTGTGGGATGTAGAGAGATGGTCAACTCCCTCTGAATATCTGCATCCTTGCATAAACCACTGGAGTGTACTCCCTCTTGATCTTTGCTTCCTGGATTACCTGTTCTTGAATCTCATATTCATCCTTGGTCCCTATGCATGCTTATTAGTATCATGATTGTGTTATCCTTGTGATTTCATATAAAATCATACATTCATTAGTATACTATTAAAACACAATAATTTCAAGCATGTATAGTCACGATCATTTCAAACAGAATAATAAGCATTAGCATTCAAGGTTTATGTGGGATTCTTATGGTTAGTCAAATCATAAGGAGCATAACATGTCTAAACCTGCAATTACTCAAACCTATGACTCTTCAGGTTAGTTGAATCAATCAAGATAAGAGATATAATATGCATAAAACCTGTGATTATTCAAACCTATACCTTCATGATTCTTCTGGTTAGTCATATCATCAATTATGGTAAGAAACATAATATGCATACAACCATGATTATTCAAACCTATGACTTCATGAATAATCATTATCAACAACACAACAGTATAAGATCCTAAACCAAGGTAGGATTCTAGCTTGATATAGGAAAAACATACCTGGATTAGCATGCTAGCTAGTTTATGTCTAACATACCCGCATAATGTCTTTTGGTTCTCTTCAGTGACTTGTGCTAGTAACCTGCATGTCTCATATGTTAACCATTACAAAACCAAGTTATACATACCTCGTAAATGGATCTTCTATGAGATCCATGACAATGGATGACCATATGTTCTTGGACCAAAGCATGATTTGTCTTTCTTGGTGTACCTTTCATGTTAGTAGACAATAGAAACCTCATACAACACCATAATGCATTAGTACAATCATAAGTGTCAACACCCTAATCAATGAATATTTTCTATTGTGCATTCATAGTTTTATTAAGGTGATATGACAAGTCTAAAATCAAGATTGTACTAACCGTAATAACATGAAGACAAACATACCATAAACTTAATCATGAACAAATCTCAAAACATACCTCGATGAGTCATACCTGTCGAGATCGCGTGTATTCTTCTTATGTAAGGCCTTAGCCTCATCTCCCTCTGAAACAGGAACTTCTTCACTTATGCAAGTGACCAATCCATCTTCTTCTAGGATTAACCCAATCCACTTGATTTGCAAGAACTGGACCTGGAGCTGGATATGGGTTTGTCAGAGAAACCCCAAAAATTCAAACTTTGAATTTCGAACTTCTGACAGGATAGAAATATGCGCCTTGATGAGCTGATCAAGCTGGTATATTTAGAATTTGAAAACTGCAAAGTTTCACTCCTCAATTTTTCCTTTGAAACTTCTGGATTCACTAGACGTGACCCTGAACTGGGGTTTGATGAAGCCCACTCTTCTGCCCAATCAAAAGGTTTGATCCAAATCTCTAAGTTTCTATTTTTCTGAGGAGCTTCCAGCCGTGGTAACAGATTTCAAAAATTCCCATTTTTACAGAAGCCCTAATTTTCCACTTTTCTGATCAAAGTCCCGAACTAGGGTTTGATCAAGCCCGGCCTTCTTCCCAACCAAAATTTTTGATCTTGGTCTCTAAATTTTTATTTTGATGAGTATCATCCAGCCGTGGTCTCCGATTACAAAATTTCCAACTTTCTTCAAAGCCCTAAATTCCGGAAGCCATGAATGAAGGTACTAAAAAATAATTCTGTTTTGACAGAAATATGTACCTGATTGTTTCTGGTGTAACTATGAACTTTTTGATCCACAGGGTCTGAAAAAGTTTTCTGAGATATCCTGACCTGTTATCTTTCCATCCTGATAGGTCTGACCTCAATTGGATTCTCTGAGAGAGAGTTATGCCAAATGTCGCAACGTGACCTGTTTTGGGATAAAACAGGAGAGTGAACTTGTACGGCGTGCCACGTGTCACTGTTTGAACTTCGGCCTCTAAAAACGTTTATTGAGATATTTCGGCCTATTATATTTCCATCCTGATAGGTCTGACCTCAATTGGACTTTCTGAGAGAGAGTTATGCCAAGTGTCGCAACGTGACCTGTTTATGGAATAATACAGATGAGCGAACTTGTACGGAGTGCCACGTGTCACTGGTTCAACTTCGGCCTCTGAAAACGTTTTCTGAGATATTAAAGACTGTGTACTACCTATCACTTTTTACAAAATTTCATTTGGAGCTTCCTAGCCCAAGATATGTTCTTTTTCCCAAGGTCACCTGATTTTGACTCAGATCTGGAAGAGGTAGAAACCCTATATTGAACAGATCATAAATCACAAAGTACAACGAATTAGAGGTTGTCCTTTGGACACAAGATACATGTGGATCTTATCTTTGTCCTGTAACAATTTCCGATCCGAAAACGTCTCCAAAACGGATTTATAGTGAAAGTTCTATGATGACTGGTTTTTGCTATATCAAGCCCTAGCATCGTAAGTGCAACAAGTGTCATACATGCCATATCATGCCTTCTTTCAGGCTAGCTCTGATACCATGTTAAATTTTCAGAATTTACTTCAATCTGATCTAGGATCTTAACTGAGAGAACAACATGTACAACATATCTACAGCATATCAATCATGGAGACAATAATGCAAGCACACAAGAGACACAAAGATTTACTTGGGGAAAACCATAAAGGTGAAAAACCCCAATAACTTCCTCAGAGATAGATAGAGCAATGATACAACCAACCATAAGAGATAGACACATCCTAGCAGTAGATCCTCCTCCTCCATAAGTGTGCCACTCCTCCTTGAGTGCATGAGTGAGAAGTGAGTAAGTAAATAGAGTGCCTCCCGCACTCTATTTATACTTGACTTGACTTGCCTTTTTACCTAAGTCATGTAGGCTCGAACTTAACCACATAATATAATGCTGACTGGGCCGACCCCCAATAGGGTGGTCTAATAACCCTTCGACCCACATGGCCGACCCCCAATAGGGTGGTCTAATAACCCTTTGACCCACATGACTTATACAGGGCCGACCCCAACAAGGTGGTCTAATAACCCATCAAGTATAAGTTACGACACTTACAATATAAATAACGACACTTCCGTATAGAGGAATAATAACATATCTATAGGAATACAATATACATATATGTGAAATACATTCCAAAGTTACATATACATCAACACATTTATCTCATTATCTGTTTTCTTGCTACAATAATAATTTAACCATACACTCATTGGAAATGATAAGATATCAATGTGCATAAGAAAGCATCAGTGTGTATGAGAAATCCTTTTCTTTAACTTTGTGAATCATGCCGATATGTGTATCCATGTGTATGAAGCAAAGTGCAACAGAGGATTTGTCAGAAAAGAAATGTTGGTGAATGATAAATGAGATGAAAAATGGAGTGATGGTAGTCGAAAAATGGAATGATGGTAGTGAAATGATGATAGTGAATATAGTTCAATTGTGAAATGGAAGGTTTGGTGGAGTAACATCTGCGGAGTAACAGCTACTGGAGTAACAGCTGCGAAAGTGGGCAAATCTGGTGGAGTAACAGCTGGTGTTGCAGCAAACTACCTGAGTTAATATCTCACAAACTACAATCTGGGTTTGACGGAAATTTGGCAAGCACGTTTCTATAAGTCTAGTGCATCTCCATACCAAAAATCAGGAAAACCCACATCACGGATTTCGAGAAAAATGCAAATTGGTTGTAGGTGACAATTTTTGTAGTAGGTGTTTCAGCTGCATGAAATAGTTGAATTTATCTCAAATCAAAAACTGGGTTTGGCTGAAATTTTTCAAGCAAGTTCTTACTAGTCCCATTCATCTCCACACTAAAAATCAGAAAAGCCCACATCACGGATTTCGAGAAAATTGCAAATTGGCTGTAGGTGATGATGATTGTTTTCTTTAAATCCGTGCATTGGATTGAGCTGAAACTTGCCAGTTTTGTTCATCATAATATTATCCATTCCCTGTCCAAAATTCATGAGGATCCAATGTAAGATTTGTGAGATATACTCAATTCAAATTCTGCATTTCTATATAAGGAACAATATGCATGAGAAAATGAATAAACTGCCACAAAAGATTTCTTGTCCTCTGACAATATGATTGCATTTGAGATCCTGTTCAACAACCTCTATCTCATCCTCCCCAACTGAACTTGTTGCATGTCCTCATGAAACTTGGCATGGGTTATGAAAGTGAAAAAAGATATGGAGCATGGTGAGGGAATTTTCTAAATTATTCATTGGTAGCATGTAAGGAATTGCATGATTAAAATTCAGAAAACAACATACCTCCACTTACCCAAGAATGATGATGAACTATGCAATAGGAGCGTGGTTGGTGATGTTGCTGGTGCAACTGCTGTAACTGTTGGATCAGAAAAGATGTCACTGCTACAGGATCATAAAAATGTAACTGAAATTTCTGCTGCTGAATTATGGAGAATGTAACTACTGTGACTGGATCATGGAAGATGTCACTGCTGCAAGATCGTGAAAATGTAACTATCAATGCTGCTGTAGCTGTAACTGGATCATGGGAAATGTCGAAGGCAGAAAATGGAACAGTGGTACTCTCATATAGCTGAAGTCATGCTGCTGTAACTACTGAGGGAGTCATGAAAAAGTGTATAGTCTTCACCCGCTACAAAACCTGATGGTACAATTCTAGTCATGCGAATAAATGTGTTGATGTCAAGCATGAAAAGAAGTCATTGGATTAACGTCCATTGATGAATGTCGTTAACCAATGCATGGAAAAATCACCATTGATGTCAATGAGTGCCAAGATACTTGAATACATCTTGCAAAGCGCGAATAGATGTGCTGATGTCGAGCCACTTGCAAGATATGAGGATCAAGGGACATTGATGTATTCCCATGATTGTGAGCGAGAGAACTTGCCATTAAGGCATGCAAGCCTCCAGGTACTCAAAAAGGAACTCTAGTCTATATCCCAGATAAGGTGTTGAGGTTGATGGGGCAAGACTTGTTGAAAGGTGGGCCTTAAGGAATCCCACATCAGTCAAGGCAAGTTTTTACAAAAAGATTGGTAGGACTATAGGAAAGATATCAATAGCAATAGTGCTTATGGAAAGGAAATGTAATTATGGAGAGGGAACTGGATGTTCTTATTCAAAAGGCAGAAAGGGACTGAAAAATAAGGAAATTGTGTATGCAACTCAGAAAGATAGGCATGCATGAAGTTATGACAGTTAAGGCAATGAAATAGTGGACTCCAGCATGGATGACTAATGTGCTTTGAAGGAGAAATGTGGGTAAACATTCATGACACAAATGGGTTTATGAATGGTTTCCGTGTAACAACAAACGTCATGATGTTTTTTATGAGTAATAGCTCCTTCAAGCTATCTTATCAAAGCATGTTTCTCAGCAAAAAAAAATTGTGATTCTTGAAAAATCACTTTAGCAGCAAAATGCGATTGTCTTCAAACCTGAGAAAAACTTAGTACTAATCCTGCATGAAATTTGTGAGAAGTTCGAAATACATAACATGCAGAAAGAAATACGAATGCGGCAAATCAAAGTTCAAAAATAAGATGTGTTTTTATACCTGTTGTCATTGTGCACGTGTTTCATCGTTAACTACTGCAGCTGTAACACCCGGCTGTAACATATTTCCACATAGAGATGATTAATATGCAAGTAAAGAAGTCATGACCCAACAATGGTGTTTTTGCGAATGTATTGTTGTGTAGCAACAAACATCATGATGCAAAAAGTCTCTCTGCTATTTTTCTCGTTGATTGCAGTCAAAGTGTCTTGAAGAAAACAAATTAGCCTTAAATGTAAAAACATGTTTTGAGATTTGTTCAGGAATTATAGAATGTCCATTTGCAATTTTGAATTTTGATTTTTATAATTTTTTTCTTTCTTTTCATGATTTCATAATTTTTATTGTTTTTGTTTTACATACCCAAAGCAAAAAATAAAAAAAATAAAAATGGCAAACAACTACACCACCTATAGCTGTGACACACAAGAAACTCTCTGTGTTGTGAGAAAATTGGTTCATTGCGCACTTTTATGGATTAAAATCAAATATCCTGGAACATATCTCTGCATTGGCTGCTTCTATCAAATGCTTGATTCCCACAAAGTCATGCTGGTGCAAAAACGGGTCATGTGCCTGTATGCACTGTGTAATAATGCTCACACAGTTGAAATTGCAGCCCAAGTTTTGGTATTGTTCATTCAGCTATGATATAGGAACTCAATGCAACTGCTAGATCAAGTATAGTTTATCCAATCCATTCGATCTTGAACATACAACTTACCTCGCCTTCCTCCTTTCTGTGGTGTTAAGATCGGTCCACTTGCTTCTGTGATCATAATCTAAGGATTCATCCCTAGAAGCTTATACTTCCATCATCTTCATCAATCACATTAGGAGACTAAGCCTCATCAAAATATACACTTTCATTTGATGCTCAGCTGTACTGTGCAATCTCGCAAGGTTCGGAAGAGTTAGAAATTTGGATCAATTAAGTTTATTGGCTCACAAACCTATCACCAGGTTATTCCCACAATTAGGTTGATCGGCTTATCTCCATAGCGAAGTTGCATATGGGCCATCTAGTTTGTTGTGCTATCCTTCTCACCATCACTCAATACAGGCTAGAAATTATTACGAACAATGGTGATCACTTGTTATTCCAATAGCAGAGCCACCGATCAAAAATGTTTTCGCTTGATAGATCTGTCTGCAAGGAGTTACATAGGAAAAAGTAAATCACGTCAGCAAATATTAATAACAGGCAACCATGGTTTCATTACCTTTTCTTAGAAGCATCCAGGATGTTCAATGACTTGGCAGCTAAGAAAATCCTTCATGAGGATGAGAAACCGAATTCCCAACTGGGAATCCATTTCAACCAATTGCTAAAAACCGGCCACAACAGTAATATGAAAATTACACGCTCAGAGAACCAGCTGTATAGATCAAACCGTATCTTTGTTTGGGAGGTTTCTCATTGGCAAGTAAATGAGGTCGTTTCGCACAAAACCCATGTCCCCGATTTTCGCGATTCTTTTCCATCTTCCTGCAAATCGCAACTCAAAACAATGTGTCGTTATCTCGTCTCTCCCTCTCAATGTGCATTTGTCAGCATTCCAAACTTTGGCAAATATTCTGATTGTCTATTCACTTGGTAAGCATGGGAATTCAGCCAGCAATCGCAGAAAAAACATTAGCTAGAGAGCCAAGCGATATAAAGAAACATATTTGAATCTTGGGGTATTGCTTTTGTAAGTTTGAGCGTGGAAATTTATGCACCAGAAATAAACCAAACCAAAAAGACTCGATTCAATTGTGACACAGTTGCAGCCACTGTTTCAGCTCAATTCAAATGTGACAGTTTCAGCATGGAATAGTTACTGTATCAACATGTATAATTTTTTTAGTTTCATTTTAATTGTCTATTGTTTTGAAAGTTTAAACCAACAATGAACCTAACCAGAACAGAGGTTGAATGGCTGAAGCAGTCAAACATAAAATTTTGTGCACGCAAATGGACGAGAAGCTTACAGGTGTGACACTATTTCAACTTGGAGTTGCATTGTTTCAGCTTGGAGTTGCAGTTATTGTAATTTCAGCGACTGTTTTAGCTTAGAATGAATTTGCCACATAAATTTGCAGGCCAGTTTTATTTTACAAATTGAAAAAGTTTTAGCAAATGGAGATAAATAATTTGCAAATTAAGGATAAATCGATTAGGCATATTTGCAAACATTAATTTATTCTTTCCTGAAAACGTTAGAAAACATCCTACTTTCTGATCCTCAGATTGCACGAAGCGCGAAGGAGAGCATACTTATTGAAAACTAAAAACTGAAAATAAAATCCTACCTACATTATGCTAATTCAAATTCAGAAAACAGTTATGTATAGTTAAATATCCAATGTAGCCATTCATGTAACAGTAATAGGAATATATTGCTTGTCAATTTTGTGAATGAAAAATGAAAATAAATAGAAATGTGTAAAATTAGTTGCTGTAACTGTGAATTAACTAAATAAAAACAAAAACTAAATTGATCTAACCTGGTACCCGCTTGAAACCATCGTTCAATAAGGCTTTGGTAGGCATAGTTTTCACTCCTCAAATTATGTTGCAACTCCTCATTGTCCTCCTCAACCTCCTGCTCGCATAATTGTTCTCCATCAAATGTGCAGGATTCTTTGTATGTTAATTCTTCATCTATTTCTGGAGGAGTAATTAAGCTCTTGGCTGCTTCTAGGATCTCCTCTTTGTGAGAAGAGGAGATCCCTACTTTTGCAAGGATCTGAGTGAGTTGTTCCAAGCTTAAACTCATTGTTAAATCATTTTGAAAAACAGATTCTTACAGCACCCAAATCTAAATGAAAAAAAAACACTCTGTACAGGAAACCATTACTCTTCACAACTACAAAAACACACTTGCTGAAATTGAAATTCACACTTGTAGAATTGAAACACTCATTGTAGAAATCGAAATTCACACCCTAGTGTATGCTTGCAGAAAATCAAACTAAACTTCAATCCATCGTGCTTCCCCAATAATGGCACCAAAATGTTAGGCGGAAATATTGTCATTTAATTCTATTGTAGTATTTGCCCAACCATTTAATTTGTCAACCCGAGGTTCGTGGGCTTATGAAGCACACACAAAATATATGCAGGATTGAAGTTGAATTAAGCTAATCTAACCCCCCTTGCTAATGGCTAATTGCTAATCTAATTCCCCCTTAAGCTGAAACACACAACTGCTAATCTAGTGCTAGAAGATGAAACACACGGCTGAAAGTAAATTGCATAAAAGAAAGACAACATATGAAGAGCAACGAGACAACACATGTGAGCTCATATTAACAATAAATAAATCTTAATTTACATCACACCAATCAATGACAAATCATGAAAGCATCAAAACTAAGATTATGAACAAAAGCTAAGAATCCCCTTCTCCATATTACAATATCAAAACTAACTTCTACAATCTGAGACTAATCTTCTCCTAATCTACTCTCTAATCTATTACTCTTAATCTCCTCATCTACTACCTTCAAATGAAGAGAGAGCACTCTCTTTTATAAATGAATTTATTTGAGAAGAAGATAACCATCTCATAATGATAGATCCACTATTCTCTCAACCACTCTCAACTAATTTCTTATTATTACAAAGTATGATCCATTCAAATCTTCCACATGTCTCTCACAAATTCTCCACATGTTTCTCATACATCCTAAATAATATATGCCAACCAAATCTCCATGATCTTCTCCTTGGAATATTCTTTGAATAACTATCTCCTTGAAATGGTGGAGGAGATATTCAAGGAGTATTTCTTTGAATTGATCCTTCCATATTCCTACATATTACAAAGCTCATCCATACTTGAGATATTAGTGAAAAACATGTTAATTTCCAATATTTAATCATAAATTCACTTATAATACTAAAATGAATAGAGTGGAAAATAATAAGATGAAACTCAAGTATACTAGTATGGAAATGGTATGATGAAAGGTTAATGGGACAATGAAATGTAAATAATAGAGAAAGGTAAAGTGGATGAAAATAGGACATTTTTGAGTCCCAACATAGTCCTTCACTGGTTTAGCTTCTGCCCATGTGGTGAGATAATCAGTCACGGTGATAATGTATCTTGCACCAGTCCTCTTTCCCAGTGGGTTAATAGGTCCCACGAAATCAATAGCCCATTTGTCAAATGCTTGTCGAATTGCGGGTTCAACGGAATTTCATCTCTACGCAATGGCCTTCCCGTCCTCTGATAGACATCGCCACTCTGGAAATGTTCTTTTGAATCTTTATGGATTGTAGGCTAGCATAGCCCTGCTCTCAATATCTTCTGCGCAGTAGCTCTTCCTGCATAGTGACCTCCGGATACACCTGAATGTTCATCAACCAATATAAATGGATTCTCATGCTCTAACACGCACCTGCACAACACTTCATTCGGTCCCAACTTGTATAATAGTCCTACTATGATAGTGAAGTCTGCTGCTCTGACTACCAGCTGGTTCTTCTGCTGCATAGTGAACTCTGTGGGTGCCAATCTTGTAGTGAAAAAGTATACAATATCTTTGTAATACTCATTTGCGATTTGTATGGAAAATAAATGCGCGTCAGGAAGATTGTCTTCAAGATTGGTGGGTTCTTCACCTGACTCAATCCTTGAGAGATGGTCAAGTCCTAGGTTCAATCTGCCTGGTTTAACCACAATTTCAAAGTCATACTCTTGAAAGAGTAGTAACCATCTGCATATTCTCCCCACTAACACTGGTTTATTGACCAGATACCTTAAAGCAAAATGGTTAGTAAACATGGAGAAGTGCGCGCCCAACAAATAGTATTTGAATTTCTGCAGTGAGTACACCATAGCTTGACCTTCTCTTTCTGTGGTCGTATAGTTATTTTCAGCTGATGAGAGCTTCTTGCTCGAAAATGCAATGGGATGGTCAATTCCTCCCTCTCCTGGCTGTGTTGGCACCACACCAAGTGCAATGGATGAAGCATATGGAATTGCTTATCCCAATTTGGAAAGACAAGGATAGGCGCAATTACCATTTTCTCCTTTAGCATGTCTAGGCCTTTCTCTCATTCCGTGTTCCATGAATTGTGCTTCTTTCTTCAAGAGCTTCTACATCGGTGCAGTTATCTGTGCATAACCCTTGATGAATTTTCTATAGTATCCGGTATGTCCCAACGTGGTGCGAAGTTGTTTCACTGAATCTGGTGCTCACAGGTTCACAATAACTGCGATCTTGGAAGGATCAACCATCAGGCCTTGTCTGCACACAATGTGTCCCAATAGAATTCCATAGGGTACACAAAAGATACACTTCTTCAAATTCAAAGAGATTTGATGTTGTCTGCACTTAGCTAACATCATTCTAAGGTTTTCAAAATGGTTCTTCAGCAAACCAAAGATAGTACAATCATCAAAATAGACCTCTAGGAACTTATGGATAAAGTCCTTGAATGCAGCCACAACAACTCTAAAAAATATAGCAAGTGCATTCTTCAACCAAAAAAGCATAACTGCATACTGATATGATCCCCATTCAGTAGCAAATGTTATCTTATGTCTGTCTGCCTCATCAATCCTGATCTGATGGTATCCAAAAAATCCATCAGTAAAAGAATAGGCCTCATTTCCTCCAACATTGTCTAATGCATCATCTGTAAATGGAGTAGGAAATGGGTCATGCAGTGAAGCATCATTCAGCTTCCTCAGATCTACACAGATTCTAATCTCACCTTTAGTCTTTTTATATTGGATAACCATCAGGCTTATCCACTTTGACTCTTCAATTGGCTCAATGATCCCTGCATCAAGCATCTTATCAATCTCTTCCTTCACTCTTTCTTTATATCTAGGGTTCAGTCTATAAGGCCTCTACTTCACAGGCTCCGTGCCTAGCTTGAGAGGTATTTTCATAACCCCCAAGTCGCCCAAAATGCCTTTCATTTCGGAAAAATTTGTTGGAAATAAATCCTGATACTCATGTAGGAGGTCTTGGATCTATGTGACGGTCTCATCATCCCAGTAGTCTCGAATGGATGATCTATAAAACATAGGGTTTCGGCCTCTTCCAGATCTGAGTCAAAATCAGGTGACCTTGGGAAAAGGGTCATAACTTGGGATAGGAAGCTCCAAATGAAATTTCATAAAATGTGATAGGTAGTAAACAGACTGTGTTGTCTCAAGAAAATTTGTCAGAGGCCGAAGTTGAACCAGTGACACGTGGCACGTCGTACAAGTTCGCTCTCCTGTATTATCCCATAAACAGGTCACGTTGCGACACTTGGCATAACTCTCTGACATGGTTGATGTGTTCTCCCATGGTCATGATGTAATTGCTGAGCCATTCTCACATGGTGGTAGATGTGTTCTCCCATGGTGTAGATGTAAGGGCTGAAGCCATTTTTGACATGGTGGTAGATGTGTTCTCCCATGGTGAAAAAGTAAGGGATGGAGCCTTCCTCGAATGGTGGTAGATGTGTGCTCCCATGTCGGTGGTGTAAGTGTTGGATGATGTGCATCTGGGCTGTGCTTCATGGACGATGAGATGATGTGAAGAGGACGATGCTATGATGATCAGGAGGATCATGGATGATGAACATCAGGACGATGCTCCAGTTACTACTCTGTATGTGCATCAGGATGATGCTAGATATGATCAGTTGGATCATTTATATGTATATGTATGTACGCATCATGTTGGATCATTTGTATGTATTTTGTATATGCATCATGTTGGATGCTTGGACCATGTATCTGTATATGTATCAGGTGGATACATTGTATGATCAGGTAGATCATGTATGTTGATATGTATCAGATATGATCAAGTGGATCATGTATTTGTATTTGTATCAGGTGGATGCACTGTATGATCAGGTGGATCGTGTATGATGATATGTATCAGGTAGATATTTGGTATGCATCAGGTGGATGCATTGTATGATCAGGATGATCATGATGATGAGCTTCAGGGTGTTTCTCCAGATGATATGTATCAGGATGGTACAGTGATGATGATCAGTGTGATTATAAGCATCAGGATGATGCTTTGTGTGATGACGATCTGTTGGATCATGAGTATCAGGTTGATACTTGGAGGTCAGATATGATATGTGGCAGGTTGTGCAAATAGCATGTAATCAGTCCTGGGAGATCTTACCGGTTGTGTTGCGGCACATAAATGTTCCTTGGATACTCTTTCCGGTATTGATATGTAGTATGTAATCAGTACTCAGATATCCGATAGGTTGAGTTGTGTGCTCGTAATCAGTCCTGGGATGAGGTATTACTACAAGACATGTAATCAGTCCTGGAGATCCGAGAGGTTGAGCTGTGTGCTCGTAATTAGTCCTGGGATGCTCTTTAGAGATATTGCCAATCGTGCTACAACACATAAATGTTCCTAGGATGCTCTTTAAATTTTTTGTCTATCCACATGTAATCAGTCCTGGAGATTCGAGAGGTTGAGCTGTGTGCTCGTAATAAGTCCTAGGATTCTCTTTAGAGATCTTGTCGGTCATGCTGCGTCACATAAATGTTTCTGCGATGCTCTTTAAAGGTATTGTGGAGGAGATGCAGGTAATCAATCCTGGGACATCTTGCTGGTCGTGGTTAGGCACATAAATGTTCCTGGGATACTCTTTCTGGTATTGCATCCGCACATAAAATTAATCCTGAGAGGCCCCCTCTATGAGAGCGTTCGCACAGATGATGAAGACCTGCAAGTGGTGGGCCTACATCCAGTATGAAAAAGGACTGGCTTTGTAGAACTTCCTATGACGAGTAGATTCAGAGATTGATTGAGATAGCAGCAGCAGTGACGATGATGATGACTCGATGACGATTATCCAGAGAAGATGACTTGTGCTAGAAGACCTGTGTCGAGAAATACCTTCCTAGTTAAGAGGGAGTGTTGATGTATATGTTATTTTGGAATGTATTTCACATATATGTATATTGTATTCCTATAGAGATGTTATTCTTCCTCTATACGGAAGTGTCATCATTTATATTGTAAGTGTCGCAACTTATAATTGATGGGTTATTAGACCACCTTGTTGGGGTCGGCCCTGTATAAGTCATGTGGGTCAAAGGGTTAATAGACCACCCTATTGGGGGTCGGCCATGTGGATCAAAGGGTTATTAGACCACCCTAGTTGGCATCGGCACAGTCAACATTATGTTAAGTGGTTAAGTTGAGGCCGACCTAGTTGAGTAAAGGTCAAGTCAAGTTAGTGTATAAATAGAGAGTGTGTCTCTCTCATTTTATACATTCTACTCACTCACACACACTTGGGAGAGTGGCGCACTTGTGGAGGAGGAGGCTCTGCTGCTAGGAGAATACTATCTCTTGTATTCTGGTTGTATCATTGCTTTATCTATCTCTGAGGAAGTTATTGGGGTTTTTCACCTTTATGGTTTTCCCCAAGTAAACTCTGTGTCTCTTGTGTGCTTGCATTATTGTGTCCATGATTGATATGCTGTAGATTTGCTGTACATGTTGTTCTCTCAGTTAAGATCCTAGATCAGATTGAAGTAAATTCTAAAAATTTAACAACATTTACCTCTGACCCTAAGTCAAGGATGATCTCATCCATCTCATAATCTCTAATCTGTGCACTAAGCCTCATTTCTCGGCTCATTCTCTTATGGCTCTTGATATGGTGAACTGTGCCCTAGGTGGTATCTGTCTCACTGCGTCATTCATATTTGTTTAGTAAATTCTACCATTCGACTACAACATCTATGCTCTTCAATCATTTCATGCAGCTCCGTAGGAACTGTGCAACACAAGTGCCTGTTTATGTTGCGGTACATGTTTTGTCATAAGCTGCCGGCATATCTTTCATATGTTTCATTTCACTTCACAAAGGGATTCTTGGTGACATAGGTGCTGGCGCTTTGAAGATGTCCCTTGCTTCTTCGAAGACTTCTTTGTTTCTCTCCAGATTGAAAGAAGGTGTTTTCCCAGTTGCTTTTTTGATCCAAACTGCTTTAGTAGGGGTCTGCTTGGTTTGGTGATCTCTAGAAGTTGAAGCTTCTGGTTCTTTATCTTTCCCTGTGGAAACGACACTTCACATCACAGCATTAATATTTGGATCTCTAGTCCTTTTCTCTGCTGCGATCATCTAAATATTTGGGTTAGGTGCTTCTTGCTTCCTTTTTTCCATTTTTGCTGCTCACACTGGGCATGCTTCAATGACATGAACAAAATATTTGTAGTAACGACAGGTTGTACAAGCATTGGTACCATCTCTAGATAGATGACCAAGCTAACCACAGTTATAACATATGACCTGACCTCTTCCTCTTCCTTGTCCTGGGCCAGTGTTTCTTCCTCTTCCGCGGAATCCTCCACTTCCTCCGTATGCGCCTTGATCATACTGCGCATTATCCTTGCTCTGCGGTGTTTCTTCTTGAACATTTTATACTCCACCATGCATATGCTATACATCTTGCTTTCTTTCCATCATGAGCTCATATGATCTATAGATGGAATCGTCATGTCCAACGGATTTATAGAATGTGCAATATAAATTCTTAGGTGTTCAGACGTACTTATGGATTAAGTAACAATATTTTGTCCAGTGTCCTCTAGTTCTACATATCTCACACCATGGCCCTTGGTTCTGATTCAGGGGATTTGGTGTGCCACTGTCTAGGTAATCTTGAAACAAAGGATAGCGTTCCTTCGGCTATCCTTCTCCCTTACATATGGTACACCAGACTTCTTCTCTTTGTTCTTTTCCCTTCTTAATGTCCTGTAACTGTAATGTCAAGGTAGCTAGCTGATTGTGGATCTGGACCACTTATGTGCTAGTCTCTCCTATTGGTGAAGATTCTAATTTCATCGTGATCTCCAGGGATTCTTCCTGCGAAGCAACCTTCTATTGCATAAGCGATAGTCTAATGTGGGGCAACAGTGCGGCTATGAACCATTCCTAGTGTTGTTACGGTGTGATGTCAAAACTAACTTTGTCTAACAATGTTTTAAACTTCTGGTCAAATTCCCATACTGACTCAGTCATTTTCTGCTTAATTTCTTTCAATTCTATTATACATTGTGATTCTGACTTTGGTTTCTTGAACTATCTTAAGAGTGCAGCCTTAATATCCACTAAGGTTCTATTATTTCCATGAGAATACTTCATGAACCCATTCAAGGCTCTATCTCTGAATGTAGTGATGAGCTACACTTGCTTCACAGCATCATCCTGAACTTGTTTGATGCTCCACATGGCTTCACACAGAAACCAATGTTTTTTAGTGTCTTCTAGACCCATTCCTTTAAATATCGACAGTTTAATATCGTCAGTCATTCTCCTTCTTGGTGGCGCAGTGTTCTGAGTGGTGTTAGGGATACTATTGCACGGGATGTTTTGAGCCGGAATGGTTTGAGTACTCACTCCTGCGATGTTACTGGTGTTGAGGCTCTGAGGATTAGGAATATTAACAATTGGAGGGTTCCGAACTGGTGGATTCCGTGCAATAGGAGGCACAGTATTCTCAATTGGTGGGTTCTGCAGAGTAATAGGCTGATAGGTAGCTGATGGAGGTGTTGTCTGGCTATCAGGTTCTACTTTTAACTCAGTTTCTACGTGGAGTTCATCTTCACTAGGGTTCTCATGAGTGGTATACTAATATAGTTTTCCACTTCTCAAATTGTGTGTATCTTCGTCAGAGTCACTATATCTGTTGTCTACCATTATAGATTCAAAATAATATAGGAATTTTACTACATTCTTAAAACACCTTTCTCAGCTAAAAGCATTTTAATATATAAACTCAGGTTGTTCGTACACTTACCTCTGAAACCTTTGAAGAACTCTACCTCTGCTGCGTTGTAGGACTTCAGGGTGTCCACAATGAATTCTACCACGAAGCCTTCTAGTATACTATCAACCCAAAAGTTGACTGCTCACAAGAGTGGACTATCTACTTCTTTGAGTCTTTGAATGAGCTCCGGGGTACACTTGGTAGGTACGTATTCACGGAAATAGTTTTTTCTCCCTGTGAGTCTTGATAACCACTCGTGCATCTCGTTTCCAAAAGATTCCCATAAAATTTCATGAATATCCTTCCACAAGTATTTTTGTAACCACTCTTCGTGAGATAGACACGAATGTCTATTCTCCTTTCTGGCAAAATCTCTTTCTGTCTTGTCCACCCAGTTCCATATTTCTTTCTTTTCTGGATGCCAATTTTCAGTACTCATCACCAGTTCAAGCACGGCAATAGAACCATTTGTTGGCTGCTTATATTATTCTTGAGGTTTTCTAGAAAGACCCAGGTTCTGCGCAGTTCGAGGAACCAACAAAACCCCTTTTTCACTGGCCCTTTTGACAACAGCCTATGAACAGACTAATATATCACCTAAGGTGAAGCTAATGGGGAGGTTGCAAAATTAGGTTTCCACAACCAGGTGATGAGCACTTAACAGACTGGTGAGCAGCGCGCTACAGGACTGCGCGACGTTCACCTTCTTCGCGGTTAATGCTTATACAATAGCCCATCCAAAGGATTGGGCGGCTCAGGATGGTTACTCGATGATAGGAAAGCACCACAGAGGATTGCGCTTCCTCTTCAACACTTACGCAACTTGGATAGACTTTACTTAGTGTAAAATGACGTATTTAACAAGCCTAATAGGCTACCAACCTTGAGACTTAAACAATACGATGGACTGCAATGTAACTGCGCACTTCCGGTGCTGCGCTCAGGGAATTCCACTATACCAACTTCGCTGGTTTAAGTGTTTCCCGATCAACTTATGCATTTAACATTCATTCACATATCTTTATACTTAACATATTATTCCCATGATTATCCTTATGGCGAATACATATAAAAGAAAGAACACATGAACTCACAAACAAGATCTTAACCATTCAACATAAGTAAATACACAGATTTAAGCACATAATCAATCACCTAACACATAATTTCACGTGGTTCACCCCCAGGATGGGAGCTACATCCACAAGAATTGTTTTTATATTATTTATGGGAAGGGTACAAAATTTACAGTCTGCGCACTCAACTGCAGACTCTCTTCTCTCTCAGTATGTCTGTTGTATTCAAGCAGATAGTAAAGCACACACAGATATATAATCAAGACAAGAGAGATGAGTCGAATGCATCTAACTGGTTATATTCATCTTGATGGTATTAATTATACATATTTATATGTGGTTGGAGTAGTTGCACCCACTCCAGCTGCTTCTTTAACTATACTATTACATAAGTAACTAATGACAACTAAGGAGCCCGAAGGGTCCCCTCCAACATCTCCCCCACTTCAAAATATTTCTTCGTCCCGAAGAAAACATGAACAATCATGGACTGTGATTCAGTTAGTCTTTGTCAGCACTCTGGTATGGGTCAATCGAGCCTCACCCCTTGACCTTCCTGGTGGATTCATCTTCCACGGTTCAGGAACTTTTGGGCTTCCACGCTCTGCCATTGCACCAACTCACCAACTGCCTAAACAAATTCTAAAATGACACTGAATAGATGTTTATGTGTTTCAGCACCGGGGGGATTGATCAATTTAAGTGTTCTTTTGTCATTATTAAATGTGAAGCGCTTTCTCTGTGTGGTATAGATGTCTTCTGCTTGAATACATAGTTTTCGTAGACTCAGTTGTTGTCAGGCTTCCTGCAATTTTCAAATGTGTCGATGTTGCTTGTGGTTGATACCGGCTGATATTGGTCGAATTGACTCGACTCGACCTGACTTGACATGATTTATTAAGTCGGCTAGAGACCAACTGAATTACAAAATTATAATACAAAAAGGTTGGGACTCGACCATATTAAAAGACTCAACCACTTACAATATTGACAAATGACACGACTATTTTGAGTTTCGACCACTTTTAGTACCGACCATTGAACAGTACAATTCTGTCGACCGCATTATATGGACTATAATTAAGAGTCGACCAAATAGCTTCAACTATATTTTAAATATGATAGTGACCCGACCATGTCGAACTTCAACCATTTAAAAAAAAAAAAGTGACCTGATGATCATTGACCACTTTTTGCTTTGACTTACAAAAATAACTTGTCCACCAACTAAACTCTTTCGCATGCCGACCAAAGTGAGGGGCAACAAAATATTGAACTCATTTGACATCGATAAAACATATAGACAGGAAAAAATGTATTACTTATCATCATTTTTAACATGGATCAACCTTAATAATAGCAAATATTCACCACCGACCAAAAAAATAATATCGACCACATTTTTATAGATATTACCATCCCACTTCGAACAACTTAATATGTGGCATTCTGCGTTTGAGAATGGACAACGTTGACATATTGGGAAACAAAGTGTTAACTGACGGTAACAGTCAGAAATCTCCATCATTAAATAGTCTCCACCAACCGGCAGTCGGTAAACTATGATAGAAATGAGAGTCATGTCACACATGAAGGCTGCGCATACTAGCAATCGACAGAGGAAAACAATTCTTGGTCATCAAGTTACGTTCTTTAAAAATCGTGGACGTCCATCTTAAAATGTAGTCTTATAACAATGTTTTGAAAGCGCCGGCAATAACCATCTTCTGAATGTGTGCAGGTAGAGTCATCTTGAAAAACTTCCAGTCGACGGACGTGTGGTCAAACCTATGGTCCACTAAATTTACTACACTTAATACTTGGTTGGAAATGACATAGTACTCGACGGAGAGCACTTAATACTGTATTGATGGAGAAGACAGTCGATAGAGTCTCAGATATATGTAACTATGGTTGACGAGTAGACGTTTCTCGAGAGTCGACTTAGCATATTTGTATTCGCTTGAATCCTAGTGTAGTCACAGGGAGAGAAAAGATGCCATGACTATTGGCAATGAATGTATTTTCTTATTCAACAAAGCATCACTATTGTTTTCTTCTTCATCACCAGCAACCACTTACTCTTTTATTATTTAGCATATATTTTATTTGTAAAGAGGGTACATGAGCATTAAAAGAATGAGAAATGTTATCCTTTTGATCTTTACGCGAGGCAACAACTTATAGTTTCTCTCTATCATAATTTTCCATGATTTTTTTGTGCATGCTTAATATTTCACTGATGTATCAACTGACATATGGAAGCAAATAGTAGCATCAACCAGAGATGATTCTTCTCCATCACCCACCAATCTTCCATGCACCGGTGCAACAGTCTATGTGGGATTTTGCAAAGTTCCCTTCATTCACGAAACCAATCGGCTGGTAATAGATTTTCTTGAGGGAAGTCGAGCAAGTGGTCGATGGTGCAGACATGCCGCTCGGGAATATTTTTGGTTGGAATCCATTATTCTTCCGTTGGTGAGCATTCCTCTTCAGGTTCCAACCACTCTATATTTTTCTTGGTCGGCCATTCTATGTAGACAGTCTCATATTCTTTGCAATGGGGTCGGTCGTCAAACGAAAACAAAGCAACAGGTTCATCACTTGAATTTCAAAGCGTGAAACTTAAGGCAAGTTCATCGTTCATCGCAACAGGGATTTCAATAGTGCATCTGAAGCAATGTAATATTACTTTCTTCCTGGTATTCTTTATTTCTTCTTCCCACAGATTCGTAGCACCTCCACATTGAGCATTCTTTACCATTTCTTGCAGGTCATTCGTATGAACATAATCACATTACCTTCCAAATTCGCTCCAACTCCCATCCGTGTGCACGTAGTCATGAGATATACACAATCAAAATATTTCTGAGAATATATAAAATAAATCAAACATCTTATCTTCCAATATTTTCGCAGCATGCGAGCAGTCTTCCTTGTAGGTTTTTCTTCCATGAGCATAACAATTTTATAGGTTTGAGCCACGTCCATTCTCTATTTCTACTATCACCTTCTTCCACTGTGCGTCTTCTTTTTACAAGCACGAACAGTCTTTCAAGCTTCACGATCTCCTTTAGGTTCAACCTCCTCCATCTGCTCCTGCTATCACCTAGACCGGATAGAGGCAGCAATGGCGCCAGATGTTGTATTCAAGCAGATAGTAAAGCACACATAGAGATATAATCAACACAAGAGAGATGAGTTAAATGCATCCAGCTGGTTATATTCATCTTGATGGTATTATTGTTCGGGTACACAAGGTACTCCCAAAAGACCGAACGCCTAGAGCAACCACTTCATACAAATAGATCACAGATTGATACACCGATGTTTTGACGTGGTTTAAACCCTCAAGAGGGAAACACTCCATGGGCCCGGCCAAATAGATTCTACGGAGCAATTTATTACGCAAAGAAAGAAATTTACAAATGAGCTTCTCATAATCGATCAACTAAACAATGACCCTCCATGCTCTTTAAATAGAGATCATGGACCAATCAGGTGTTAAGCCACGGATCAAGGTTAAGTATGATCTAAGAGAATTTGAGCCGTCGGATCACAACATTTCGTGACCGTTGGATTAAATATTTACAAATGCATACTAATGCATACTAAAGAAACACACTTTTCCTAACAAATATATTACACAAGTTGATCTTAAATAACTCCTAAGTGTCTAAATATCCTAACATCCCCCCTTAAGAACAACTTGGGATCTGATTGAAGGATTTAAAAAAGTGACACTATTAGGAGAAGGAAGGAGGAATTAGAGCCTATCCCCCCTTAATGACAAGTTCCTGAACTCCTAACATAGATCGAAGTTTAGAAAACTTCGTTTCTGTAAGAGACTTGGTGAAGATGTCTGCAACTTGATCATTTGTAGGATAAAAGAGCACTTCAAGAACACGATCATGAACAAGATTTCTGATGAAGTGCATATGTAGCTCAATCTGTTTGTTGCGTTGATGTACGACTAGATCTTTGGCAAGCTTGATGGAACTTTTATTGTCGCACCAAAGTGGAGTAGGCTATTGCTGCTCGAATGAAAACTCTGAAAGGATCTGTCGAAGCCATAAAGCTTTCTGACTGGCATTAACTACTGCTCAATATTCTACCTCTGCTGAAGAAAGAGCAAGAGCTTGTTGTTTCTTACAAGCCCAAGTGCCAGGTTTAGATCCCAGACTGAAAACATAACCTACAGTAGACTTTCGATCATCAAGATCGCTGACCCAATCTGAATCAGTGAAACTAACCAACAAAGGTTTCCCCCCTGTATTGTAATGAATCCCAAACTGAATTGTACCTCAAATATATTGAAGTATTCTTTTAGCTGCTTTCTAGTGACTTTCATGAGGTGTTTGCATATAACGGGAAACACGACCAACGATAAAGGAAAGGTCAGAACGGGATTGAGTCAAGTATAAGAGACTACCAACAAGCTAACGATACAAGGTGGCATCTACTTTAGGTGAAGTACAAGTGGTAGAAAGTTTGACTCCAGACTGAAAGGGAGAAGGGGCTGGTGTACAATCTTCCATGTGAAAGCGACAAAGAAGGTCACAAGCATACTTAGACTAAGAAATGAATATTCCTTCTTTGGTTTGCAAGACTTGGAGACCAAGAAAATAGTTCTAATTTTCTAAGTCTGACATTTCAAAATTTTGCTTAAGACTGGATTTCACATGGGTTATAAACTTAGGGTCACTACTGGTAAGAAAAAGGTCATCAACATATAGAACAAGTATGATGAGATGGTTTCCTACTTTCTTGGTATAGACATTGGGGTCAGAATGACATCTAGAAAAGCCTGTGTCAAGGAGAAAGCTATCCATTTTGGCATACCAATCTCTAGGAGCTTTCTTAAGGCCATATAAGGATTTCTTAAGGTGGCAAACAAGGCTAGATTTATTCTTAACATATCCAGGAGGTTGTTCCATGTAAATTTCCTCCTGTAAATAACCATGTAAGAAGGCATACTTAACATCCATTTGATGGACTTCCCAGTTATGTAAGGCTATAAGGGAAAGAATAAGGCGGATGGAGTTCATTTTTGCGACAAGAGCAAAGGTTTCATTGTAGTCTTCAACTTGGGACAAACCTTTGGAAACTAACGTTGCCTGAATTCTTTTAACACTTCTATCTGATGCATACTTAGTTCTGTAGACCCATTTACATCTAACAAGTTTTCTTCCTTTTGGAAGAGGTACAAGATCCCAAGTATCATTTGCCATTAAGGAACGATATTCTTCATCCATAGTTGCATCCCAATCTAGATTTCCTAAATCTTTTGCAAAAGTTTCTGGATAATGATTCTCATAAACCTAATCCAAAAGAGAAGAGGCTCGCTAAAACTAAGAACGTGTTCAACGTTGATCTCTAGGATCACCGGCAAGATCACCAGCTACTTCACATGTTGAACAGACCCATCTAGGAAGCACTTGTGCTGGTGCAACTGGAGGAACATGAGCAGGAGGAGGTGCATTTTCATCCTCACTATCATTATCAGAAACTGGAGTTGGGAACCTGTCAAGGAAGTTGGAAGAAGAAGAAGACACAATCGCCGAATCAAGCTCGCAGGCCAAAGATGGCACAATCACCGAGTTAGGCTTGCAAGCCAAGAGATTTTCATCAAATTTAACATCTCTTCGAATGATTATATCATGAGAATGTGGTTGAAGAAGTCTATAACCTTTTACATCTTCAGAATATCTAACAAATATACACTTTTAACTTTTAGGCTGCAATGCTTTCCGTTTTTCATTCAGAATGTGAGCCCATGCTTCACTACCAAACATACGGAAGTGACTTACATCTAGTTTAATTTTAGTCCATGCTTCTTCCGGTGTGATACCTTGTAAAGCTTTAGTGGGGGTGCGATTAACTATGTAATTTGCAAAATTTATGGCTTCACCCCAAAATTGAAGACTTAGTCCCTTAGATTGGATCATACAATTAGCCATTTCTTTTAAAGTGCGGTTCTTTCATTCAGCTACACCATGTTGTTGTGGTGTATATGGAACAATGTGTTGTTGTTGGATTCTTTGTTCAGTGCAGAAAGTAATGAACTTTTTGTTAACATATTCTCCTCCATTGTCAGATCTTAACTTAATAATTTGATGACCAAATTATTTTTCAACAAGGGCCTTGTAGGCCAAGAACATGTTAAATACTTCGCTATTAAGTTTTAGGAAATAAACCCAAGTGCATCTGGTGTAATCATCAATGAAAGTTAAGAAATATTTGAAACCATAAAAGGAAGCAGATGGAAGAGGACCACACAAGTCACTATGCACAAGCTCCAAGGGAACCGAGGCGTGCCAAGAGGCACATTTTTCAAAATTGTCCCGATGATGTTTTCTAAGTACACAACCGGAACAAACACCATCCCTGTAAGATACCATCGGAAGACCTGTCACCATATTGTATTTGCATAGTTGTCGCAATGAGCGTTAATTTAAGTGACCAAATTGCTCATGCCAAAGTTTGTTCAAGTTAATCATTATGGGCAACAAAAACTGAAGGAAAAGGTGATGACTCGAAGTTGTTAAATTTGTACAACCTGGTAATATCATCAACAATTCCAGTAGCTAGGACCTGTTGAGGATCTTTAAAATTCTTAATTACAACTTGGTGAGGTGTAAATGTCACAATTTTACCTTCACCGGAATGAGTGATTTGATAGACTGATATAAAATTGTAGGAAATTCTTGGAACACATAGTACATCATTGAAATGACCATTATCTACTGGAACTGTTCCAGATCCTATAACACTTAGAGATCTATCATCACCAACAAATATTTGTTTGGTGTTACATTCATGCATAGTAGAAAAGATGGCTTGATCCTTAGCCATATGATAAGATGCTCCAGAATCAATGAGCCATTCATTTGAAGTAGAAGAAGAAGATGCATTATAAGAATAACTAGAAGCACAAAGTGCATGTCCATGAGAGGTAGATTCTGAAGGTGAATCTAGGCTGATGTGGTGCTTCTTCATTGATGCTTCCAAGGCTTCCATCTTCTTGAAACACTTAGATTCATCATGATTATCTTTCTCACAATAGTTGCAATGACGCTCAGTCTTCTTGCCCATTTGGCTTGGATCCTTTGTGATTTTTTAAAGAAGGAGCTGACTGAGAGGGTTTGGGACCCTTGTTTGACTTATTATTGCAAAAATTTTGTTTCTTGGGAGGCTTGAAATTTTGTTTATGTTGGGACTATAAAGATTTCCCATATGTATCTGCATTGTTATTTATTCCAAGATGGATGAGCTTATCTTTCTCTCTAAACAAGGAATCACAAAAGGATTCAAGACTAGGCTCTTGATAGCTAGCTACATTCAAGTATTCTTTCATGGAGTAAAATGTAGATACAAAAACAAAATATGCAGGTCCAAGTTTGGAAAGAATATGATAAATGCATTGTTTGTCTTCCCTCTTAATCTTGCATTCTTCACATAATAGTTTAAGAGTTTTGTACTTAGATAAATAATCTTTTATGTATGCAAAATCACTTGGATTTAAATAAATCAACTCATTTTCGAGTTTGTGACCTCGAATTTCATTGTGTTTACCAAACACGAATTTCAACTTGTTCCAAGTAGCATTAGGTTCATCAATTCCATATATGTGGAATTGCAAATCAGTAGAGATTGACATCCCAATCAATCCACAAGCTTTGTCACATCTATTTGCCCATTTTATTTTCATATCATCATCAGTAGGTTCTGTTTCTTTCCCTGAGTAATTCTGAAAATTCATCTACTTCATAGAACATCCTCCACACGAGATTTCCATGAGAAATAGTTGGAACTAGTAAGTAGAATATCACAAGGGGCGACCATATTTATAAATTAAAGGTTGTAAAATCATAAACCAATAGTCTATATGCGAATAGATCAAAAAAATAGGCGGTTTAAAAAAAAATGGCATTGAAAACTGACTCTGTATGATGAAGTTATGCTTGAACAAAGAAACTGTTGAAGATGTCCCCAATAGTGACGTGGCAAATAGAAAATGATTAGCTAAAAAAAGGGACCCCCTTCTTCCCAAGATGAACTTTTGAAAATCACTTTACAATAAAGTTGCTTTAAGTGAATCACTTTTGTAAAATAAGTGATTTCACTTTTACAATGATGTTACTTTAAATAGTGCAGCAATAAAAAGGAACTTAAGTGACTCACTTTTTATTTTTATTTTTTAAAGTAACTTGAAAATAGAAATTGCATGCATTTTTTCTTTTAAAAGTAACTTCCCAAGACTTGAACTCAAGACCTATTAAGGAATAAAGCAACTTTGAACTAAGTGAGGTAGATTAAAAGGTATGTAAAATATGGGAATGAGGAAGGGGGCTTTTGTTTTTTTTTTTACTCTTCTTGCTCGGTTTCCGTGCTTTCCTTTTTTCCTGCAAAACACACCACAAACCGAAACAAAAAAAAAATTCCACACGTTTGGGGTTAGATCTTGTTACCTTGCCCAGAAAGTCTACATTTTCTCTCTCTTTTTTATTTGCCGAGATTGCTCAACGTGCACAGCAAAGAGCATACGCAGCCGAGAAAATCCCTTTCCCTTTTTGTTTCTGATTCATCGAGATTGCACAAGGTGCACGACAAAGAGCATACACAGACAAGGAACGCAAAAATATGAAACTAAAAAAATCTAATAATAAAAACTGATAAAATATGAGATATTTTTAAAAAATAAAAATAAAAAAGCATCACTATAACATTATACCTTCCGATCTGATGAAATACGCGTTTTTGAAGCAACTGAAAACTGTTTTTGATCAAATGAAAGTTATTTCCCAATGGAAATGGCGCTCTGGACCTAATGGAACACCTCCCACAACACAGAAACACACATAAATACCAGAACCAGAAACCCTTTCAAGTTTCGGCAACAACAGTTCAAGATCTAGATCATAACCGGAAACGGCTCTTCACAAAAGCTCTGATACCATGTTCGGGTACACAAGGTACTCCCAAAAGACTGAACACCTAGAGAAACCACTTCACACAAACAGATCACAGATAAATACACCTATGTTTTGATGTGGTTTAAACCCTCGAGAGGGAAACACTCCACGGCCCCAGCCAAATAGCTTCTACGGAGCAATTTATTATGCAACGAAAGAAAGTTACAAATGACCTTCTCATAATCGATCAACTAAAAAATGACCATCCATGCTCTTTAAATAGAGATCATGGACCAATCGGGTGTTATGCCACAGATCAAGGTTAGGTATGATCTAAGAGAAGTTGAGCCGTCGGATCACAACATATCTTGACCGTCGAATTAAATATTTACAAATGCATACTAATGCATACTAATGCATACTAAAGAAATACACTTTTCCTAATGGATATATTACACAAGTTGATCTTAACTAACTCCTAAGTGTCTAAATATCCTAACAATTATTTATACATATTTATATGTGGTTGAAGCGGTTGCACCTGCTCCAACTGCTTCTTTAACTATACTATTACATAAGCAACTAATGACAACTAAGGAGCCTGAAGGGTCCCCTCCAACAAGGTCTCTGCGCACACAGCTTGTAGAGCCTTTTTACAATCGTCTCTCAACAGAGATCTAGATTCAACAATATTCAACTATTCACGATTAGAGATTAACCCTTTCCCTTACAAACTATTCCCTTTTATAGATCATTCCCGTAGGTCATGTCTTTACAATCAAGTTGGCCAAAACCCTAAGGTTACCCAAAACTGACGCGGTTACCCACCGACTCAGCATGTTGCAATCGATAGCTTATCCACACGCTTCTAGCCGGTCTGTTGGACCACTCGCAGCTCCTATGCCCTTCTGACATCTGTAGTCTTCACAGAAATGGTTATACTGCATCGTGACGTGTCGCTTTCCGCCCCTCTGGCCTGCCTGTCACTGTCAACCTCGTGACTTAGCTTCTAACTGTTTTCTGCCACTCTCATTGACAAGTCACTTTCATCGCCTTCACACTGCTCCATACCCATTACTGGAAATCAAGTATTCACTTACCCAAACATGTCGCTTTCACGGCTCGACCTTTCCTTATATTCTTTACCCAAAATAGTTTCTCTATTGGCACTGCGCGGTACTACCAGCTTGAAGAAGCTGAGGTAGAGAATACGTAAGAAAATGGTTCTTATGGTGCTAGTGTGTGAAATGAGCATGGTAAATGTAAGTAAAACTCGTAAAATATAAACTAAACTATGAGAATGGAAAACATTAACCAAAGTGAACATATGTGATATGTGCAGTGACAAGCAGTAAAATGTGAAAATTACTTATTTACCAGAAATCACTTCAGTAAAATCAAATACATTTATAATCCATTCGTTTTCCTATGCATTCACTAAATAAACTAAAGAATTTTTTCCTTGTTTGTAAAAAATGGTGTTAGAAGATCAAGGTTACATCTCTAGGCATATGGTCCCCTGCGGCCAAGAAGCTCGTAGTCCTCCTTTGGTGAATCCGTCCTTCGAATGGCCACCGTATTAGAACCAGGTGCAAAGTGTCAACTGAGTGAGTAGCCGAAGGAGCTCAACCAGACAAGGGGATTTGCAGAGTGAATGAGGATGGCAAAGGTCTATTTCAATGCAGTATGGTGGATAGGGTATGGTGAATGCCACCAAAGGGGAAATGATAACTTATAGTTTGTGGTTTAGGGTTTTGGATCCCTAAAACCACTTGTGGTTTTTTTAGGTTTACTACTGGTAAATTTTGAATTGAGGCCAGAGATCCCCTATTTTGGTGGAGATTGTCCAAAGGGAGTTTGTAACTTAGAATAAAGGGGGTTTTGGGGTTTTTTATGAAAAAATGCGTTCATTATTTATAAATAAGGGTTCACAACATATCACTTAGTATATGGTCAATTTTCTTGTGTTAACAATACTCATTATATCTATTGTTTACATGTAATTGCACCGAGAGAAGCCAGGTGCTCTACAATAGTATGGGGGAGATGTTGTAATGTTTGTTCCTAAAAAAATAATTAAAAACATTCATATCTGCTCATAAAATAAAAAATTATGGAAAGTATTTAAAAAAAATCCATGTTGGCTCATAAAATAAAATATTATGAAAAGTAATTAACTTAAACCATCAAATTGCTTGAGTTTAAATTTAAAAAAAGAAATACACCTCAAGAAATTGGATCGCTCTCCGTTGTTGATAGATACGGGTTTAAGATGGATCTATGTTGGTCAATAAACACAACTTCCAATTTGTAAAAGTGATATATTGATCATTGTTGGATGCTTATACTATTCTTGAGGTTTTCTAGAAAGACTCAGGCTCTGCGTGGTTCGAGGAACCAGCAAAACCCCTTTTTACCAGCCCTTTCAGTAACAGCTTGCAAATATACTGAGGTCTCACCTGAGGCAAAGTAATGAGGAGGTTGCGGAAGAAGGCTTCAACAACCGGGTGATGGGAACTTCAATAAAACTGGCGAGCAACACGCTACAGGACTCGCACTGCGAACTGGGGACTGCGTAAAGTTCACCTTCTTCATAGTTAACCCTTGGGCTATCATGCATCCAAGGACTACACAATGTGGAATGACGAATTAACACCAGGACAATGCAATAGGGGACTGCGCTTCCTCCTCAACACTTATGCAACTTCAATAGAATTTACTTAGTGTAACATGACACATTTAACAAGCATTATAGATTGTAAACCTTGTGACTTCAACAATATGATGGATTGGAATGTAACTGCACACTTCCGGTGCTACGCTCAGGGAATCGCACTATACAGACTTTGCTAGTTTAAGTGTTTATCCGATCAACTTATGCATTCGTTTGACTTAGAAATACTTGTGCATTTAACATTCATTCACTTGTGTCGATACTTAACATATTATTCCCATCATTATCCTTATGGCGAATACATATAAAAGAGAGAACACATGAACTCATAAACAAGATTTTATCCATTCACATAATCAAATACACAAATTCAAGCACATAATCAATCACATAACACAAAATTTAACGTGGTTCACCTCCAGGATGGGAGCTACGTCCACAGGAACTATTGTTATATTATTTATGGGAAGGGTACAACAGTTCCAGTGTGCGCACTCAGCTGCAGACTCTCTTCTCTCTTTAGTAGGTCTCTGCGCATGCAGCTACAGAGCTTGTTTACAATATTCTCTCAACAGAGATTAACAACAAGCATTCACTTCTTAACACTTAGAATATTTTACAATGACAATTAACCCATTCCATTACAAAATATGCCCTTTTATAGATCGTGCCTATAGGTCACATCTTTACAATCAAGCGGGACAAAAACCTATGGTTACCCAAAAATGGCACGGTTATCCGTCGACTCGTCCTGTCACAGTTGATAGCTGCTCCACATGCTTCTGGTCATTTTGCTGGACCACTCATAGCTCGCACGCCCTTCTGACATCTGCAGTATTCACAAAACGGTTATTCCTCATCATAGCGTGTTGCCTTTTGTCCCTCTGGCCTGCCTATCACTTTCAACTTCCTGGCTTAGATTCTAACTTTTTTTTGCCACTCCAACTGACAGGTCACTTTCATCGCCTTCACGCTGCTCCATACCCATTCCCGGGAATCAAGGAGTCGCTTACCCAAACAGGTCGCTTTCATAGCTCAACCTTTGCTTATATTCTTTACCCGAAATGGGTGCTCTATTGGCACTACGCAGTGTTACCACTTCACGAAGTTGGCACTTAGCCGCGCGGTTCTTACCCTTCCAATACTGTGTTGCACTCAACTTCGCAGCTCCACAAAACTGTCTTGCCAAAACTGCCTTCATCTGAGCTGTGCTGCAACTTCGCAACTCCAAAACTATTTTGCACAAAAATGCCTTACTTGGGCTGAGCCTGTCATGTCCCAAATTTGGAATTGGGTCACAATGGCCTAAGCAAATTGGCCCTATTCATTAGATTTTTTCAAATTGATGCTAAAGGTCAAATAATTGCAAAGGAGGAAAATTACTACTTTCCTAGGTTTGGGGTGGAAGCTTTGGGATTTGGAATAATGGGGATAATAAATGATGTTGGAACATTAGGATGGCATAAATATTTAATAAATGAGATAAATAAATATATACAAGTGAAAATCAAAGTGGCATTTGATCATGAAGATACATGGAGGAAGTGGGACCCACACAAGCTAGAATTTATGTGCCACATGGCATCGTCTTTTGGCAATTTTGAATCCATGGGAAGCCTAATGTTCTTGGGATGAGTTATAAGGTCAATAATACTTGGCATGAGTTAATGAGCTCGAAATATAGATGAAGAGTAACTCCCATGGAAGATGAATAGGCAATTTGGAGCTAGTGAGAGACTTGGGTTAGATTCCTTAGCTCTATGACAACAATGATGAAGATGCTATGACACCTATTACACAAATTAGATCTGAAGGATGACATATGACATATATGACATGTTAGGGCTAGAAATAGACTCTAATAGGGTGCTCAAGGTTGTTAGGGCAGCTAATATGCTTCCACATGTGATTTGGTGGAAGTGGGAGACTAGGAATTGTTGTACAAGTGGCGTTCTTTGGAATCTCTTCCGAACTTGAGTTGGCATGAGTCTCTTAGAAGGAATTCGGCCCATAGAGGACATTAGAACTTTATATATGTCAATAAAAAAGAATGAAACTAGCTTTTGATCATTTGTAGAATTTGTAATTGCATTTGTGAAGAGGGAGAGCTAGTGGATGACTAGTTTCTTGCCTTAGCCAATTTCGAGGGTGAAAGATTCCCATCCAAGTTGGTAATTGGAAAGGTCATTCAGACCTTTCATTTGGAGCTGTAATCTATAGGCCAGCTCATGGTTTCTTCTATTTCAGCTCACTCCTTCAACCATTTCTAGTTTTGGTGGCATATTCTTGATCCTTGAGGGAGGGCATTTTTGGTGAGCTATTGTACTCTTTGGGGGAGCTTCTACTGCCCCATTTCTCCACTGCCTTGTTGTAAACCAATGTAATGTTGATGGATTCGAATGGATAAGTAAAATACTGATGGTTCTAATTGTTTATTGATGAATGGAATTTTATATATGTATTATACAAGTTTCATGTTCAGTTGTCAAGCATTTGAAGTCATTTTACTCAGTTTATTTACATTTGGAGAAGATTTGGTGGCATTTCGCCAAGGGTCGAACTAGTGATTTTTGTTATTGCTTGGGAGAGGTTTGGAACAAACTTAATAACTAATGAATAGTGCATTTCGGAAATTAATAACATCCTTGAGGCATCCCCTACCTCTGTTCAGAAATTTGAGTGGGTTTGGAGGCATTTGGGAAGCCATTTTCAGTACTTACCTCAAGGGGATTTGAACCCCAAATTAATAGTAAAATTGCATACTTGGTCCATAATATTAAGAGAGTTTGAAGAAGTATTTTGGTGGCCATATCTCATACCTTAACATCATATTCAAGTCCTAATATCATTCATACACCTTCCTTGAAGATTTGAAGGCATTTGGAGTCAATTTGAGACCTAGAGACCAATAATAGTCAAATGGAAATTACTAGTAAAGTTCCCTACATTGGCCAGAATTGAAAGAGGATTTGCAGAAGTATTTTAAAGGTCCAAAAGAATCCCTGAAACACATATTTATGTTGTAACATCATCCATATACCTTCTCAGAATATTTGGGAGCAATTGGAGCAATTTGGGGACCTAGAGCTCAAAACTAGTCAAAGGTCTAACTAGGGAAAAAAGTAAAAATTTGCCATTTTAATAAAATTCCTAACAAGAAACATTATAGTGGTATCAAAGCATGGTCCTTGCACTTGTGAATTAATATCATACATTGAAGAATAAGTTTCATTCATTTCTTACTATTATGAGGAATCCTATGAGTACAATTCTTATGAAGAATGTGTGGATGCTTATGAGCAATATGAAGCAGAATGTGAATGATTTGAGAAAGAGGTGCCATCATGCAACACTTCTTACAATTTCAAGAGGAATGAAGATTATGATTATGATTATGACCCTATGTATGATAAATATGAGTATGTAACACCACCAAAGGATAATTATATGGATGAGTCACAAAGATGGAGAGCAAAATATAAAACATGGTCCCAACAATATAAAAAATATCAAGCATATCTTGCTTCGAAGGAAGATACACAAAAGGCCATGTCTTTTGAAGATTATGCTCATGTGTTTTTTGCAAATAGCCCAAACATGAAGATGTGGAGTTAGTAAAGAAATGTTTATGACCTTCTTGTAAAGAACCTTCGAGTGAGTATCATACATGTGTGAGTGAAATGATGTCCTACTTGAGGAGAGCTTTTGGGAATTCTTCAAAAAACGATTCCAAAGATATTGATCCTAAGGAAAACAAGGGGAAAAATGCATCAGCTTGCTTGAAGGATAAAAAGGAAGAGACATCACAAGAGCATGAAGAAGATTCTATTTAAAATATGGAAGATCATTTCGAGACACCTTCTAGCTTAGACATCAACCAAAGAGAATCTATTGATGGATGCTTAAACTATGAAGGAGTACCTACTGATGGGGGCTCACACCTCTATGTTGGTGACATAGAGATCACTTTTGAAAGTTTTGCTGCAAGCCCAAGTTCCATTAAGCATGATAATGAATACCTTGTAGCAGTTGAAAAAGAACCAAGATCAACATCCCCATCACCACTTGAGCTTCATGAAGTTGGTCCAAGAAAAAATGAAGAAGATGAGGAGGTTCATTTGCAAGAGCCTCATTTTCTTGAAAGGTCCGTAAAGATGAATGAAAATAATATCCAAGAGTCCCTCAACATTCTCCATGACACTCAAGCATTGGTGTCAAATTCTTGTTGGAGATCTACTTCATTGGAGGAAACATCCTTCCTTTAAGACATGGAGAAGATTCAAAGAGCAATGTGCCACATCATAGGTAATTTCATGTCTTTGATTTTTGATAGAAACCATTTGTTTGAGCTTAATGAATTGTTATATGATGCATTCTTGAAGAATAATGAGGATAATCATAAGCTCACAATTCAAAATGAGCAACTTCTTGAAAAGTTGCAAGATACTTGTTTTTCCTTCAATGTTTCATATTGTCAAATGGTAGATTGTTTGGAGGATTCTCATGACATGGTTTATCATGAGAAATGTGGAAATTTGAATGTTCTTGATGTGTTTGAAAATGAACTTTAAGAGATCCAAACACTTGATGTGGTGGAAGAGGAACTTGAAATGTCTTTCAATGAAGGTTATGCAATTTTTAAAGAAGAGCATGATTCCTCTACATTGGAACCAATCTATGACAAAGGTTTCACACTTTTGAAGGAATTACATGATATTACGCATATGGATCCTTCCCATGATGAAACTTATGCACATTTTGATCATTTGGGTGAGTTAGTTCATTCTCCTACATCCTACAATTACATGTTTCGCAGCATTAGTCTCAATGGAGTATGGGTGAAAGGGTTTTTTTTTATGGTGCCACATGAGGAGTATGGAACTCCTAGATTTACTTTTTATGATGACATGGTTGAAGCACATTCTTATTCACATTTGCAGCAGCATCCTTTTTTACTTTATGATGATGCACATCTACATGGATGCACCTATGATATGCATTTGAGTCACTTGAAGACTCATGGTTTTTCTTGCTCAACACTTGGTTCATTTGATGTTGGAGGAACTTCATCCAACACTTGGGTGAATAAATTTATGATTGGATAACATTTTTGTTGGCATCCACATACTTGGATATATATTTATTATTCTCACATTCATGAATGTCTGGGTGAGACTTCTTTGAGTCCCTTGAAGTCTCCTTGTTTTTCTGCTCATTATTTGGTTCAGATTTTAGTGGAGATTCTTCATTCACTTCTTGGATGAAAGAATACATGGCTGAATATTTTGATGCATATCACATTCTTTTGGAGTAGCATTATAGGACATGGAATCCTCACCTATGTCATTGGAGCAGATTTGATTGGTCACTTGAAGATTGTATGCACTTGGAAAATGGTGGTCTACTTGCTTTAAGGTATAAGCACTTTCATGACTCTTTGATGAAGCATCTCCTTGATGTACATTTTCATTATGGTTTTATGTACTTTGATAATATATATTTTGTACTCATGATGTTTGGAAGAATTCATACAAGAAAATGGGATCCAGGAATCCTCTTTTCTGATGGTATGGATTGGAGAGCACTCTTAATTGTGGGGGTGCAATACAAGCAATGGGACCTTGGAATAATTTTTATCTCATTGGTTTCAAATTTTTGGGGAAACAAGAAGTATGGGAGATGGATTTTCCACTTAATAAAGTGATTTTTATTAGAGTAATGCAGCAGCAAGCATGGTGTTTCCTCTCTAAAATCTTCATGGAAACTCAAAGACTCAAGGTTGGGCAATTCAATGGCAACTTCAAAGAATTATACAGAAAGCAGGTTCTTCAACACCCATGTTTGAAATTGCTTGAGGACAAGAAATATTGGGAAGGGAGGACTTGAAATGTCCCAAATTTGGAATTGGGTCACAATGTCGTAATAAAATTGGCCCTATTCATTAGAGTTTATCAAATTGATCCTAAAGGTCAAATAATTGCCAAGGAGGAAAATTACTAGTTTCCTAGGTTTGGGGTGGAAGCTTTGGGATTTGGAATAATGGGGATAATTAATGATGTTGGAACATTAAGATGGCATAAATATTTAATAAATGATATAAATAAATATATACAAGTGAAAATCAAAGTGTCATTTGATCATGAAGACACATGGAGGAAGTGGGACCCACACAAGCTAGAATTTATGTGCCACATGGCATCCTCTTCTTGTAATTTAGAATCCATGGGAAGCCAAATGTTCTTGGTATGAGTTATAATTTCAATAATACTTGGCATGAGTCAATGATCTTGAAATATAGATGAAGATTAAATCCCATGGAAGAGGAAGAGGCAATTTGGAGCCAGTGAGAGACTTGGGCTAGATTCCCTATCTCTATGACAATAATGATGAAGATGCTATGACACCTATGACACAAATCAGACCTGAAGGATGACATATGACATATATGACATATCAGGGCTAAAAATAGACTCCAAAAGGGTGCTCAAAGGTGTTAGGGCAGCTAAGATGCTTTCACATGTGATTTGGTGGAAATGGGAGACTAGGAATTGTTGTACAAGTGGCGTTATTTGGAATCTCTTCTCAACTTGAGTTGGAATGAGTTTCTTGGAACGAATTCGATCCATGGAGGACATTAGAACTTTGTAAATGTCAAGAAAAAAAAATGAAACCTGTTTTTGATCATTTTTAGAATTTGCATTTGCATTTGTGAAGAGGGAGAGCCAGTGGATGACTAGTTTTCTTCCTTAGACAATTTCGAGTGTGAAAGATTCCCATCCAAGTTGGTAATTGGAAAGGTCATTCAGACCTTTCATTTGGAGATCTAATGGATTCTTTAATTTTAGGTGTAATCTACAGGGAAAGTCATGGTTTCTTCTATTGCAGCTCACTCCTTCAACCATTTCCAATTTTGGTGGCATATTCTTGATCATTGAGGGGGGGCATTTTTTGTGAGCTATTGTACTCTTTAGGGGAGCTTCCAATGCCCCATTTATTTTTTAATATGAATTAAATACTCTTTTATTCATCTCCAGAAAGTTTCAGGTCGAAATTCAAAGTAGAAATGTATAAATCTCATTTTTAATGAAAGAACAGTGCCATTTCCCCACTACCTTGTTGTGAACCAATGTAATGTTGATGGATTCGAATGGATAAGTAAAATAATGATGGATTATTGATGAATGAAATTTTATTTATGTATTATACAAGTTTCATGTTCATTTCTCAAGTATTTGAAGTCATTTTACTCAGTTTATTTACAGTTTGAGAAGATTTGGTGCCATTTCCCCGAGGGTCGAACTAGTGATTTTTGCTGTTGTTTAGGAGACGTTTAGAACATAATTAATAACTAATAAATGGTGCATTTGGGACATTAATAAAATCCTTGAGACATACCCTACCTCTTTTCATAAATTTGAATGGGTTTGGAGACATTTGGGAAGCCATTTTCACTACTTACCCCAGGGGGATTTGAACCCCAAATTACTAGTAAAATTGCATACTTGGTCCAGAATATTAAGAGATTTTGTAGAGATATTTTGGAGACCATATATCATCCCTAAAAATCATATTCAAGTCCTAATATCATTCATACAACTTCCTTGAATATTTGAATGCGTTTGGAGTCAATTTGAGACCTAGAGACCAATACTAGTAAAAGGGAAATTACTAGTAAAGTTCCCTACATTGGCCAGAATTGAAAGAGGATTTGCAGAAGTATTTTAAAGGTCCAAAAGCATCCCCGAAACAAATATTTATGTTATAAAATCATCCATATACCTTCTCAAAATATTTGGGAGCAATTGGAGCAATTTGGGGCTCTAGAGCTCAAAACTAGTCAAAGGTCTAACTAGGGAAAAAAGTGAAAAACTGTCATTTTAATAAAATTCCTAACAAGGGACACTACAGTGGTATCAGAGCATGGTCCTTGCACCTGTGAATTAATATCATACATTGAAGAGTAATTTGCAGCCATGTCTTACTATTATGAGGAATCCTATGAGTGCAATTCTTATGAGGAATATGCAGATGCTTATGAGCAATATGAAGCAGAATGTGAATGGTTTGAGGAAGAGGTACCATCATTCAACACTTCTTACAATTTCAGGAGGAATGAATATTATGATTATGATTATGACCCTATGTATGATAAATATGAGTATGTTACACCACCAAAGGATAATTATATGGATGAGTTACAAAGATGGAGAGCAACATATAAAACCTTGCCCCAACAATATAAAAAATATCAAGCATATCTTGCTTCGAAGGAAGATACACAAAAGGACATGTCTTTTGAAGACTATGCTCATGTGTTTTTTGCAAATAGGCCCAAACATGAAGATGTGTAGTTAGTAAAGAAATTTTTATTCCCTTCTTGTAAAGAACCTTCAAGTGAGTATCATACATGTGTGAGTGAAATGATGTCCTACTTGAGGAGAGATTTTGGGAATTATTCAAAAAAATATTCCAAAGATATTGATCCTAAGGAAAAAAATGGGCAAAATGTATCAGCTTGCTTGAAGGAGCAAAAGGAAGAGACATCACAAGAGCATGAAGAATATTCTATTGAAAATATGGAAGATCATTTCAAGACACTTTCTACCTTAGACATCAACCAAAGAGAATCTACTGATGGATGCTTAAACTATGAAGGAGTACCTACTGATGGGTGCTCAAACCTCTATGTTGGTGACATAGAGATCAATTTTTAAAGTATTGTTTTAAGCCCAAGTTCCATTAAGCATGATAATGAATACCTTGTAGCAGTTGAAGAAGAACCAAGATCATCTTCCCCATCACCACTTCAGCTTCATGAAGTTCGTCCAAGAAAAAATGAAGAAGATGAGGAGGTTCATTTGCAAGAGCCTCATTTTCTTGAAGGGCCCTTAAATATGAATGAAAAGAAGATCCAAGAGTCCCTCAACATTCTCCATGACACTCAAGCATTGGTGTCAAATTCTTGTTGGAGATCTACTTCATTGGAGGAAACATCCTTCCTTAAAGACATGGAGAAGATTCAAAGAGCAATGTGCCACATCAAAGGTAATTTCATGTCTTTGCTTTTTGATAGAAACCATTTGTTTGAGCTTAATGAATTGTTACATGATTCATACTTGAAGAATAATGAGGATAATCATAAGCTCACAATTCAAAATGAGCAACTTCTTGAAAAGTTGCAAGATACTTGTTTTTCCTCTCATGATTCAGATTGTCAAATGGTAGATTGTTTGGAGGATTCTCATGACATGGTGGATCATTAGAAATATGGAAATTTGAATGTTCTTAATGTGTTTAAAGATGAACTTGAACAGATCCAATCACTTGATGTGGTGGAAGAGGAACATGAATTGTCTCTCGATGAACGTTATGCAATTTTTAAAGAAGAGCATGATTCCTCTACATTGGAACCAATATATGACAAAGGTTTCACACTTTTGAAGGAACTGCATGATACTATCCATATGGATCCTTCCCATGATGAAACTTCTGCACTTTTTGATCATTTGGGTGAGTTAGTTCATTCTCCTACATCCTACAATTACATGCTTTGCAGCATTAGTCTCAATGAAGTATGGGTGAAAGTGTTCTTTTTTATGGTGCCACATGAGGAGTATGGAACTCCTAGATTTACTTTTTATGATCACATGGTTGGAGCACATTCTTATTCACATTTGCAGCAGCATCCTTTGTTACTTTATGATGATGCACATCTACATGGATGAATCTGTGATATGCATTTGAGTCACTTGAAGACTCATGGTTTTTCTTGCTCAACACTTGGTTCATTTGATGTTGGAGGAACTGCATCCAACACTTGGGTGAATAAATTTATGATTGGAGAAAATTTTTTTTGGTAGCCACATACTTTGATATATCTTTATTATTCTCACATTCATGGATGTATGGGTGAGACTTCTTTGAGTCCTTTGAAGTCTCCTTGTTTTTTCTGCTCATTATTTGCTTCAGATTTTAGTAGAGATTCTTCATTCACTTCTTAGATGAAATAATACATGGCTGAATATTTTGATGCATATCACATCCTTTTGGAGAAGCATTATAGGACATGGGATCCTCTACTATGTCATTGGAGCATATTTGATGGGTCACTTGAAGATTATATGCACTTGGAAAATGGAGGTCTACTTGCTTTGAAGTATAAGCACTTTCATGACTCTTTGATGAAGCATCTCCTTAATGTACATTTTCATTATGGTATTATGTACTTTGATGATATATATTTTGTACTCATGATGTTTGGAAGAATGAATACAAGAAAATGGGATCCAAGAATCCTCTTATCTGATGGTATGGGTTGGAGAGCACTCTTAATTGTTGGGGTGCAATACAAGCAATGGGACCTTGGAATAATTTTTATCTCATTGGTTTCAAATTTTTGGGGACACAAGCAGTATGGGAGATGCATTTCCCACTTATTAAAGTTATTTTTATCATAGTATTGTAGCAGCAAGCATGGTGGTTCCTTTCTAAAATCTTCATGGAAACTCAAAGACTCAAGGTTGGCCAATTCAATGGCAACTTCAAAGAATTATACAGAAAGGAGGTTCTTCAACACCCATGATTGAAATTGCTTGAGGACAAGAAATATTGGGAAGGGAGGACTTGTCATGTCCCAAATTTTGAATTGGGTCACAATGGCCTAAGCAAATTGGCCCTATTCATTAGATTTTTTCAAATTGATGCTAAAGGTGAAATAATTGCCAAGGAGGAAAATTACTAGTTTCCTAGGTTTGGGGTGGAAGCTTTGGGATTTGGAATAATGGGGATAATAAATGATGTTGTAACATTAAGATGGAATAAATATTTAATAAAGGAGATAAATAAATATATATGAGTGAAAATCAAAGTGGCATTTGATCATGAAGACACATGGAGGAAGTGGGACCCACACAAGCTAGAATTTATGTGCCACATGGCATCGTCTTCTTGCAATTTCGAATCCATGGGAAGGCCAATGTTCTTGGGATGAGTTATAAGTTCAATAATACTTGGAATGATTCAATTAGGTCTAAATATAGATGAAGAGAAACTCCCATGGAAGAAGAAGAGGCAATTTGGAGCTAGTGAGACACTTGGGCTAGATTCCCTAGCTCTATGACAACAATGATAAGGATGCTATGATGCCTATGACACAAATCAGACCTAAAGGATGACATATGACATATATGACATGTCAGGGATAAAAATAGACCCCACCAAGGTGCTCAAGGGTGTTAGGGCAGCTAAGATGCTTCCACATGTGATTTGGTGGAAGTGGGAGACTAGGAATTGTTGTACAAGTGGCGTTCTTTGGAATCTCTTCCCAACTTGAGTTGGCATGAGTCTCTTGGAAGCAATTCAACCCATTTAGGACATTAGAACTTTATAAATGTAAAGAACAAAGAATGAAACCAGCTTTTGATCATTTGTAGAATTTGCAATTGCATTTATGAAGAGGGAGAGCTAGTGGATGACTAGTTTCTTGCCTTAGCCAATTTCGAAGGTGAAATATTCCCATCCATTTTGGTAATTGGAAAGGTAATTCATACCTTTCATTTGGATCTTTAATGGAGTCTTTATTTTCATGTGTAATCTACAGGGAAGCTCATGGTTTCTTCTATTGCAGCTCACTCCGTCAACCATTTCCAGTTTTGGTGGCATATTCTTGATCCTTGAGGGAGGGTGTTTTTGGTGAGATATTGTACTCTTTGGGGGATATTATAATGCCCCATTTATTTTGTAATATGAATTAAATAATTTTTTCTTCATCTCCAAAAATTTTCAGGTCAAAATTCCAAGAAGAAATGTATAAATTGCATTTTTAATGAAAGAACAGTGCCATTTCCCCACTACCTTGTTGTGAACCAATGTAATATTGATGGATTCAAATGGATAAGTAAAATACTGATGGTATATTGATGAATGGAATTTTATAGATGTATTATACAAGTTTCATGTTCAGTTGTCAAGCATTTGAAGTCATTTTACTCAATTTATTTACATTTGGAGAAAATTTGGTGCCATTTCGCCAAGGGTCAAACTAGTGATTTTTGTTGTTGTTTGGGAGAGGTTTGGAATAGACTTAATAACTAATTAATGGTGCATTTCAAACATTAATAACATCCTTGAGACATCCCCTACCTCTGTTCATAAATTTGAGTGGGTTTGGAGGCATTTGGGAAGCCATTTTCAGTACTTACCCCAGGGGGATTTGAACCCCAAATTACTAGTAAAATTGCATACTTGGTCCAGAATATTAAGAGAGTTTGTAGAGGTATTTTGGTGGCCATATCTCATCCCTTAAAATCATATTCAATTCCTAATATCATTCATACACCTTCCTTGAATATTTGAAGGCATTTGGAGTCAATTTGAGACCAAGAGACCAATACTAGTCAAAGGAAAATTAAAGTAAAGTTCCCTACATTGGCCATAATTGAAAGAGGATTTGCAGAAGTATTTTAAAGGTCCAAAAGCATCCCTGAAACACATATTTATGTTATAACATCATCCATATACCTTCTCAGAATATTTGGGAGAAATTGGAGCAATTTGGGGACCTAGAGCTCAAAACTAGTAAAAGGTCTAACTAGAGAAAAAAGTAAAAAATTGCCATTTTAATAAAATTCCTAACAAGGTACATTACAGTGGTATTAGAGCATGGTCCTTGCACCTGTGAATTAATATCATACATTGAAGAATAAGTTGCAGCCATGTCTTACTATTATGAGGAATGTGCAGATGCTTATGAGCAATATGAAGTAGAATGTGAATGGTTTGAGGAGGGCGTGCCATCATGCAACACTTCTTACAATTTCAGGAGGAATGAATATTATGCAAGGAATGACAATTCAAATACTGATCTTTGTTTGGTTGTAGGGTGGACTCCCTCTCAATATTTGCTTCTTTGCAGGAACTACTAGAGTGTGCTCCCTCTTGATCTTTGCTTCCTCGATTACCTATCCTTAAACTTATATCCATCCTCGATCACTATGCATGCTTACTAGTATCATCATTGTGTTATCCTCGAGATCTCATACATAATCGTTCATTCATTAGTATAATCTCAATACTATAAAACACAATAATCTTAAACATGTATAGTCATCATTATTTCAAACACAGATAATAAACATTAGTATTCAAGGTTTTAGGGAAGACTTCTTTTACTCATGCATATTCTTATTTGACCATAGGACTCTTTTGGTTAGTCATATCATCAATCAAGGTAAGGGACATAATATGCATAAACCCTTGATTACTTAAATTTCTAACTTAATAAATAATGATTATCAATCATGCCATGTATACTTATATAAGAGATCCTAACACAAGGTAGGATTCTAACTTGATATAGGAAAAACATACCTAGATTAATATGTTAGCTGGTTATGTCTAAGATACCCAGATGATGTCTTCTTATTCTCTTAAATGATTTGTGCTAGTAACCTGCATATCTCATAGGTTAACCATTATAGAGGCAAGTTATACATACCTCGTAAGTAGATCTTCTATGCGATCCATGACAATGGATGAACCTTTGTCTTCATGTCACCATGGTCATATGTTCTTGAACTAGAACATGATTTGTCTTTCTTGATGTACCTTTCATGTTAGCAGACAACATCAACCTCATACAACACCACAATGCATTAGTACAATCATAAGTGTCAAAACCCTTATCAATGAATATCTACATTCATAATTTTGTTAAGGTGATATGACAAGTCTAAAGTTAATCAAGATTGTACTAACCTTAATGAAAACAAACATACCATAAACTTAGTCATGAACAGATCTCGAAACATACTTGAATGAGTCATACCTGTCGAGATTGGTTGCAATCTTCTTATGTAAGGCCTTAGCCTCATCTCCCTCTGAAACAAGAATGTCTTCACTTATGCAGGTGACCAATCCATTCTCTTCTAGCATTAACCCAATCCACTTGATTTGCAAAAACTGGATCTCGAGCTCGATTAGGGTTTGTCAGAGAAACCCTAAAAAATTCAAAATTTGAATTTCAAACTTCTGAAAGGATAGAAATATGCACCTTGATGAGTTGATCAAGTTGGTATACTCAGAGTTTGAAAACTTCAAAGTTTCACCCCTCAAAAATGCCTTTGAAACTTCCTGATCTTCTAGATAGGATCCCGAACTAGGGTATGATAAAGCCCACCCTTCTGCCCAACCAAAAGGTTCGATGAAAATCTATAAACTTTGATTTTTCTCAGGAGCTTCCATCCGTGGTCACAGATTTAAAAAATTCCCATTTTGGCAGAAGCCCCAATTTTTCATCTTTCTGATCAAAGTCCTAAACTAGGGTTTGATCAAGCCCAGCCTTTTTCCCAACCAAAAAATTCAATCTTGGTCTCTAAATTTTGATTTTGATGAGGAGCATCCAGCCATGGTCTCTGATACAAAAATTCCAGCATTCTCCGAAACCCTAAATTCCCGGAGCCATGAATGAAGGTGCTCAAAATCCAATTCTGTTTTGACAGAAATATGCACTTGATTATTTCTAGTGTAACTCTGAAATTTCAGATCTAAAAGGTCTGAAAATTCTTCCTATGGTATCCTGACATGTTATCTTTCCAACCCCATAGGTCTGACCTCAATTGGATTCTCTGAGAGAGAGTTATGCCAAGTGTCACAACGTGACCTGTTTATGGGATAAAAAAGGAGAGCGAACTTGTACGGCCTGCCACGTGTCACCGGTTCCATTTCGGCCTCTAAAAAAAATTACCTGAGAACGTACAATCTGTTCCCTACCTGTCACTTTTTACGAAATTTCATTTGGAGATTCCTAGCCCAAGTTATGACCTTTTTTCCTAGGTCACTTGTTTATAACTCAGATTTGGAAGAGGCAAAAACCCCATATTGTACAGATCATAAATCAAAAAGTACAACGAATTAGAGGTTTTCCTTTGGACACAAGGTACATGGGGATCTTATCTTCGACCTATAATATTTTCAGATCCTGAAACCTCGCCAGAATGTATTTATATCGAAATTTCTACGATGACTGGTTTTTGCTATATCAAGCCCTAGCTTCGCAAATGCAACAAGTGTCATAAATGCCATACCATGCCTTCTTTTAGGCTAGCTCTGATACCATGTTAGTTTTTCAGAATTTACTTCAATTTGATCTAGGATCTTAACTAAGAGAACAATATGTACAACATATCTACAGCATATCAATCATAGACACAATAATGCAAGCACACAAAAGATACAAAGTTTCACCAGGGAAAACCAAGAAGGTGAAAAACCACGCAACTTCCATAGAGATAGATAGAGCAATGATACAACCCAAGCATAAGAGATAGTCTTCCTAGCAGCAGCTTCTCCTCCTCCACAAGTGCACCACTCTCTAATGAGTGTGTGAGAGAATAATAGAATGATCAAATAGAGTGCCTCCCGCACTCTATTTATACTTGACTTGATTTTCCTAATAACCTTTACTAGGTTGGCCTTAACTTAACCACATAACATAATGCTGATAGGGCCGACCCCCAATAGCGTGGTCTAATAACCCTTTTACCGACATGAATCATGCAGGGCCGATCCCATCAAGGTGGTCTAATAACCCCTAAAGTATAAGTTACGACACCTACAATATAAATGACGACACTTTCGTATAGAGGAATAATAACATCTCTATAGGAATACAAACACTTATGTATAGAGGAATAATAACATCTCTATAGGAATACAATATACATATGTGAAATACATTCCGAAGTTACAATTACATCAACAAGGAAGAGGCAATTTGGAGCTAGTGAGACACTTGGGCTAGATTCCCTAGCTCTATGACAACAATGATGAAGATGCTATGACACCTATGACACAAATCAGTCCTGAAGGATGAAATATGACATATATGACATGTCAGGGCTAAAAGTAGACTCCAAGAGGGTGCTCAAGGGTGTTAAGGCAGCTAATATGCTTCCACATGTGATTTGGTGGAAGTGGGAGACTATGAATTGTTGTACAAGTGGCGTTCTTTGGAATCTCTTCCCAACTTGAGTTGGCATGAGTCTCTTGGAAGGAATTCGACCCATGGAGGACATTATAACTTTATAAATGTCAAGAACAAAGAATGAAACCAGCTTTTGATCATTTGTAGAATTTGCAATTGCATTTGTGAAGAGGGAGAGTAAGTGGATGATTAGTTTCTTGCCTTAGCCAATTTCGAGGGTGAAAGATTCCCATCCAAGTTGGTAATTGGAAAGGTCATTCAAACCTTTCATTTGGAGCTTTAATGGAGTCTTTATTTGCAGGTGTAATCTACAGGGAAGCTCATGGTTTCTTTTATTGCAGCTCACTCCTTCAACCATTTCCAGTTTTGGTGGCATATTCTTGATCCTTGAGGGAGGGCGTTTTTGGTGAGCTATTGTACTCTTTGGGGGAGCTTCTAATGCCCCATTTCTTTTGTAATATGAATTAAATACTTTGTTCTTCATCTCCATAAAGTTTTAAGTTGAAATTCCAAGTAGAAATGTATAAATCTCATTTTTAATGAAAGAACAGTTCCATTTCCCCACTACCTTGTTGTGAACCAATGTAATGTTGATCGATTCGAATGGATAAGTAAAATACTGATGGTTTATTGATGAATGGAATTTTATTGATGTATTATACAAGTTTCATGTTCAGTGCTCAAGCATTTGAAGTCATTTCACTCAGTTTATTTACATTTCGAGAAGATTTGCTGCCATTTCCCCAAGGGTCAAACTAGTGATTTTTGTTGTTGTTTGGGAGAGGTTTGGAACAGACTTAATAACTAATGAATGGTGCATTTTGGACATTAATAACATCCTTGAGACATCCCCTACCACTGTTCAGAAATTTGAGTGGGTTTGGAGGCATTCAGGAAGCCATTTTCAGTACTTACCCCAGGGGGATTTGAACCCCAAATTACTAGTAAAATTGCATACTTGGTCCAGAATCTCAAGAGAGTTTGCAGAGGTCTTTTGGTGGCCATATCTCATCCCTGAACATCATATTCAAGTCCTAATATCATTCATACGTCTTCCTTGAAGATTTGAACGCATTTGGAGTCAATTTGATACCTAGAGACCAATACTAGTCAAAGGGAAATTATTAGTAAAGTTCCCTACATTGGCCAGAATTGAAAGAGGATTTGCAGAAGTATTTTAAATGTCCAAAAGCATCCCTGAAACACATATTTATGTTCTAACATCATCCATTGACCTTCTCAGAACATTTGGGAGCAATTGGAGCAATTTGGGGACCTAGAGCTCAAAACTAGTCAAAGGTCTAACTAGGGAAAAAAGTGAAAAATTGTTATTTTAATAAAATTCCTAACAAGGGACATTACAGAGCCCAACAATCATAACTCACTAAAATGTTATATAACTTAACTAGTGTATTTTATGATTCTTTTTCCATGGAATAAAATCATGATTTCGTTTATATAAAATTATATTTATTTGTAACAAATTTACTTATGGTTTCTTGTAATAGATCAAAAAATAATTTCTCTTCATAAAAACTCAGAAACATTTTCAAACATTATCAACTACACAAATCTTAAATATTAATTTGAATTTGAAAAATTTATTATATTGAACTTGAAGATATATATATAAGTTAATTATATGACATGTTTACCTTCTTTTCAAATTGTTAAACCATGTATTAAAAAGGGAGTAATCTATTTATTCTAAATTTTAGACTTTCTATTGGATTTTGGTTAAAATTAAGTAAATTATCTTTGGTAAAATCTAAATTTGGAAATATTGAAATTGAGTTTTTAAATTTATAAATAAATTCAGCATCCTCACATAACACTTATTTAAAAGGCAAAATATTTAAAATATATCTTAAAAGTAATAGAAAAATTGTATTTTTCTCTGCATTAACTTTATTAGACATTAAAAAAAGACATAAAATTTTAAAATATTTAATGAATAACACATTACATCATTTTTTTAAATCCAATTATAGAATATTTAAATGATATTTTAAAATTTAGGAAAAACATTTTAATAATAAATTATTTTGAAAAGCATTATAAACACAAGATATTTTTTAATCCAGCACAATGTAACTAAATAATATTTTAAAATTTTGGAAAAACATTTTAATAAGAAATTATATAAAAACATAATATTTTAAAATTTATGAAAAACATTTTAATAATAAATTGCTTAAAAACAGGGTAAAGCACACTATTGAATAATTGTTTTTTTTTGCATCTATACCTCTAAATATCCTTTTAACATTTAAATAAAAAATATTTAATTAATATTTTAAACAATTAATAGTTTTTTTAAAATCCAATAAAAATAAAAATTAAAGTTTAAGAAAACACTTTTAATAATAAATTGTATATAAACAGTGTGAAAATTTGGATTAAATCATTTTACTACTTATTCGAATTTGTATTAAGTCATTTTACAACTAATTCAACTTATTGAAAAAGATGAACAGACATATTGTAAATCGACCATACAAATAAAGTAAATTGACATAGCTACTCACAATGGTAATCACCGTCTTGTTTCCCCTTAACTGCAGCATTGAATGCCTTCAAACCACTGACAAAACTGTCAATGTTTTTATCCGAAGATCCTCCTCCTCGCACAGCAGCTCTCGCACTCTCTTTTAGGGCTGCAGCATTTTTCTTGATCTCCTTACAGTCGTCAGTCAACAATTTTCTGATAGCCCTTGATATATCTTTTCTCTCTACCACCTTGTTATCTCCCGCTTGACTCCCTCCGATCAATCTGAATCCAAGCTTCCATTCATCGGCCCAGTTGGTGAATTGATCCGCCCAACATGGAAATCCTAACATGAGAACTCCAAGAGCTATGCTTTCAAGCATTGAATTCCACCCACAGTGAGTAGTGAATCCCGCAACAGAGGGATGAGATAACACTTGCAGCTGATTGCACCATGGAACAACGAGCCCGTGCTTTCCCATCTCGTCCAGAAAGCCATCCGGTAAGCTGTCTGAGACTGTTGAAGCTACTATGTCGGGACGAAGAACCCAGAGGAAGGGCTGGCCGCTGTCCACGAGACCCATCGCTATTTCCTCTAGCTGAGCTTTAGACAAATGAACCACACTGCCAAACGAAACGTATATAACAGAACCATTCGGCTTTGTATCCAGCCACTCCAAAGTGTCAGACTCTGTCCAAAGGTTTGTTCCAATTCTTTTGTCCTCATCACGACTTTCAGCCTTCATATAACCCGATGGAAGCAGCGGACCCACACGCAAAACTGGAGGTTGCAAATTCATTAAAGCATCCACTGCCGCGCTTTCGAGAGCGTCGAAAGAATTACAGAGAACCCAATCTGCTGCGCGACTTGACTGAAACGACTTACGAAACAAATCAAGTAGAAATTGTGAATCGGCGTCTGTCTCGTTGAAGAAGGACGGAAGATCTGTTGGATGTAATGTTGGCACGCCGGGAATATAATCAATCAAAATATTTCCCTCATCACCTGCATCTAAATCGGATCCCACTGACTGATCATGATAAAATAAAGGAATGAAAAGAAAAAAAAAGGCTCTTTGTCGGATTCAACAACTATATGAAGCACACATGAAGAAACCTTACCAGATCCCTTATAATCAGATTGGCGTTGAGTCTCCAGCAGATGTGCGTGATAGTAGATTGAATAAACAACTGTTGGCTGTGTCCAAAATGAAATCCAGGGAATACCAAATTTCTTAGTTACTTCTAATGACCAGAAAAGCATGGTGTCAGCTATGACACACGATATGGGAGGTCCCGTCTTGTTGAGTTTATGAATAAGCTGTTCCAACTCTCCTCCCATGTTATCTACAGAGCGCATAAATTCGGAAAATCCGGCGGACCGATCGAAATCGAGAGGCAAACCGTCGGAGATCTGAGCGGAGCGAATATCAAGATCCAGACTGTGCGCATCCTGCTGAGTAGGATCGACTTTGTTACTGTGAGATTGAGATTCAATTATCTGATGGTGTCTTTGATGGGTGGTAACGAAGGTGACAGTGACACCTTTGGAAGCAAGATTTTTTGCGAACTGCATCATTGGACTCATGTGACCCTGCGTTGGGTATGGAATTACAAGAGCATGCAACTGTTCCGGATTCTGAGACATTTGATCCTTGGAGCTCCTTTCCATAGCTTCTGAGTCTTTATGTAATAGAGTTCACTAGCCTAATTAAGTATTGATATAGGCAAATACAAGATCAGTCTCGGCAAAACTAAAAGCCAGAGAATGGATGGAATTCCATTGACGGCGATTCAGTACCTGGTCCTGAATTGGCAGAAGAGCATCTTTTGTTATGTTCAGAAATATTGACTAAAAACCAATATTTGCATCTTCAGAGTACATGATCATGAAGAGCATCTTTTTTACATTTGCTAACAATAACTTTGAAACAACCATATTTACTTAGCATCTTTTTGACATTTGTGAACAATAACTTTGAAAACAACTATTTTTTTTTTATTTTCAATAACTTTGAAAACAACCAACAATAACTTTGAAAACAACCATATTTACATAGCATCTTTTTGACATTTGTGAATAATAACTTTGAAAACAACTATATTTTTTTTTATTTTCAATAACTTTGAAAACAACTATATTTTTTTTTGTTAGCAAGTAATAGTAGTCACCAAAAATTGATCTGGTCCTCATCAATCCCATCAATCCTTAGTATGATGGGAATTTAGAGAAAAGTAGACTGTTCTATATCTCACGAGTCACGAATAACAACCATATGTATTTTAATATTCAGAAAAAACACTAATCAGTATAAGGTGTACGTTAGTTGATATGATATAAGTTCGTTGAATAGATAATCAAAGATACCATAAAGATATGAAAAGCTATTGACATGAATAAACGATATTTTCGTACCACCTTTATGTAAAATGTGACCAGTGAAAACACGAAATCAAAGATACCATAAAGATATGAAAAGGAATTGACATGAATAAACGATATTTTCGTAGCACCTTTATGTAAAATGTGACGAGTGAAAACACGAAATCAAAGATACCATAAAGATATGAAAAGGAATTGAGATGAATAAACGATATTTTCGTACCCCCCTTTATGTAAAATGTGACGAGTGAAAACACGAAATCAAAGATAATTTTTTAAAGATTTATAAGTAACATGGTACTAATTAAGTTTTTGATATTTATTTTTAATTGATTTTACTTAAAATTGGTTAAACATATACTTTAATAACTATATATTTTTAAATATTATTGACTTTATATCATGTTTCACCTTGGTTTTTGGTACATTGTTACATTAAATTTATTATTATTATCTTGTATATTTTATACTATGGATTATTATTTTAGGTACATATGTTATATTTCCTTTTTGTTTTTAAAATTAGTTTTTAAAATTTGATACGTGGATTTTGTTTTAAAGATAATAACTAGTTCACAATGTCACGAGGATAGACGTAAAGAAACGAGTGCACAATGCACACAAAGGTAGGTAGCCGTACAAGTCAAGCTGCGAGTTTCAATTTTGATACAAATGCCCTCGATACTGGGATTACAAATTAAAATATGTATATGGTATTGGTTACGCAACTATAACTGACATTCAACACATTGCATAGATAGACATGAAACATAATTTGTAATCTTTTATTAAAAACCTCAAAGGTCTATTAAAAATAACAATTTGGCAAAAGCTTCTTACTAAATTACAATAATCCTTAATCATTGGCAAAAAGTCCTATCCTCTTTTTCTACCGGATATTTGTAGTTTTTTCCCTCTAAATTGAACTTTGACCCACAAACCGTGAGTTGTTGGTTGTTTATCCACTGATGTAGTTGTGACATGATCTATTCTCATTAGTGCAGTTCATATAAAATTCATAGTTATGTTCTTTATTTATTGGTTGATGTAGCTGACGTTTCAATGTTTATTTATTGATTTAAAAAAAAATATTTAAAAGAAATAAAAATTAATAAAAAATTAAAGTAAAGTATATATATATATATGAAAAAAACAAAAGTCTGAATAATCATGGGGGCGGAGACGGAGACGGAGACGGGTGATGGTTATTCCCATTGCCATCTCCGACTCCAAAGTGTCATTTTTTTACCTGCCCCTCCCTTATATTTTAAACTAAAAAGATATATTTTGTTAAATTTGGTTTTAGATATGTTTTTTAAAATTTAAAATTTTAGTCTTTTATATTTATTTCTTAATTTTTAAAAGAGGATGAGAGAGTGTTCAAAGTATTTTTTAATTGTCCATTGGATGTAGCTTGGGTGGTTGGGAGGAATGATTGTTATTTCTCAAGTTCAATTCTTGTAAGTGACATGATGCTCTTATTGAGCCCCCATGTATTGACTGTGTAATTCTGGCCATACCTTGATTCTTTGGAATACTAGGTGTTGGCATTTCTCCACTTGAAAAAAAATACTTTTTAATTATTTTTAGATCATGTTTTGGTAATTATTTATAATGCTTTATTTAAATTTAATATTGAAAAGTTAAATTTTTTTCAGTGAGTTAAATTTTGCTTTTTATTGTTCAATTTCCAGTTGAAAATATTAAAAAATATATTAGAGTGCCGTATAGTAATTGTAAAGACTATCATAGAAGATATTTTGATACTTTATATAAGATGTGACAAATGAAAAAACGTTCAATCAAATATATCTTTAAAAATATTTAAGAGTAAAAATGAATTACATTGATATATTTATTAATTAAGATTTTGATATTTAATTTTTTAATTGATTTTATTTAGAAATTTTAAATATATATTTTATTATTTATATATTTTTAAATATTATTGAGTTTATATCATGTTTCACTTTGGTTTTTAGATACATATGTTTCATTATTTTATATTATGGAATTTTTAAAATTATGATTTATGGATTTTGTTTTTAGCATTGGTATTTAAAATTTGATATGTGGATTTTGTTTTTAAAGATGATATTTAATCACATTTATTTATTTTATTTGGTTTTATTATTAGAGTGTATATTTTATATTATAGATCTTTTAAAATTATGATGTGTGGATTTTGTTTTTAAAGATGATATAAAAGATTAAGAAATATGTAACGTGATGTGTGGATTTTGTTTTTAAAGATGATATCAAAGATTAAGAAATATGTAACGTCATTAAAGGAGATGTTGATTGTTCATGACTTTGTGTTAAAGATAGAGGAGAAATTAGTTCACGATGTCACGTGGATACACGTAAAGAAATTAGTGCACAATGCAAACTAAGGTAGGTAGTAGTACAACTCAAGCTGCAAGTTTCAATTTTGATACAAATGCCGTGGAGACTAGGATTACAAATTCAAATATGTAGTAGAAAAAATATTTACGCAACAACTGACATTCAACACATTGCACAGATAAATATAGAACATAATTTGTTATTTTTATTAAATAAGATACACGGTTAAAAACCTTAAGGGCTTATTAAAAAACAAACAACCTGGAAAAAAGTTTCTAACTAAACTACAACAATCATGATCATTGGCAAAAAGTCCTATACTCTTGTTTATTGTCTCTTTGTGGTTTTCCTTATAAATTGAAATTTGACCCACAAACCGTTAGTTGTTGGTTGTTCATCCATTGAAGTGGTTGTGGCATAATCTATTCTCATTAGTGGAACTTCAAATAAAGTTCATAGTTATGTTCTTTATTTGTTGTTGAAATTTGACCCACAAACCATTAGTGGTTGGTTGTTCATCTATTAATGTGGTTGTGGTATAATCTATTCTCATTAGTGCCGGGCCAAATAAAGTTCATGGTTATGTTCTTTATTTGTTGTTGAGATGTGACCCACAAACCGTTAGTTGCTGGTTGTTCATCCATTGATGTGTTTGTGGCATAATCTATTCTCATTAGTGCCACTCCAAATAAAGTTCATACTTATGTTATTTATTTGTTGATGTGATCAAAGCGATGATGTTTCAATGTTTTTTTTATTGATTTTACAAATTCGCTCCATTTTAAAATAACAATAAAACGTCAATGATGATGACGACGGTGGTGGCGGCATTGTTGCACATCTGGATGGTGCGTCACCTCCCCTCACAACTCACTAAATTCATGCTATCTCCACTTGATTGGCATAGTACTTTGGATGACCTTCAAAATAGACCAAAATATTGAGTTAGTCAATCAACATAACTCAAAACAACTAAAAAAACTTAAAAATACACAACCGCATGACTTTCATCAAAACAATCGAAAATGGTGCAATCACTTTTCCATATTGCATGCATAGTAAAGTCGTGCAACAAACAAAAACATAAATTACATGACACATGATCAATCAGTGCCATTCCCCACATGGTATTAGCGTGGGGACACCACTGTGGGAAGGATGCACCACACACGGCCTTATTTCACACACTAGCGTGCAATATATGTGCACAACAGGAAACACTTTGACCCTGTGCCATAACGCGACTATTGCCAAAACAATTGTGCAAATTTGGTGCACGGGCAATGACCTGCTCAACTACATGAATGCGTGATGATGATGATGATGATGATGATGATGACGGTGAGGAGGACGAAGAAGACGATGACCATGAACATGACCACCAAAGGGATGATGTTTCAATGTTTATTTATTGATTTTAAAATTTTGCTCCATTTTAAACAAAAATAAAAATTAATTTAAGACATATCAAAATGATGATGATCATGATCATGATGAGACTTTGAATTAAAGTAAAGTTAAAAAATATAATAATTGATGATGATGATGAAGATGATGATGATGAGACTTTAAATTAAAATAAAGTTAAAAAATATAATAATTGATGATGAAGATGGTGATGATGAGATTTTGAATTAAAATCAAGTTAAGAAATATAATAATTGATGTTGCTGCTGCTGCTGCTGATGATGATGATGATCGTCAAGTGAGACCAAATTGGTCTATTAGACCTTAAGAGAAAAGAAAGGAATTATTTGGATTTCTGTAAAATTTTATTCCTATGCTGAAAGATCTTAAAAAAAAGTGTCCATATGTCACCATATTGTTTACAAGTTAGAAGTTTAGAGAGGTTTGTATTGTAGCAAACACTATGAAATTGTAATCTAATGTGGGTGTACGTAGAGAACTCTAAAAGAAAGTGACTTTCATCCTCCATGTTCCCAATCTCTCAAAGATGGAAAATTCTTTCCACCCAAGGTGTTTTAGGAGTTGTCCAGCATCCCGTTTCACTTGAAGCTCATGAGAGATTGTTCTTATCTTGACTATTGATTTTCTTCTTCGAACTAGTTAAAACATAGAGATAATTTTGATCTTCCAGATTAGGGTTAAAGATATCCTTACGGTATCATAATTTTGTTTTAGCCTCTAGATATTTCTCATCCCACATTTTCTCTTTAAACTTAGTTGCGATAATTTCATTAATTTTATTGATATTTTGTAAAGTAGTTTTTTCATCATTCCCCGGATGGTTTAACCAAGCCCCAACATCATTAGACCACTCCTTTTTAAGTCATAGTTGATCTTGACTAGATTTTAAAGCAATTTTAGGGAGTCTCTAATCTCCCATGTTATTTATCACGTACTTGTACATCGGGTATCTAGTCATAGTGATCTTCTTTTGGAGGGGAATACCTACTTCTCTTACGAAAATAGGGTGCGGTGTATTTCTTTTACTTTTGAGGTTATACATTATAAAACGCTTATGGGTTTGCTCAATCATTCTCCATGAATATCTAGAGATGTTGTAACCCCAAACTTCATAACCGTACATGATAACAAGAGTGACGAGAGTTTCAAAAATGAACTTCTTTTTATTCCACATCACATGGTTTGTTGTCTTACAATTATTTTCAAGACCAAAATAAGCTTTCCACCCTCCATTAATGATTTTCTCAAGGTTATAGTTCTAGTTGAGGTTTTGATGGAAATTAATTCCAAGATATTTGTAAGAAGAAACTTCCTCCAAGTTACTATTGTTATAAAAAAGATTAGTGTAGATGACCTTCTTGGATTTAATAATCATAACATTTTTTTACAAGTCATACCCATATTAGAGCAAAAATATTTGAGAATATATATATATATATTGTTGGGTGCAACCCGAGTAAGGGAAGTTTTGGAAGCAAAGTACAATTAGGCGAGGCCTGACTTTGACCAGTTTTGGAGATAAGAGACTCTGCAAATCCCAGGTAGAGGGCATGGAGCGAAGTACAGTCAACAGGAAATAACCTATTTCCTTAGTAAAGACAAAGTACTAAGGACAAACATAGGTGGTTGAAGCAGTTAAGGACCAAGTGGCGACCTGACTGCTACAGGAGCATAAAGTAAAGAAGCATAATGGTGTAAAGGATGCACCACTGCAGAGTCAAAGTCATGCTATCAGAACTGCATTATCAGAAGAAGCGTTAGAGTCAAAAGAAGTGGTGCTGAAGGTACAATGAAGTTAAAGCTACGCGTGGTCTACAAGAGAACCACGGGGTTTTTGGGTTTAAGGGTACTATGGGAGTTGGCCCATAGTTATTGTAATATGTGACCTTCGAGCACATCTATATATATGAGCATTTTTTTGTAAGGAAGGGTTGTTCTTTTGTTTAGATGGCCAAGTTTTGTCATTGTTTTGGATTGTAGATCTAGACTGAGATAGAGCAGACTCTATAGTTGAGTGCATAGAGATATGATTGTAGAGAAGAGTCTGCAGCTGAGTGCGTAGAATGGAACTGTTACCCTTCCAAGTAATATGAGAATAGTTCCTCTGGACGTAGCTCCCGCCTAGGGGTGAATCACGTAAATTTGTGTGTTATGTATGAGTTTATTGCGTGTTTTGAGTTCATCTTATTGTATGTCTATGTGTTTTCTTTCATATGTATGTGAATGGAAATCATGTGTTAAGTAATCGGAACACATGTGTATGAATACTACGAAGTAATACTAAGTATGATGAATGCGTAGTTAATTGGTAAAGATAACAATGATTCAACACAGTTCTATAGGTTGTTGGTAACTGCAAAGTGCGAAGTCATTTGTTTATATAGTCATGTTAAGTGTATGTTAAGAAAGCGACATGCTGCGAGGTCAAGTAACCAAATCCATGCATCACCACGGTTACAGAAACCTGATTCTGAACCCCCCCATACTTCGCTTCGGGTGAGATGTCAGCTAGTTTATAGGTTGATGCTGAAAGGGCTAGTGAAAGGGGTTTTGTCGTGTCTACAGAAACTTCGTCGAACACGGGTCTTCCCAGGCATACCAACAAATGGTCTCATTGTCGAATTTGTACTTTTGTATCAGTGATGTGTGATATTGATGTGGAATCCAGAGAAGAGTGAAATACAGAACTGGGTGAGTCAAACAAAATTCGAGTTTGCGAAGAAATAAAACATAGATCTTGGGATTACTACAAAACAGTGTCTACAGAGACATATATTTACAGAGTTGCATGAAGTTTTCTTTGCATCTTTTGCTAATGAGTTATTTTAGTGGATATATAGGGTAGTTGAATGAAAAAATTGTTTTCGGGGTGAAGAACCTACAGTTTGGAATCCAGAGTTGATTCAGAAGCTTAAAGGGATTAATAATGAGATTTCAAGAGTAGTAGACTTTTGGATAGATAGCTTGTTGGAAGGATATATTACAAAGTTTGTTGTGGACAATTTGAAGTCTTATAGTGCAACCGAGGGATGTTTTTTCCAAGGATTTAGAGGTAAGTACCTGAAAAACCTAAGTTTATGCATTAAAATTCTATTAGTTGAAACAAGTATCTTAAGAATGCAGTCAGATTCCTAGCGTTTGAGTTGGTAATGTTCAAAAACACAGATAGTGAAATAGATGAAGACATAGGCATTTTGCATAGTGGAAAAAGATATAAATTTAGAACCAAAAAGAGATTTCGGGACGTTGAACCTCGCACATTCCTAGAAACTGAGTTAGGAAGTGATAGAAATTCATCTCAAATTGAGTCTGATAGTGAGACAAAACCTAGACATATTGGCTATCATCCTATCACTCCGCAGAAACCTATACCTATTGAAAAAGATAGCTCTAGTTCGCAGAACACTAGTAGCAACAATACTGTAGGAACAAGCAAAAAGAATCAACCGAGTGGTGGTATACCTCTACCATTTCACTCCACAGGAAGTACTATAGTATTTCAGAATTGTACACCTCCTAGAAGAAGAATGAAAGATGACATAAAGATACTTTTTTTTAAAGGAACCGGTTTAGAAGATCCATAACAACATTGGTTTATCTGTGATGTGGTATGGAGTGTTAAACAAGTAAAAGATGATGCTATAAAGCAATCTCAACTAGTCACCACAATTAGAGACAGAGCTTTAAAATGGTTCTTGAAATATTCTGTTGGAAAGAACAAAACATTAGCCGATATCAGAACTGTACTGATTAGATAATTTAAGAATCCTAAATTAGAATCTCAATGCATTACAGAGATGAAAGAGATAAAAGAGATAAAATAGAAACCTAATGAGACTGTGTGGGAATTTGATCAGAAATTCAAATCCTTATTAGATCAAGTTAGATTTAAAATAGCACCACAACAACACAAATAATGGTTTATCGATGTGTTGTTTCTCCACATTATATTACCATTGATGCAATAGAAGGTTACCTCACAAACATAAGCATTGGAAATTGCGATGAAGCTAGAAGCTTCACCCATAGGAGAAACCAGTGCAAGAATGGTACAATACATACACAACTAGAAAACTTGGCATTAAAGTTACATGATATACAAAAGTAAAAGAAATAAGAGAAGAGGTTTGCTGCACTAAATGTAAAACATAAGTACATTCCAAGGAACAATGTCCTGTATTCATATATTACCTCGCTAGTGGGGCACCAAATCCATTAAATCAACCTCAAGGACCATGGTGCGAAATTTGTCGATGTAAAGGACATTGACCAAAGGGTTGTTACCTACTTCAGAAGTATGTACAAACACCAAAGAACCTGTATTGCACATTTTGTAAGTCAGTTGGCCATGATGATACCAACTGTAGAGCATATGATCTTATGATAGAAAGAAAACATGATGTCTACAAAGTCCTAGGAGAAAAATAGAACAATGATGAGAATGTGCAGTATGATCAAGGTACATACAGAGGATGTGATGGATTTAGAGGAAGAGAACGTAACATTGGCCAAGGACAAGGAAGAGGTTAGATTGTATGTTATAACTGTGCTCAACCTAGACATTTGGCAAGAGATTATCAGAGCCCATGCACTACTTGTAAGTATTGTAAATCCTATGACCATAACATTGAATCATGTCCCATTTTTCTAGGAAAAATGCAAAAAAAAAAAAGACCGGAAGGAAAAAACTGGAATATTTAGATGATTGCAGCTGAGAAAAGAAATGAAGATCATAACATCCATGTTATGACATGAAGTGGATCTTTGACCAGAGATGATAGAACAAATTAAGCTTCGACTTCTAATAATCATATAAATGGATCAAATCCTACTGATGAGGCTTGGGTGAGAAAAGTAGTTGGGAAGAAACCTATATTTGACCCTAATAGAGAAAAATAAGTATTCATGAAAGCAAGAAAAGAATTTCAGGACTCAGGAGCTTCCATCGCAAGGATCCCTTTGCGAAGAGAGAAGACACCTATACTAGGTATGCGCTCCTTCTATGATGGATAATGAGCTTCGCTAGAGCAGACAAGTCCTGTAACACAGTTTCTACACAGCTGCATAAAACTATTAAGGCATGAGCATGCCTTAGGATAATTACAGAATGTACTGGGATACTATGAACAATGTAGTACAGTTAACAACACACATAGAGCAACTCATCACATTAAGAACCATAAAAGGATAAGAAGAGAAATGTGGTTAAGCGCATAGATCAGAGATTTTGAAATGAACCAAGTCATTCTTGACTTAGGATTAGAGGTGAACGTCCTAACAAAACAAACATGGGATCAGATGGGGAAACCAAAGTTATCTTGGTCTCCTATATAGTTGAGATTAGCTAACCAGCATAAGGTTATACCTTTTGGGATATTGTCAAGCATTCATGTTAATATTGATGGAGTCCGAAGTAAAGTAGACTTTGAGGTCATTGAGATCATAGATGACAGTAATTCGTATCCTGCATTATTAGGGATTGAATGGGAAATTGATAACCTTATGATTATCAACTTGAAGAAAAACCAAATGATATTCAAAGGATAGGATATCAAGGTTATTACACCTCTATATCCTTCACAAGGAACAAGGTATGTTGAGCCAATAAGAGAAGAATGCATATATCAAGAACTTGATAATATCTACAAGATGACAGTTAATCAAGTAGATTATGTTAATCCTACAGAGGATAGAACATTGAGCTAGCGATGTGACAGTTCTTGCGTATCAGATTCAGATGTAGGATTGGAAAACTAGCAAATAAGAATGCATGAAGTATCAGTTAGAATATGTGTGAAGATAACAAAGTCACTCCACTGGATTGGAACAGACGTAAGTCTAACTCCTACTTATGATGGGTTGGGTAATATCCATGCATTCTTTCATGAATGTCTAGCATCAGTTTTAGATGAACATAGGTTATTATCTCTAGAAATAGCATTGTGAGCTACACCTGCTAGGTGGTGGGATGCGCATAAAGACAAAGTGAGCACATGGAAAGAATGTAAGCACTTAATGGAAATTAGATTTTCTAAACAAACTGAGAGCATACAAGTAAAATAAAGTGGATAAACTGATCCTAGAGATCACATAGAATCTTGCTTGAAAGCATGGAGGCATATAGCAGAGACAGAATGGGTTCATATGTTTGTACACACATTGGATCTAGTAGAAAAAAAATGGTATACAGAAACAAAACTTCGATGGGGTATAATAGATTGGCACATAATGATAAAGGATTTTCAGCTAACTTTCAGTTTTGAGGATGACTGTCCAAGTATTAATGAAGCTTTGCAAATAATTAAAATGAAAATATTTGATGATGTCCCATTGCCTGTGTATAAACAACCAAATTGGGAAATACAGTTGGAGCATACCCTTGAGTGTTATAATTTTGCACTGGATGAAAATGAAAATGAAGATCCTCGCGTAGTAAATATACCAAAATATGAAGGAAAACGCGATGTGTGAGGACCTGATTTAGAAATTCTAGATATGAGCAACCACATTAAGACTAAAAATATCAATATTGGCATGGAGGATGAACCAAATTTTGCTTCTATTGGAGATTACTGGGATGAAGAAACAATGGGACAGATCGCAAGCCTATTGCGCGAATATCAAGAATTGTTCCTTGCCAAGTTTTCTGAAATCAAAGGCATTTTGGGTGACTTGGGATTTATGAAAATGCCCCTCGAGCAGGATGCAAATCCTATCAAGCAAAGACCTTATAGACTGAACCCCGGACATAAAGAAAGAGTGAAAGCAGAAATTGATAAAATGCTCAAGGAAGGAATCATTGAACCAGTAGAAGGGTTAGAATGGATAATTCCTATGGTGATTCAAGACAAGAAATATATAGGATAAATCAGAATTTGTGTGGATCTCAGGAAGCTGAATGATGCATTTGTACATGACCCATTTCCTACTCCATTTACAGATGAAGTACTAGATAATGTTAGTGGCCAGGAATCATACTCTTTCACTGATGGATTTTTCGGCTACCATCATATCAGAATCGTTGTAGAAGACAAACACAAGACTACATTTTCTATTGAATGGGGATCATTTCAGTACACTATTATGCCTTTTGGATTGAGGAACGCACCTGCTATTTTTTCAAGAGTGGTTGTAGCTGCATTTAAGGATTATATTCATAAATTCTTAAAGTTTACTTTGATGACTAGACAATATTCGGTCTTCTGAAGAACCATCATATGAACTTAAGAATGATGTTAGCGAACTGTAGATAGTATCAGATTTCCTTGAACTTGAAGAAGTGTGTCTTTTTTGTTCCTTATGGAATTTTATTGGGACACATAGAGTGTAAACAAGGATTGACGGTTGATCCAGTGAAGATAACGATCATATTAAACCTCGTAGTGCCTAATTCAGTTAAGCAGCTATGCACTGCATTAGGACACACATGGTATTATAGAAAATTCATTAAAGGATATGCGCAGATAAATTCTCCTATGGAGAAACTTTTGAAAAAAGAAGCAAAGTACAATTGGAATGAATATTTTCAAAAAGGATTGGACACACTGAAAGAAAATATGGTTACAATGCCTATTCTAGTCTTTCCTAACTTGAACAAGCCATTCCATGTACATATAGATGCTTCATCTATAGCACTTAGCGTTGTACTAGCACAACTGAGTGATGGAGGCATTGTCACATACCCTAATTGCTGAAAACATTTTATGTTGAAAACTTTGTATTAACTTTTATTGTAAAGTTTTTATAATTTGGACAAGTGTCCAAGGATGACTGTAATTTGCACAATATTTTATTATTTAATAAACAAAATAGGAGACAAACACCTAAGGGGACTGTTGAAAGAGTGGTTACTGATCCACTAGGTGGAATGGAATCTGGGGTAGAAGGCAATGGACAAGTGGCAGCATCATGATGCAACTAACTAGATGTTGGTATGGGACAACTCCCTTAAAATGTGCTCTTAGTGCCTTGAAAGATGGGCCTGTAGATTGAGGTTCATTTATTCCAAATTGACCACTAAAAGACCTAGGCAGTCTATATATTGGCCATCAGATTATGAACTAAGGTTCATCACTTTTCCTGACGAGGAAACTTACCTTGAGGTTTTGCTGTTTGCACTCAAGAGATCTGATGAGGGGATAGGCTAGGATTGATCATGTTGTGAGTCTGCCAAAACTCTTAGTGAGTTCAGGAGTTTGTTGCTGAGTCGAGAAGGCGTTTTACAAGATGTTGATACCAAGTGGAGAAGGTATTTTGAGTGCCTTGCTTCTACACAGTTTTCCACCCACTTACTGGATCAGTAATCAGGCTCAGGGGTTCATTAGAAGTCAGCAACTGAGCTGCTTCTTCTGAAGCAGGTTGGGAGGAACAAGCCTCCTTGGGTATTTGTCAACCCTATTATTAGTTACAGGTTCTAATATCTTGTTTGTTTTATTTTTAATTTCTGTTATCTAGTTATTTTTGTATTTTACAGTACTGCTGATTATATAACTTTCATTGTTTATTTCATAAGTTATTTCGATTAATGTGTAAACTATCAATTCTGTATAAATTGAATCGATTGAATAAAATAGTTTCTGCATTTTTTCCCCATGCAAGAAGAGATAGCATCGTACTCTAGTACAGAAACAAATTAAGTAGATAAGAGCTGATAGGCAAAATGCCATGGTGATGAAAGTATAAATTCTTTATAAATGCTCTGTACATTAATTATTAATGTTAAATTGTGTTTTTATTTCTTTCCTCACCGTACTATTCTTACCCTATTCTTATCATCGATAGAAAAGTAAATCTAATCCATAGATGTAATAACAGTTTTATTTTAAACAAGGAAATCATTTATGTTCTGTACAATCATGTTTTTTCTAAATGTATATTTTCACAGAATATCTATAGTTGCTGTTATTCTCATTATTTTGCATATAGGACAGATAGACAAATAAGAAACAACGTATTATCAACTTAGGGTTTTGAAACTTTACATTTTAATTCTTTTAAAAGTCTACTGTTACGTCAGATATTCTGTTATTGCATGCACAGTGTTGATAAGAAAACAAAGTTCCTTATCATAAAGCTAGGGTTCAATATTTTCTTTTGCATGCACATATAATCGTAAACACACAAATGCAATTCTGTAAACAGAATTCAAGATAGATGAATAATCTCTCTGTCATTTCTTTATTTTATTAACATAGACAGATTAAGTATTTCCTCTTATATTAGAATCATTACTGTAGATCGAACTTATCTATTTCTTTTATCGTTTTGAAATTTTCAATACATTACAAATGCTAGTAGGAGCAGAGTTGAAAAAATCACAACCCTGGAGGTTGTTTAAACATTTCAACAAACACATCATTATCTAGACATAGTCAAAACCTAAATTGTGGACAAGATTTCATTTCAGAATCACAAACATTTTATACAAAACCAGCAGCGAGGCATTAGGCCGAAGCCATCATTTTGCTTAAACATTTATTTAATAAACAGTAGCGGCGTTTTTCCTCAAACATACTTTTGCATACTATTTCCTTTCTACCTTTAAACCATTCGTTAGTTTACAATCCAGAATATACACGATAGTACAGGTATGCTTAAAACCCTAGACTCCACAAACACTACATTCATTATATAGACTCTTAAATTATGAACTAGATCTATTTCTCAAAATAACGAGTGATAGGTTTCATTCATGGGCCAAGCCCCAACACAACAAATACAGAATAGTCACAGCACATAGTTTTGAGACAGACATTTTATTATCTTCTCCACAGAGTCTGAAACCCCACTTAAAAACAAATAAACGCTGCCAAGTTTTCAAAAACAAAACTTAAAACCCTATACAAATACAAATTGTTACATTGACTCTATAACTAAGAAAACAACCTAACTTTTTCCACTATGAATTCCAGCTTTGACGATACAACTGTTTCCACGACCACTTCCTGGAGAACCTACGAGGTTTGCCACCGAGCTTACCATTGTTTTCTCTTTTCTATTTTTTGCTAACCAACTCCATTATCGTCAAACCCAACACTTTGATTTTGAACGATGGTATTACCCGCCACAAGGGTCTGCGAGGAGTTAGGAACAAAGCATTTGATTTTTGACCAAACGAAGAAGTATTTTTAGAACTAAAAACCAGACAGAACTTACCTTGTATTTCACAGTAGATTGGAATGTTTCTGGCTTCCAAATCTTCAACCCACACAGTGGAGTTGACATACCTATGAACTACAACACTTATGGAGTCAAACCCCACCCTTAAACTTTACCAGTATCCGATTAAAAACTACTGGGATTCAACACTACTGTATCGGCAATGCTCAAACACTTATACAGTTCTTCCACAAGAACTTTTACAGAGTTGGACGCACAGTGCCATCCACAACTGCCCAGGCTTGAGCCTTGTAAACCAGTGGCCTGTTGGCCTTCACCTCCAGATAGTAACCACCAAATGAATGCACAAAAGAGAAAATAACGCTAAGACAAGCTTAGCTAGGGTTTTGCATATCCCGTCTACCAAGACCCGAGATCAACGTTTAGGATCAAGCCAGCTAAACCACGGTGGTACCAAGGAGTTACTATAACCAAAGACCAAGAAATGACTTCATTTATTACACAGATCGAACAGATGCCATATCACCAAGTTAGGGCTTACAGCTCAGTGACACATCATAAAACATCACCACTATGATCACTTAAGGGCTAGACACGTAAGTGCCAGTTTAGCACTCACCTCACCATGTAGAAATGGATTAAATGCTGAGATCTTACGAATATTGCACCAGAGTCTCGACTGCAACAACACTATCTACCACATTAATCACTACAATCATTACCATTGCCACGTTCGAGCCACTGTGGAGCCAGCTAGTCAACCATTGAACCAGCAGTTAACACTTCAGCTTAAGAATGGACTTAAAACACCGTTGGACACGTGATTGAACCGTTAGTACAATCCTCTGTGGAATCCCACTACCACAACGGCCCATGCATTTAATACTATAGCTAGAATATTAATCATCTGCCAACCTATATACATTATCACCAAGTCATTTAAATTTATCAAAATAAACATTGTTGGGTAGATTGTATCATAATTCATGAAGATTACAATGCTAATAACGTAGTATAACGATAGTTGCATATTTCTCTTATTACTTGCACATTAATACCTTTGCATAGAATTTGTTTATAGTATGGTTTCACATAATATGATAACCCAAATCATATAGTATTGTAAGTTCACAAAGTATGAAATAAAGTTTGTTTGATATAGCATTCTTGCATAGTATCACTATATTGTATAGATTCCTAATTGCATTGTATCATATTAAGAACCTAATATCACATAAATGCATAGTGCCACTTAGAATCACATAGGGCACAGAACGCACATATCATTTAGGATATGTACATCTACATTGAGTTTTGATAATATCGTCACTTACATCATAAGTTAGATCATTTAAAAGAACCAAAGAAATAGACAATTGAATACAAACGAGGTTACAACTGATAACGACCTTCTCATAACTCATGATTAAATATGTACTGTCTGTATAAATAGACCTATTCTAGTAGTTAAAAAAAACTTGAATGACCTGAAGTTTGAATCTAGTTCTCTCACCGATAGAATGATCAGAACTGTTCTCTTCAGTTTTAATCATTAGATGTTTACTGAAAATAGGTGGTCACTTGTTGCAGTTAAAACCCTTACCTGTAATCTGTCACATTACGAAATTTACATGCTTTAGCATGAATGCTAAGTAAGCATCGGGGCGTCCAAAGGACTCCTTCATCAATCAAACAAAAGAACATTTATCAAACAATGTTTCTTCATTCATAAACAACAACAGTAGATTTTGCAACAGCATATCTAGATTTGGATAACATCAAGACTTAATCTAACTTCTTTTAGTCGCATCCAATAAACAAGTATGGTATTTTAAAACAACAAATAACATCTCATGTATCTTTTCCATTTCTGCATACACTAAATAAGCAATATTATCACGTAGAAAAAGTTTTAAATTTTTATGAATTTTCTGGGGTGTTCCATGTGGTATCAGAGCACGGTTAAAACACTAGGCCTGAATAGGCTAACGCGCACAATACAGAAAGTAGAATGTAAAAAGTTGTTTACTAACTTTTTAAAATTTAATTGTGTTGTATAGTTTGACAAATTGTGTTACAGGTATGTCGTTACCGGAAGAATCAGCAGAGGAAAAATCACCTCATCATGAACCTAGTATTAATGAAAATCTAGAAGGTTTCTATGTTGAGTTGAATAACAATTCTTCTGAATTTCCGCGCACCATAAAAGATCTGAAGTCTGATATCAAAACAGTCAAAGAAGAAAATGAGCACATGCTGAAAGCGAAGGATACACTAAAGCAGATTTTAATGGATAAATATCAGAATGAGGAAAGGGGCAGAAAATCAGAGATTCCATCTGATTCTGCCATAATGACTCACAAACACAAGCATAAGAAGACAAGAAAAGATAAAAGTGGTAGCCAATCATCCTCTGATTCACATCAAATTCATTATCACTCTAATTCGGACAGTAGTGATAGTGATTTCTGTTCAACAAGGAGGAAGCAGAAACCTCATGAACAGAGTCCTGGAGAATTTAAGAAAATTAAGCCACCCACCTTTAACAGTGAAAATGACAAGGGTGAAACAGCAGAAGCTTGGTTGTCCGGAATGAAGAAATACTTTAATATATATGATTACTCTTCTCAATTGAAAGCCAAGATGGCTATTTATAATCTGATAGGCAAGGCAGATATATGGTGGCAGGATCTAAAAGGAATCAAAAGTTTAAAAGAAAGAGACGTAACATGGAGTATGTTCAAGAAGTTATTCAAGAAAAAGTTTTTGTCAGAACAATATTATGAGGATAAATCGAAGGAGTTTTATGATCTGAAGTTGGGTGCCATGAGCATGAAGGAATTATGGAGCAAATTCCTCAGTCTACTGAGATATGTACCGTACATGGTTGAAGAGAAGCCAAAGGTACAAAGTTTTCTCAGTTGTTTACCATTCCATATAAAATACAGAATAGAATATGGCAATCCTACAATGCTGGAGGAAGCTATGAGAAAAGCAAATTTCTATTTTGATCAAAACAGAAGAAGAGAAGGAACAACTAGATGGAAGGGCAGCAAAACAAACCAGTCTGATTATAAAAAGAAAGGTTTTAATCAAAGTTCTGGGAGTTTGAAGAAAAATTTCCCTAACATAAATTTTTCTAATAGTAATACATACAGGGGTAATGCGTCTCAGAACTCTGTACCCAACAACTATAATCACAGCAACAATAATAACAGATATGCTGAGCAAAAAGGACCTATCAAATGTATGAATGTGGCGGACCACACAAGAGAACAGATTTCCCACGCAATAGAAAAACCGTCAACAATATTCACACAGTACAAGCAGAACCTACAATTGGAGATGTAGCGAGGGAGATGCCCAGAATTTATGCAGCATTGGAAGATCGTCAAGTAGACCATCAAACATCCATGGTGGAAGTTGAAGGTATGTTAAAAACTAAGCCTATTTCCATTCTAATAGATCCGGGTGCAAATCTGAGTTATATCTCACCCGAATTAGTGAAAAATTGCAAGATAAAGATAGAAAAATTTGATAACCCATGGTTAGTTCAGCTTGCAACTGGTACAAAAAGAAAAGTTACAGATTTTGTTAAGGATTGTGAAGTTTTTCTAAGTCAGCTGAAAACGCAAGTGAATTTGAATGTTTTACCATTAGGATCTTATGACTTGTTAATTGGTATGGATTGGCTTGAAAAGCATAGAGTTTTATTGAATTGTTATGAAAAATCTTTTGTTTGTTTAAATAATGAAGGTGTAGCTGAAACTAATAAAGGCATTTCTAGGAAAACTTCTGTAAGGCAGATTTCTGCCTTACAAGTGAAGAGAGCTGGTAGAAAAGGTTGTAAATTAATTACTGTTAATGTTGTTAATGATGAATGTACATCCAAAGAAAAAAAATAAAACTAGAGGATATTCCCATTCTTAGGGACTTTTCTGATGTATTCCCAGAAGAAATTCTAGGATTACCTCGGAAAAGAGAACCTGATTTCACCATTGAGTTAGTACCCAGTGCGGTACCAAACTCAAAGGCCCCCTGTAGGATGAATATTCTAGAATTAAATAAGTTAAAATCTCAGCTGAAAGAATTAATAGATAAAAACTATATATGACCGAGTGTGTCCCCTTGGGGAGCACCAGTAATATTTGTTAAAAAGAAGGACGGTACTATGCATTTGTGCATTGACTACCGTCAGCTTAATAAAATGACAATTAAAAATCGGTATCCCTTACCCCGCATAGATGATCTATTTGATCAAGTACACAGAGTAGAGATATTCACTAAAATTGATCTGAGGTCAGGTTATCATCAAGTCCGGATAAAAGACGAGGACATATTCAAAACTGCATTTAGAACGCGTTATGAACACTACGAGTTTGTAGTTATGCCTTTTGGGCGAACTAACGCACCTGCAGTGTTCATGTGTTTAATGAACAACATTCTGCATAAATATTTGGATAAGTTCGTAGTGGTATTCATTGATGATATCCTGATCTACTCAAAGACTAAAGAAGAGCATGATGAACATCTAAAAATCATTTTACAAGTACTTAGAGATCACCAACTTTACGCTAAGTTTAGTAAGTGTGATTTATATAAAGATAAAATTCAGTATTTGGGTCATATAATTTCAAAAGATGGTATTTTTGTCGATCCTAATAAGATAAAAGAAATAAATGAATGGCCTATCCCAAAAGATGTAACAGATGTACGGTCATTCATGGGAATAACGGGGTATTATAGAAATTTTATTGAAGGGTTCTCTAGAATTACTAACCCTATGACCTCTTTGCAGAAGAAGGGGAAGAAATTTATATGGGATCAAAAGTGTCAAGACAATTTTAATAAGTTAAAAGAATTGTTAACTACTGCACCCATATTAAAAATTCCAGATCCTAATAAGGATTTCGTTGTATGCACGGATGCATGCAACGAAGGACTTGGAGGGGTCTTAAGTCAAGAAGGTCATGCAATTGCTTTTGAATCTAGGAAGTTAAAAATACATGAAAATAATTATGCTACATATGATCTTGAGTTGGCAGCCGTGATACATGCTTTAAAGATGTGGCGCCATCACTTGATTGGTAGAAAATTCACTTTAAAGACTGATAATAAGGGGTTAAAGTATTTACTGGATCAAATAAATCTAAATGCAAGGCAATCTAGGTGGTTAGCTTTCCTTAGCGAGTACGATTTTGAGATCCATCACATTAAAGGAAAGGAAAATAAGGTTGTTGATGCGTTGAGCAGAAACACTAGATTAAGTTTTGTGGAAGCAATCAGTACTTTTAAAACTAATCTAGAAAATCAGATCGAAGAAGGAACTAAGCAAGACGAAAATTACCAAAAATTACATGATAAAGTGGCGGAAAGTTCATCTGAAAATGTTATAACATATTACAGTATTAATAAAAAAGGCTTCTTAACTTACAAAAACAGAATTTATGTGCCTAATTTTTCGAAAGTTAAGTTGCTGATTTTAGATGAAATTCACAAGAGTCCTTATTTAGGACATCCTGGTTATCATAAAATGATAACTATGTTAAGAAAGGAGTACTTTTGGCCTAACATGAAGAGTGAAGTTGTTGAATATATAGCTAGATGCTTTGACTGTCAAACTATTAAAGCTGAACATCAACATCCAGCTGCACTATTGCAGCCCTTACCAATTCCATAATGGAAGTGGGAAATCATAAGCATTGACTTTATTACAGGTTTGCCTAAAAATCAGAAGCAGAATGATTCAATTATGGTTGTCATTGATAAACTTAGCAAAGCTGCTCATTTTATTCCTGTTAAAACTACTTTCAAGGCTTCTAACATTGCAGATATTTTCATGAAGCAAATTTTTCACTCGCATGGAATTCCAAAGGTGATTATTTCAGATCGAGACTCTAAGTTTATTGGTAATTTTTGGACAACACTGTTTAAAGCATTAAATACTAAGTTAAATTTCAACACTTCTTTCCACCCACAAACTGATGGTCAAACAGAAAGAGTAAATCAGATTTTGGAAAATATGTTAAGATTATATGTTAAAGATCAGCCATCTAAATGGGAGGATTACTTACATCTAGCAGAATTTGCCTATAATAATAATTATCAAGCATATACTAAGTTAAGTCCATTTGAAATTTTGTATGAAAGAAAATGTTCTACTCCAATTTCATGGGATAATCCTGGATGTTAGGACCAGATCTATTGAAAGAAATGGAGCTAACTGTGAAACAGGTTCAAGGTAACTTAAAAGTTTTCCAAGATCGGCATAAAAACTATGCTGATTTGAAACGCACAGAAAGATAATTTCAGGTAGGAGACCATATATTCATAAAGGTAAAGCCCAAGAAAAGTTCTTTCAATCTTGGGAGCTGTGCTAAATTAGCACCGAGGTATTGTGGACCATTTGAAATCCTATCAAGGATAGGAGTTGTTGCATATCAATTGGCTTTGCCATACAATTTGAAAATCCACAATGTTTTTCATGTTTCTGTTTTAAAGAAGTATGTCCATGATGCTACTCATGTGTTGAATTGGAATGACATATAGGTGGAACCCAAAGGAGATTTTCAGGTGGAACCGGACTGTATTCTTGACAGGAGGGAAATTACACTTCGGAGTCACAGCATAGGGCAGGTAAAGGTGCAATGGAAGCACCTTAGCCTTGATGAGGCTACTTGGGAACTGGAGGGTAAAATGCGAGAAGCATACCCAGTTCTGTTCCATGAGGAACTTGATGATGAACAAGCAACATCGAGGGCGATGTTGAGCTTAAGAGGGGGTGTTTGTCACGTACCCTAATTGCTGAAAACTTTGTATTAACTTTTATTGTAAAGTTTTTATAATTTGGACAAGTGTCCAAGGATGACTGTAATTTGCACAATATTTTATTATTTAATAAACAAAATAGGAGACAAACACCTAAGGGGACTGTTGAAAGAGTGGTTACTGATCCACTAGGTGGAATGGAATTTGGGGTAGAAGGCAATGGACAAGTGGCAGCATCATGATGCAACTAACTAGCTGTTGGTATGGGACAACTCCATTAAAATGTGCTCTTAGTGCCTTGAAAGATGGGACTGGAGATTGAGGCTCATTTATTCCAAACTGGCCACTAAAAGACCTAGGCAGTCTATATATTAGCCATCAGATTATGAGCTGAGGTTCATCACTTTTCGTGACGAGGAAACTTACCATGAGGTTTTGCTGTTTGCACTCAAGAGATCTGATGAGGGGATAGGCTAGGGTTGATCATGTTGTGAGTCTTCCAAAACTCTTAGTGAGTTAAGGAGTTTGTTGCTGAGTGGAGAAGGAATTTTACAGGAGGTTGATATCGAGTGGAGAAGGTATTTTGAGTGCCTTGCTTCTACACAGTTTTCCACCCACTTAATGGATCAGTAATCAGGCTCAGGTGTTCATTAGAAGTTAGCAGCTGAGCTGCTTCTTTTGAAGCAGGTTGGGAGGAATAGGCCTCCTTGGGTGTTTGCCAGCCCTATTATTAGTTACAGGTTCTAATATCTTGTCTATTTTATTTTTAAGTTCTGTTATCTAGTTATTTTTGTATTTTACAGTACTGCTGATTATATAACTTTCATTGTTTATTTCATAAGTTATTTCGATTCCTGTGTAAATTATCAATTCTGTATAAATTGACTCGATTGAATAAAATAGTTTCTTTATTTTTTCCCCATGCAAGAAGAGATAGCATCGTAATCCAGTACATAAACAAATTACGTAGATAAGAGCTGATAGGAAAAATGCCATGGTGATGAAAGTATAAATTCTTTATAAATGCTTTGTACATTAACTATTAATGTTAAATTGTGTTTTTATTTCTTTACTCACCGTACTATTCTTACCCCATTCTTATCATCAACATAAAAGTAAATCTAATCCATAGATGTAATAACAGTTAAACAAGGAAATCATTTCTGTTCTGTACAATCATGTTTTTTCTAAATGTATATTTTCACATAATATCTATAGTTGTTGTTATTCTCATTATTTTGCATACAGGACAGATAGACAAATAAGAAACAACATATTATCAACATAGGGTTTTGAAACTTTACATTTTAATTCTTTTAAAAGTCTACTGTTACTTCAGATATTTTGTTATTGCATGCACATTGCCGATAAGCAAACAAAGTTCCTTATCATAAAGCTAGGGTTCAATATTTTCTTTTGCATGCACATATAATCGTAAACACACAAATGCAATTCTATAAACAGAATTCAAGATAGATGAATAATCTCTCTGTCATTTCTTTACTTTATTAACATAAACAGATTAAGTATTTCCTTTTATATCAGAATCATTACTGTAGATCGAACTTATCTATTTCTTTTATCGTTTTGAAATTTTCAATACATTACAAATGCCAGTAGGAGCAGAGTTGACAAAATCACAACCCTGGTGGTCGTTTAAACATTTCAACAAACACATCATTATCTAGACATAGTCAAACCCTAAACCATGGACAAGATTTCATTTCAGAATGACAAACATTTTATACAAAACCAGCAACGAGGCATTAGGCTGAAGCCATCATTTTGCTTAAACATTTATTTAATAAACAGCAGCGGCATTTTTCCTCAAACATACTTTTGCATACTATTTCCTTTCTACCTTTAAAACATTCATTAGTTTACAGTCCAGAATATACACGATAGTATAGGTATGCTTAAAACCCTAGAATCCACAAACACTACATTCATTATAGAGACTGTTAAATTATGAACTAGATCTATTTCTCAAAATAACGAGTGACAGGTTTCATTCACGGGCCAAGCCCCAACACAACAAATACAGAATAGTCACAGCACATAGTTTTGCGACAGACATTTTATTATCTTCTCCACAGAGTTTGAAACCCCACTTAAAAACAAATAAATGCACCCAAGTTTTCAAAAACAAAACTCAAAACCCTGTACAAATACAAATTGTTACATTGACTCTATAACTAAGAAAACAACCTAAGTTTTTCCACTACAAATTCCAGTTTTGACGATACAACTGTTGCCACGACCATTTCCTAGAGAACCTACGAGGGTTGCCACTGGGCTTACCATTGTTTTCACTTTTCTATTTGTTGCCAACCAACTCCATTATCGTCAAACCCAGCACTTTGATTTTGAACGATGGTATTACCTGCCATAAGGGTCTGCGAGGAGTTAGGAACAAAGCATTTGATTTTTGACCAAACAAAGAATTATTTTTAGAACCAAAAACCAGATAGAACTTACCTTGTATTTCACAGTAGATTGGAATTCTTCTGGCTTCTAAATCTTCAACCCACGAAGTGGAGTTGACATACCTCCAACTACAACCCTTATGCAGTCAAACCCCACCCTTAAACTTTACCAGTCTCCATTTAAAAACTACACGGCTTCAACACTACTCTATCAACAATGCTCGAACACTTATACAGTTCTTCCACAACAATTTTTACAGAGTTGGATGCATAGTACCATCCACAACTACCCAGGGTCGATCCCTGTAAACCGGCGGCCTGTCGGCCTTCACCTCTAGACAGTAACCACCAAATGAATGCACAAAAGAGAAAATAATGCTAAGAAAAGCTTAGCTAGGGTTTTGCATATCCCATCTACCGAGACCCGAGATCAACGTTCAGGATCAAGCAAGCTAAACCATGGTGGTACCAAGGAGTTACTATAACCAAAGACCAAGGAATGACTTCATTTATTACACAGATCGAATAGATGTCATATCACCAAGTCGGAGCTTATAACTCGGTGACACATCATAAAACATCGCCACTGTGACCACTTAAGGGCTAGACACGTAAGTGCCAGTTTAGCACTCACCTCACCACGTAGAAATGGATTAAATGCTAAGATCTTACAGAGATTGCACCAGAGTCTCGACTGCAACAACACTATCTACCACATTAATCACTATAATCATTACCATTGCCACGTTCAAGCCACTGTGGAGCCATCTAGTCAACCAGTGAACCAGTAGTTAACACTTCAGCTTAAGAATGGACTTAAAACGCTGTTGGACATGTGATTGAACCGTTAGTACAATCCTCTGTGGAATCCCACTACCACGATGGCCCATGCATTTAATACTATAGCTAGAATATTAATCATCCACCAACCTATATACATTATCACCAAGTCATTTAAATTTATCAAAATAAACATTGTTGGGTAGATTGTATCGTAATTCATGAAGATTACAATGCTAATAATGTAGTATAACAATAGCTGCATATTTCTCTTATTACTTGCACATTAATACCTTTGCATAGAATTTGTTTATAGTATGGTTTCACATAATATGATAACCGAAATCATATAGTATCGTAAGTTCACAAAGTATCAAATAAAGCTTGTTTGATATAGCATTCCTGCATAGTATCACTATATTGTATATATTCCTAATTGCATTGTGTCATATTAAGAACCTAATATCACATAAATGCATAGTGCCACTTAGAATCACATAGGGTACACAACGCACATATCATTTAGGATATGTACATCTACATTGAGTTTTGATAATATAGTCACTTACATCATAAGTTAGAGCATTTAAAAGAACCAAAGAAATAGACAATTGAATACAAATAAGGTTACAACTGATAACGACCTTCTCATCACTCTTGATTAAATCTGTACTGTATGTATAAATAGACCTATTCTAATAGTTAAAAACAAACTTGAACGACCTGAAGTTTGAATCCAGTTCTCTCACCGATAGAATGATCAGAACTATTCACTTCAATTTTAATCATTAGATGTTTACTGAAAACAGGTGGTCACTTGTTGCAGTTAAAACCCTTACCTATAATCTGTCACATTATGAAATTTACATGCTTTAGCACGAATGCTAAGTAAGCCTCGGGGCGTCCAAAGGACCCCTTCATCAATCAAACAAAAGAACATTTATCAAACAATGTTTCTTCATTCATAAACAACAACAGTAGATTTTGTAGCAGCATATCTAGATTTGGATAACATCAAGACTTAAGCTAACTTCTTTTAGTCGCATCCAATAAACAAGTATGGTATTTTAAAACAACAAATAACATCTCATGTATCTTTTCCATTTCTGCATACACTAAATAAGCAATATTATCACATTGAAAAAGTTTTAAATTTTTATGAATTTTCTAGTGTGTTACAGGCATTGACCATCCTATTTCACTTTCAAGTAGAAAGATATCTTCAGCAGAAAATAAATACACCGCGACAGAGAGGGAAGGATTAGCTATGGTGTATGCATTGCAGAAATTTAGACACTATTTTCTAGGTTCACCCTTTTGCATGCTCACTAACCATTCAGCTTTGAAGTACTTAGTCAATAAACCAATGTTAGGGGGAATAATATGCAGATGGATCTTACTTTTTCAGGTATATGATTTTGAGATCATAGTGAAACCAGGAATATTGAACGCAGGACCTGACCATCTTTCAAGAATCGAGTTAGGATATGAACCTAGTAATTTGGAGGATAATTTGCCAGATGTGCAGTTGTTTTCTATTCACATAGAAGATGACTACTTCAGAGACATTGTAGAATTTCTAACTACAGGGTTAGCACCCGTAGAACTTATTATGTAGCAGAAGAAACAGTTAGTGGTAAGATCAGCTGATTTTACCCTGATTGCAGACAACTATACAAATTGGGAACATATGAAGTATTGCATAGATGCATATTGGAACATGAGAGAACCATCATACTTATTGAAGCGCATTCATGAGCATCTGGAGGACATTACGCAGGGAGAGATACTGTGCAAAATATTTTGAGAGTAGGACTATGGTGGCCTACTATACATAAAGATTCAAAGGAACATTGCAGGAAATGCAATGTATGCCAGAGAACAAGGAATCCATCTTGTAGAGATGAGATGCCATTGATTCCACAATTGACATTGAAATCCTTTGATAAATGGGCTATTGACTTTGTGGGACCTATTAACCCACCAGGGAATAGAACTGGCTCGAGATACATTATTACAGCTACAGATTACTTAACTAGAGAAAAATAAAAAAACAGTGAAGGCCTGCAACGCAGTTACCGCCCTGTAGATCATTTTTGGGAGCATTTTGACAAGGTTTGGATGTCCAAATATTCTAATGAGTGATCAGGGAACCCATTTCCTGAATAAAACTATTGAATCCCTGACAGAAGAATTTCAGATATACCATCAGAAGAGTACACCATATCATCCACAAGCTAATGTCACTGTAGAAGCCTTTTATAACAAAGTGTTGGAAAATGCATTAACCAAGATATGAAATACAAACAGGGATGATTGGGATCTCATAATACTAGCAATATTATGGGCAATAAGATAACTTGTACAAATTTGACAGGCCATACACCTTTCAGGTTAGTATATGGACAGGAAGTTGTCATGCCCATGGAATACATAGTACCAAGCTTGATAATTGCAGTATTTATAGATATGTATGATGTGTATACAAGGGATGAAGGACTACTACAGCTAATTGGATTGGAGGAAGACTGCTTCATTGCATGTTTTCACCAACAAGTGCAGAAATCTAGAGAAAAAGTATGGCATGATAGACACATCAAGCACAAATTCTTCTAGGTAGGAGACCTTGTCCTTCTATATGATAGCAAATTTATGAAATTTCCTGGAAAATTTAAAATGCATTGGTTAGGACCATAGATTTTCAAACATGTTACTAATGGTGGTGCAGTTCAGTTAGCCGCATTACTTGGAAAAAACTTGCAAGGACTTGTTAATGGGATTAGATTACAGCCTTACATGGATGGCCCTACTCCTACAAGCATAAGATAAGCAACGCAAGAGTGTTTAAGTGTCAAGTGTAGTTGCAATTGGACACTAAAACAAGTAAGAGAGTTTGCACACAATAGTTTTGTTAGAATGCAAAGTTTACAAGATGTGAAGAAGTGTTGTGAAGCACACATAGAAAGACAAGTTGCGAAGTTCATTCAAAGAAAGAGAGTAGTATTGTGAAGTTCAATCAAAAGAAGGGAAATGATAAGTGAGCCTCGCCACTCACCTAACCAAAAGTGAAGCTAGAGAAAAATAGTCATTACATTTTTCTTAAGAAACTAGTCGTTATACAATGCTTTTTGGAAACATTATTTTTCCGCGTTAAGGAATATTTGTCTCTTGAAGACACATTTAATGAAAGGAAAGGACCAATATCTAAGAAATATTTGGCCAATGGACATAGCATTTAATTTTAACTTAGCCATTTTTGGGTGCATCTTAGTGAAGCTGTGGCTATAAATAGTAAAGATCACATAGTTACCGGTTTTACCATGACTTTTAATTTTTAATGGGAGTGATTTCTAAGTTTTAACCAGTTGAGAACAGAGCTTTCCGACAGTTTATGTCTGAGCAAGAAATCCTATAGGATATATATTAAGATACTTCCATTAGTCTGGTCTAGAAGGAATTATGAATACCCCTATGAAGAAAACAACCCTAGAGAAAGGTGGGACCTCTAGACCCTCACTACGGCATGCAACAAAGCAGAAACATAAAGATAAGGAAAAATGTATAGAACTAGAGAAGCCGAAGACTAGATAAATTCCAAAACAGTTTTCGCTAGATAAACCTCGTGAGAGGCCAATTCTGCTGATACCCGAGTAGATCCCTTCGCGAAGAGATGATGCTCCGGTGGTCATACTGAAAAGGAATCCACAATACTATATCCCGCTACCGCCGATGTCAACGCATGTTCTGTATTATATTCAATGGTCATTCTAAATGGGTTTTTTTCCATTATTTGTAATGCTCTATTTAAAATATATATATATAAGTTAAGTCTTGTCCCTAGTTAGATCATATTTTCTAGTTTTATATTTTTCTTTTTATTTTTCGATTGTTTTGTCTTTTTATAATTTTGGTTATAACATTACAAGTATAACAAGTTTTTAAAGGTATAATTAAAGAAAACAAATATGTTTTCTATAGTAATATTGTTTTTTATATTTCAAACAAATATAATAATTAATTATACATATGTATATTGTAATAATGTAACTCATCTATATATTTAATTGACAATATAATAATTTTAAAAATTGAAGTCTATTATAAAACAAGAAACTCATTTTATTATATACGAACAAGGAATCGTTATTCATACAAAATTGGACAACAAGATTGATAAGAATTTAAAAATATATAGCTTGTAACATTTAATTTTGGTGATTATTATTCATTGGTTGAACTATGGTGTTGCTTGAGTGAGCTACATACATGCCTCATTTCTTCATCACTTGCACTAAATATTGTACTTGGGTTATTTGAAATGTTTTCTTTACTAGCTTGATTTGTTTACACCTTACATTTTCTATCTACAAACATAGAAATAAGGTGTAATGAGTATATTTACATTCATAGTATATTACACATGATTCTAAATAGAAAAGAATACCATAGCAATGAGCGATTCATAAACAATACATAAATTTCCAAAGCCATTTCTCATGCCTTTTCTAAAAAATTATTTTGTCTTCTCCACTTCATACTTTGATTTGTATGAGCTTCATATGTCATGACAAATCATATATATAATTAAATGTATTTTTTTTCTCCATTAACTATAAAATAATGGAAGTAAAACAATTGTAACTACTTATGAATTCTTTAATTACCCTTTGATACTCCAACATATACTCACAACCCATAGTTAATCCAATGTCAATCAAATTTGCAAATGACTCTTATTTGTACATTCATACCTATTAGAGGACACACATTAATGTCTATAAATTAATTACAATATAAACATCACAACAAATATGCAATGTTAAGTAATAGATATGCAAGTATTCACAAAATTTATCATCAACAATTTTATGCCTTATGGTCCCATTTATGTGTTGAAAGACTTACATTTTCTTTTCTTTTCTACAACAACAAGACAATTAATTACTATTTTATATAATAATTAAAATATGTTATTATACATTATCAATAACTACATAATTTTGATGCACATTGTGGTTTGGATAGCTCCTCTTGTGATTCAATTCTTCCCATTCCATTAACCATCTTCGATAAAAACTTTTTGGCATTCCTACATGCATGTTTTGGACATCACATCATTTAGACAATCATTGGAGTTTAATCCATCTCCTCAAAATGAAAAGCACATTAAAATATCTATTAATATTTATATGATTTATTAAATATAGAAAAATATTATTTCCCTCCTCTCACTAACTTGTAACATCTCTATATATGAACTAGGTGCTAATTTGTCATCATCAACATACTTCATAATCTTTTTCTTCTTGGGAGTTTTCTATTTCCTATTTGTTGGTAACTCCACAACATTCAACATATGCAAAATCAAATGTTTAAAACATGTTAATTATTATTGTTAAGAATTATTTTATTAGTAAAAAGACAAAAATACTTCATTTTGATCACCATTTGATCCACTTAACTTCCCCATTTGCAACATTTAAATAAATCTTCGATGCTCATTTCCATTGAAATTTTGAGTAATAATATCAAGTTTTTTCCCTGCATGAAGCACACTAATTAATAAACATCCATTAAACCTATAGATAATTAAAATATATTATATTTTATAATAAAACTTCAATAACTTGCCACGTTCTCTTCTTGAGATGTGCATCCCTCATGCTCCTTGGTATAAGTTGTTCTATGAAAAACGTATTTCCAAAAACATCAAACAAATTTAGCAAAAACTCACACAAATAGATCAAATGTCAACATACCAATGTATTACATTGCTAAAACTCTCTAATAGGGAAATATTCCATAACTCCAACCAACACAGTCATTTGAGGCAATATATTAATGCACATGGAAAATACTTTACATATGAGTTTCTCACAATTGATCATCAGAAAATTGCCCTTCTTTCTCTTTAAACTGAGATAATGGATTAATTGGGTGTTATGCCACAAATCAATATTGCAATTAGTATCTAGGATAAGATGAATTGTCATACCACTTTATATTTGTTAGGTTCCTACCCTAACTTGCCTAACTCTAAGAATTAATCATACACAGTATAAGGCCATAATTTTGTAATAAGGATGAATAAGTTAGTGTTCATCAATCAATGTAAAAAGGGTATTTTTTAATTTAGGATCCATTAGGAAAGCTTTATATTGACTATGTCAAGTAGTTAGGGCTTTGGAAATTTGAATCCTGTTTAACTTCATGGATATGAAGTGTTTTTTCTGTAGAATATTGTAATGGAGTTGCTCAAGTGAATTCTCTCCCTCTCATAAGAGGCCTGTGAACATTGTTCCCGTAGTTAAAAATCTCCTTTTCTACCATACTATGCTATTATTTTCTCATATTTATGTTTGTGTTACTTACTTCTTTTTTATTGCATGTTAATCTTGCTATAAATTGTGTGATTCCCAATTATAGGGGTAAGGAACACCACAAGTGTTATCAAAGCCATGATCCTGACACAACATTCCTTTGAGAATTGATAGATTTTGTTTAGGAGTTAGTGTAGTAACATCCAAGCCCCAACTTTAAAAAAAATTGGAGGGTCTAGAAAACCCTTATTTATGGCCTAGATCATTGGAATCCTTACATTGTGCTACTATTTTTGATATATAATTCTCATAACATTTTTTTAGGAGTCCCAGAAACCCTTATTTGTGACCTACCTCCATAGACTCCTTGCCTTGTACTTATAATTTTTATATATTTCTCCCACAACCCTAGTTTGGTAGACCATACACATTTTGTAGTTCCTTTTCTTCTCCCATGGTACACACCTGCCACCATGCCGACATGGAGAATACCAACCAAAATCCACCTCAACCCAATATGACCCCCCTCACTTAGCCTCTTGACCTTCGAACCCTTGCCTCTTACATGGACCAACTCACCCAATGGATGACTAAACAAGAAAATAAGTAATCCAACATCTATTTCCCACTAATTTCTATTGCCCAACATTGTGGATATGTTCCCCCATTTGACACCCCCACTCATGAAGTTATGGCCACTAAAGACTAGGGATCTTACTCTTTATTCTTGGAACACTAGTCTCCCTCCTTCGATGAAAAAACTCCATGGAATTGTTTTTTGAATCTTGACATGTGCAAATTTGATGGTTCCTACCCCTAAGCTTGGGTGTCTCAAATGGAACATTATTTCTCACTCCATGGCTTTAAGGATGATATCCAAATGTTCAAAATTAAGGTCTTCTATGTAGATTTTGAATGATGGCAATGGTGGAAATGATACAAGAAATTTGACAATTGTTAAGTTCCCTTGAGCCAATTTGTGAATATCCTTCATGAGATATATGATCATGAAACTCATTATTTAGGCTACTAATTGAACTGTGCAAAACATACACTACTCTATGTAGCTTGTGTTTTCACACTAGCTCGTGCTAAAGAGCACCTACTAACAATTCAAGAACCCTTAGTAACAGTTCATGTAAATGGGTAAAAACCTGTAAATAAGAAAATAATAACTGTTATATGTGGATGCAATGATAAAAATAAAAACTAAACAAACTAACTAATGCAATAATAAAATAAGTAGGAACCCATGAATGAAAACTTGATACTTTGTATTAATGTGTAAAAAATAGTTTACAATATAAGGTTACCTCAAAAGGTGAGGTTGTGGGAGCCCTTGCAGTCGTATGACGAGTAGTGCCCCAAGTATCCAGGGCTCCTTGCTCTTCTCCAAATGCTCAATGGGTTGGCCAAGTTTCAACAAGATGGGCACAAAAGCTTTAAAATGCTGAGCTAGAATGTTGTAGGAAATTGGGTAGCATAAGGGTATGAAGAGTGAATGATGTATGAAATGGGAGGCCTCCATCACCCTTTTATAGCAATTTTGGTTGGTGGAGTATTGTCCCATGGTTTTGGGTAACCAATAGTATTAGTTTATGGTATTTGATATTTTCCCTCTTTTTTGAATTATTTTCACTGTTTTCCCTTTTTTCTTTTCTTTTAGGGACTTTGGACCCTTTTTTAGTGTTTTTAACCTTTTTGAAGGAATTTATTTTTTTTTGAGGAAAGTAATGAGTTTTTTGCCCATTTGGTTACCAATTTAGAGTTTTTTGGGGTTTTGGATGCCAAAAAAATGTAGGAAAAGTGGACAAATGGGTTATGTGTCTAGGGAGATGAGCTAGTGAACAATTTTTGGGCATTAACAGATTGCCCCCTGATGTGTGAGGGTAGGAGATCCTTGTATGGCTGTTAGACATCATAAGGTCATAATTTTCCAGGGGTGTGAGCATTGTTATGGAAAAGATAAAAATCTAGTTGGAGATCGGAACACGTGCTCCATACGAAATGCAAAGGCTAAAATTGAAAATAAATGACCTCAACAATGAATGAGGAATAATATCAATATATGGATGAGGCTGGCATACCCATGCTCGTATCAAGATATACAAATAATAATGAGGCCCAAAAGGGGACCTGAACAATACATAGAGAATTATTGTGTACATCATAGTTGTCCAAAGGGGACAAAAATATGGGACATACTCATGGTCCAACTGTAACTTATCTGAAGAGCTGATACATGGAAACAATGGCATCCAAACTGAATGTGGTACCATAAAAACTGATGTTTTCTTGGATCTAAAGGTGTCCAAAAACTATATGGACTCAATGAATGAGGGCCAAAATCTCAAAGATACACTGAACTGCATCTGAATGGGATACACTAGGAAGAACACAATTGAAGGGCTTCCGACATTGTCGCCAACGCAGCTCGGATATCTGCGGGAACATATAACTGGGGGGTTCCGAATAGACTCACCAATGTGCTAGAGTCATGGGACATCCAGGGTATTCGACGAATAACTGAAGGGACCAATACCCTACACGAATCTCAATGGTGTGATGATGGTGTTGAAGTCGAGCAAGTGAGAAACAACCATTCTAAGAGGCACTAAGGACTCCTCTCAGATGGTCCATATGCACTCACCACTAATGGAGATGAGTCCAAGGTACAAGGACCTCTGGTTCCATCCTCTAGAGTAGATGTGTTGGTGTCGATATAGGGGGACCTACAACTACCAATGCAATGATGTTTCCTTAATAGGATCACGAGGTGTACAAGCAAGAGGTGATAGTACTGGATGTGAGACTGACAGACTGTGGGGGGATACTAGGCTCGCAGAGTGGGGGGACTAAAACTTACTCTGTTTAGAGTATGACGACAAGGCTGACCTGGAAGCATATGAAATTAATCTCAGGGAAGAGGATCATAGGTTAAGGGACCATGGATTGTGACTGCAATGGGTGAGACTCAGGGGGGAAAACAAATGAGTGATATCAGGAGACTTCAAGGGTGACACATCGCATAATACTCTGAACAAAGGAGACCATGTTGGGGGTGCTGCCATAATAGGGGAAAGACTAGATGTGATATGTCGTGGCACCAAGAGGCACCATTTGGGCCTTCTTCAAGGTTTAAGGAGCTTGAAGAAGGGAAAAAAGTGTTCTCTAAATGGTATTTTCATGTGGATTTATACGATCCTAGGACAATGCATGCTCATGGGTGGTTTCAATTTTATCAAGTCTGAAGCAGTAAGAAGACTATAAAATGATGATAAGGTACCATCATGTGGATTTATACAAGCCCAAGATGGTGAATGCTCGTGGTCACTTTCAATTTTAGAGAGTCGGAAAGCAATAAGAAAACTCCAAGAGGTTCTTTTTCGTGTGTTAGTCTCCAAGGCCCAAAAACGCATAAAAGTATGCAATGAAGAACTCTTCTAGCTAGTGTGACTATGAGTATTCCTTTTTCATAAGTAGTCTACCAAGTCCGGAAAAGGGTTAAACTTATACCAAATATATGCCCTTTCAAGTAGTTTAATGAGCATGAAAGGAAGCAAGATTGCTCGATGATCTTTTCATTATTTTAGGAGTCATAAAAGAGCTTAACAAAAACTCCCTAAGTGCCCTTTTCGTAAAGTATTTGCTCGACCCAAAAAAGGGATAAAAGTATACCGAACAAAAGTAATAGCTAAGCAAGGAGGAATTGTTCAATCAAGGGACAAATGTGAGAACGATGATAGAAGGTGGGGGGAAACACTGATGGGGTTTCCTTGCGGGTTGGTGAATGGTGGAAAAATAATGCAAGAAATGCAGTATGGATGGGGTTGAGGGATCATGGATAGGCCATGATAGAGAAAATGGCAAAAAATGACTACGATCTATATGGCATGCAAATCAAGGTGGTGAGGAATAGGGAAACTGTTTCCGAAAAAATATTGAGTGAGATCGAGAGAAAATATCAAGAATCATCACAAGCATGAAAGTATGAATCTGGTGGTACAAACCGTGTGGTAAACAGAGGTCATATGAGCCCAAAATGGTCAAAGAAAAAATTAGGGAAAATAACTATAAATAGTAGGGGAGCACACCTCTACATGTCATTTTCACTATGCAAATTGGGAGGACTGTGTAGGGGCCCATAAGAGGAAATTCTGATTTCTCTCAATATGACCTGTGGAATCCAATTCTGCAACTTGCAGGTAAGTCTTTAAGTGATTTTTTACATTTTTGATGCATTTTTATTTCGTTTTGGGCCTATGGGGAGGCGTTCCAAGCATGGCTTGGGTACCACAAGGTAGAAGCATGACTTTCAAGAGAAATTGCGTGCTTCAGGTGTGACTCTAGGCCATACAACCGTGCGGTTGGAGTGCGGTTGTGGTACGTACTACCGCGCTCTAAAGCGCGGCATTTCCTGGGAAATGTGCACTTCAAGCGAGACTGTGGGCCCCACAGGTGTGATTGAGGGCATGATTTTTGAGGAGAAAAGCGCACTCCAGAGTGCACCTATGGGGAAAAAATGCGCGCTATCGAACGCGCCTTTTTTCTTGATTTTGGGTGTGGCGATCTGGAGGATATCGAGGTATTATTGATATGGACCTAATGGGGGTTGTTTTTTTCTTATTTTCAATATGTCAAGGTTTAGTTCACGAGAGAGTGAGCTCAAGAAGCTGCAGGATGCTATCCTGGATCATGAGGATTGTCATGACATGTTGGCTTGTTGTGGGCTGTTGAAGTTTGCAAAGGTACTGCCAATGCATACAATGAAGTTACTGTTGAACAAGTTGGTGGGTTCTAGAACGTCGAGATGTGGGCATTCATGATACAGGGGGAGCGATTAAGATATCACTCACTGATGTGTATTTAATGACGTGGATCCCACAGTTGGGCATGATTTCTGACACCCAGTCGAGGAAGCCAAGTAATGTGTCCATGGAGAACTTGTTGGAGCGTCATTGTTATGTTAGAATGCATGTGCATGACAATGCGATTCTGATCTGTGACATAGAGAGTCTGGAGAATTGGGATATAGCGGCACCGGTAGTGCATATATTGGGGTCAAAGTCGACCCAGAGGGTATCAGGGGGGGAAATGGTGTTGGTGGAGCAAGTCTTAGTGGGTAGCTATTTTGGCTGGGGCTAGATGTATTTGACTGTTTTTCGGCAGGAGCTAAACAAGGTGATTCATACAGGAGGGGATTTTTGTTACCCTTCATTCCTCTGCTCATTTTTCTTTGAGCGAGTGCCGATGTTGCGACTGCATAGAATAGTGCATGACAGATGCCCCTTTGAGTCGTGGATGTGGCGATGGGGTGAGATGATGACTTGTGGTGGCAGAGGGTTGATGGGTCAGTTTTTTACCTAGGAGTTATTTACTCAGTGGTGGCAACTTTCGGTGGTGATTGAGGAATACCCCTATGCAAGGATGTACTAAAAGGGGGATCCAGAGTTACCATGAACTCTTGGTAAGGCATGGGGACTAGATGGTATGTATTTTCTCAGTTTAAAGTATCATGTTTTGGTATCTTTTGTAGCATATACGGTAGCTAGAATAATTGTATGATGTGGGACCGCACCCTCTGAGAGGATACCTGGCTCGGAGGGGAAGAGTAGAGGGGGTATATTCACCTATGCGTAGACACCGTTGACAACAGAGTGCTTCGACGACATTGGAGATGTTACGGGTTGGGATTGATCGCCTCCTAGATGGGGTGGTGGATGATGGCTGGAAGTATATGGACCAGGGCTTGATTGATATTTGCTACAACATTCCACAAGAGTGGAGACCAGTGATGTGTAGGATAGAGATGCTGGCTAAGGCGGTCAGGGCCATGGCATGGGGTGATGCCCTGTATGATGATGATGAGTAGGATTCTAAGTCCAACGAGGAGGAGGAAGAAAAGGAGGAAGAAGGAGAGGAAGAGGAGGACGAGGAGGAGGAGGATGTCGAGGAGGACAATGACGAGGATGACTTGAATGTATAGGAAGTTGATGGAAATTCCACCTAATGAAATGAGCATGGGGAATTTTTGTACTCGGCTTGTATTTTTATTATGGGGGAGATATTGAGGCTCCCCAATGTATTGATGTTTATGTTATGCTGTGGAAACTATGACATTTTATGATGATATGTATATATACATGCACGTGGATGTAGTTTATGATGATGATGGTATTTTTTTGTTTTTATGATCTTGTATCCCTATATGATGCATATATGCATGTGGATGGTAGGATGATGCATTTGTATGGTTTACTTCCTACATGTTGTGATTGATGTTCCGTTCTAGAATATTATTAGCCATTTGGTCTACAACACTATTCTGATCTTGTGGGACATGAGTGAATGTAATGGATTCAAACTGTCTGGTCATTTGTCTAGTGCGCAGGAACTTTCTAAAAAGGAAAGGATCCCATACCTAGTAAAAGTTGTTGAGTTGAGCGACAAGAAGTTGGGAGTCAAGAAACACACGAAGGTGATTTATGCCCATCTGGAGAGCAATGGTCAATAGACCGGTCATAACATCGTACTCAGCCTAGTTATTGGTAGCAACATCGATACACACTCCGTTGAGGTGGATCAACTCGTATGAGGGGGAATATAATACCCAAGCTGTGGAGGTGAGGTTCGGAGACCATCGACCTGTGCCATCAGCGAAATAGACATAGAATGGTGGAACAGGATCCATCTGTGGTCACCCATGGAAGCAAATTGTAAGGTTTTGGATGCAAAAAGTGGAAAACAAAAATAAGAGAAAACTATACAACACAGACTAGTGGGTCTGAGAAAAGCGTTAAGGGTAAAATCGTTTGAGATACAACCCATTACGAGGATTGGTCAATGGCTGTCCTTCTGAATCGGTGAGGATGTATGCCCCCTTTCTAAGGCAGGTTTGGATCATGTATGGGCCTTGCCACAAGGATGCAAACTTCTCTTTACCGGTTTTGTCATGAGCTTGGTCATAAACAAGGACTAGATCACCTTCTTAAAAATTGCGGGGGTGGACATGCTTGTCATAATTGTATTTAGAGCGATGTTTGGATGCCTTAGTGATTTTTAAAGCTTCCCAACGATATTCCTTGGCTTGATACAAGAGGATTAAGCATTTCTCAAGTGGTGAGATGTCCGAGAGAAGTTCAACAATAATGTGTAAAGAGGGAATCTGACACTCAATGGGGAGAGCTGACTCTATGCCATGAACCAGATGGAAAGGGGTAAAACCCATGGCAGTCTTAGTGTAGGTGCGGTAAGCCCAAAGTGAAGAAAAGAGCATATGGTGCCAATTGGACTTGTGTTGGTTTACAGTTCGTTGAAGAATTGTCTTTAAAATTTTGTTGATAGCCTCAACTTGGTCGTTCCCTTGAGGGTAATAAGTTGAGGCATACTGTTGTTCAAACTTCAAAAAAGTCGACAACTCCTTCGAAAAGGTGTCTTCAAAATTTTTTCCATGGTCGGATACGCGTTGTTTAGGGACTCCAAACTGAGTGATGACATGGTTAAAAAATAAACAGGCTACGGTTTCAGCTTTGCAGTTAAACATAGGCATGGCCTTGGCCCATTTGGTTAAATAGTCGACAGCCACAATGATGTATATATGGCCATTCACCGAGGGGGGGTTACACTCCATAAAATCAATGGCCCATTTACAGAAAGAGCCAACGATGATGATTGGATGGAGAGGGGAGGGAGGGGTCCTCGTCTTGCGGGAAAAACGCTGGCAATTCCAGCAATGTTTGACTATTGTAATGCAATCGGTAAAAAGGGTGGGCAAAAAGTATCCAGCACAGATAACCTTTTGGGAAGTAGCCATTCCATAGAAATGGCCACCACAGGCTCCACTATGACAATTGTTGAAAACTTGTTCAGCCTCGTCCCAACTCCCATCTGAGGCATCTCCGTAAAATGGTGTCGACACCGCGCCGATAAAGGACATCGCCAAGAAGGAGATATTGCGAGGAATGATGGTGTATGTGATGACTATCATTGCGACCGATATTGGATCGAAACTTTTGTGTTCATAGGTACACTATGATGTCATCGTACCAGGGGTCATCCGACGAAATGGTAAACAAGTGGTCGTTGGGAAATTTAGGGGTGATAGGTTGTGACATTGGAGAAGATGGTAAGTTAGTCATGAGTTGTGCCAATGCAAGGGCTTTAGTGCTCTTGAGTGTAACAAATGTTAGGTTCTATTCTTGTAGTATGATGACCCATTTATCCACGTGGCCTTGGAGGAGGCAGCGACTCAAGAGATAGACCATAGGGTTGGAATCTTCCATGACTGTAGTTTAGCTTAACAAGATGTAGTGGTGAACCTTCTGAAATCAGAAGATGACGACGAGGGCCAACTTATCCTCATCAGGATAGAATAGTGGTGGGCCTGATAATTTCTGACTCACATAATAAATGAGATGTTCTTGTTGCGCACTATCTTCTTGGGCTAACACACCTGAAAAAAAATATTTATATGCTGAGACATAAAGGATAAAATCCTTCGAGAAATTAGGAGGTGAAATCAATGGGGAGGATTTCAAGGCTTGTTTGAGTGCTTCAAAATCCACTTGTGCTTGTTCATCCCAAACAAAAGGAACGTGGTTCTAAAGCAAGTGAAGGAAACAATGAACTTTCGTAGCATAGTCCGGAATGAAGCAACGAAGAAAGTTGGCTTTCCCTTGAAGGATTTTCAATTGGCGTAATGTATGTGGGGATGGGAGGTTAAGAATGGATTGAACCTTTAACAGGTCTACATTGATTCCTTTTTGGGAAAAGATAAAACACAACAACCGGCCTATAGGAATGAAAAATACACACTTGAGGGGGTTCAGGCAGATGGTGTACTTGCGATAATGCAAAAAGACTTGTTGGAGGTCATCTAGATGGTTAGATCATTTCTTGGATCGAGCGGTGAGGTCGTCTAGGTAGACCACAATGATATGGACCAAATCATGAAATAAAAATTTCATGGCACGCTGAAATGTGGCACCATAATTTTTAAGACTGAAAGGCATGACTCGATAGGAAAAGGTGCCCCATGGGGTAGTGAAGGTAGTCTTGTATTGATCTTCCTTGCGAATGTGAATCTGATTATAACTAGAGAAACCATCCATGAAGGATAGAATCTCATGACCCGCATATGCATCGATAATTTGATCAATGAAAGGTGTAGGAAAATTGTCTTTGGTACATGCTAAATTCAGATCACGAAAATCGGTACAGACGTTGTTAACACCAAAAAAATGTCCATATACTATACACACCCTATCCCTATGTGTAAAACCCTCAAAAAATGAAAAATAAAGTCAAAAACCCAAGAAGCATGTTGTCCTAAGTATAAAATCCTATCTTGGACAAGCCCGCTAAAAAGTAGGAACCTCCACCAAAATAGGGTCTTCCCATAAAAATAGGGGAAGTCTACCAAATATGGAGGTTTCCCGCAAAAGCAAATTTCCTGCCCACATTCAAACCTTACCAACAGTGAAAACAAAAACCACCATGGTTTAGGGTTATAAAAAAAACCCTAAACCATAATTATAAATGTAAATTTTTCTACCCTCACAAACCATATTCGAAACATTTTTTAATTTTCCCTTCATTCAGTGCTCAAGGGCTCCCTCTTTGCACTTCCTCCTGCATGAAAGTTGAACCTCATTGTGTTCCTTTCACCCTCATCTGGTTGAGATCTAGCCTGTCCATTCCCTGTGGTGGCTCAGTGGAGGAGGATAGCTTCAAGCAGACGAGCGGGCTCACATGCCCTTATAGGTACCATTGTAACCTTATGCGTTGTGGAAAATTTAATAAATTTTTGCATGTGTAATTCCATAAATGAGTGAAATATATGTGGTTTGAGTTATATGTGTGTTTTTTATTGGAGTAAACTACTGTAGATAGTTGTTTTTTACTGTTTTATGGAAGTAAATTTAGATTATTTTCGATTGTTACCTCACTCTTGCCTTAGGTTTACATTAGCTTATATTATATATGTTCATAGTTGTCTATATTTCACTTGTTTTTACTTCGCCTTTTTACCGCACACTCCACACACAGAGCCATGGGAGCCATAGTTCCCAGGATCTCTACCTTGGATTCCAAAAGCCAGTAGCACCACCATTTTTTCTTGTTGGAGTGCAAAAGAAACACCAATAGAATTGGCGTCTCCACTAGAGAGAGCCCTATAGATCCCTGGTGATTTTTTTTTGAGTTTTTAGTAGTTTTTACCATAGATTTTGAAAGTGTTAGATCTCCTTAAACAATTGGTTTTGTGTGTTGTTAACGCTGAAGTTAACCCTTGGATGGAAAAACCGGCCTCAACTAACCCTTAATACCCCCCTTCAACATTTCTTTGAACTTAGCTTTCATTTTGTATTTTCCAGTTTTCACGATGCTACTTTTTTCCCGATAAGAGCATCCCAGAGTGCACATGTTGCTCAGTTAAGTGCACCCAGAGCGCCCCTGTTTCTCATTGAAGTGCATCCCAGAGCACACTTTTTCCCCTTTTAAGTGCATCCCAGAGTGCATCTTTTCCCCTTTTAATTGCATCTCAGAGCGCACTTTTTTCCCTATTAAGTGCATCCCAAATCACTCAGTTTGCTCAGTTAAGAGCGCCCCACCCCTGAACATCCTGTTTTGAACTATGCCTTTGAACACACCTATTCTTGGACTATCCCAAATATCTGTTGGTTCCCTAGCATTGACTATTTGAGTTGCATGATTGACTGATTGTAGCATACTGTTCACTTGCTTGAGTGATTTTGGCATGGTCAGTACCTATACTGATTTCCTAGCAGTTTATTTTAGTTTCCAAAAAGAAAATTTTTAATTTAGTTTCATTTATATTATCAGCTTCATTTATTTCTTTCTCATCTAGCGTTTCCATACACGCCACTTGTGCACCCACTCACACCCTAAAATATTAAGTGAGAGTAAAATTTCTTAACTAAACGCACAGCTAACCCCACTTGGGGACCATAAACAATCTTCTAGCTAGGTATGGCACTAGGGGCAGGCATCCAAATAACCCACCTTTGTCACTTTACATATAAAACTTAGCAGTTGACCATTAGGGAACAAAAATACCCTACTACTTGTTGGCACATTTAAAACCGATTTGTCAGAAAAGGCCTCTCCCTTAGGAGGGTAAGTCATGAGACTGGTTCCGGAGGACTACATGGACTATCGCTCTCCAGTTAGTTTCGAAGGACACCTACTCGTAGTCCTCGTTGCACTTCTAGGAATCCATACCAGGGGTGTAGCGACCAAAGGACTGAAACGATGAATTTCCTTTTCCTGACGTGCCATGAACGTGGTAGCCTAGTTTCCATTCTCCTAGGGATCTTATACTCAGGATCCCTCTCGGTAGGGGGATACCCTTTTCTACTTGGTTCTCCATTTCATATTGTCTAACTGCGGATTTCATCACCCTGTAGGGGATACGATTTGTGTGGGATTCCAGATCTTCTAGTTGGGTGTTTGCTTGCCTCAATACCCCCTAGGTTAGTGAGTCATTTTACTTTTAGGTAGTGTTGCTTATTGGCATTCTGGTCACTCCTTGCTACTCTCCTGCTGTGACAAGCGATCACAGTAGAGTTTTAGAGCTTTTTGTTGGCCCGAGTGTCGCTTTGTTGAGAGCTCTCCTTCTTCACACATGGCTGTAGTTGGATTTTTTAACATTTATTTTTTCCCACATGCGCAACACCTGTCACCATTGATCCCATGAGGTACTCCCATACGGTGGCATTCCCCTCAAGATGGTCATTTAGACCCCACTCATCATCTCCATTGAGATGCACGTTGTCGTCGTCGGATCTCCATCCCGATGCACCTTATTTCACATCTGATTCAGAGGCAGATTCACCCGTACACACACCTCCCTCTAGCCCCATGGCCGACATGATCCCCAACTCATTCTACGAAGGGGTCATTGGCGGTGGACATGCTAGAGGAATCCTAGGTACAGGTACTACAGGACCCTCCATTCCCACTACCATGGGACCCTCCATTCCCACTACCACGAGACCCTCCATTCCCACTACTATGGGACCCTCCATTCCCACTACCTCAGGACCCCCCATTCCCAATGCCACGGAACCCACCCCGGGCACCACCTTAAACGCATCCACTGCATCCATACCCATAGGGAGCGATCCCTCCCCAACAACCACACCCCCCTGGTCACCTTTGGGGGAACCACCACTTCTTTTCGGATCCCTCCCCACCATATAGGTAGTTCTTCAATTCCCATCACAACCAACACTCATATACCCGCCTTTGGTGGCGGTGGCCCCACGATAGCCACGCAGGTTGTCCCATCCATGCCACATCCTCCTACAATTTTCCCATTCATGGCTAGTCTCAACCTCCCTGACCTGGCTAGATTGACCAACGACCCCATCCGACATGATCCTACGTGGCCTCCCATGCCCACTAAGATCCCTTCAGACATACCCAAGTTTGATGGAAAGGGAGGTGAAGACCCCTAGAACCATATCATTTCCTTCCACACATGGTGTTCCTCTAACTCCATTGTGGATGACTCTATTCTCTTATGGTTATTACAAAGAACCTTCACTAGCGCTGCAGCCAAGTGGTACATTGACCAACCACATGGGACCCATTTCACATTCATGTCCCTCGCTTCAAATTTCCTATAGTTCTTCCAGTTACTAGTTCGTTACGATGTTTGTGTTGAGATCCTCATATATTGTAGACAAGACACGGCCACCCATATCATGAACCATATCCATGAATGACACAAATGATGCAGTTTGTGTAAGATTAAATTGGACGACCGCATATTTTTAGATGGTTCCTGAAATATCTTATACCACCCATCGCTAAGGATGTGGCATCTGAACGACCATAGTTTGAGGAAGAGGCTATCCTTAAATACCAATAGTTCGACCTCATTTACGCCCAATCAGGTTATATATACACTATATGACCTGATGCCTCATGTGAGGATACTTCTTGGAAAGATACGATAGGGACACTCCACGCGGCAGACGACATCATCGGCCATGTTGCATCCATAGATAAACCATCCACACATATTGATTGTTCATGCATGACAATGCATTTCGGAGCAACATCTTCATATGCCCTTCTGGCTCACAATGCCCAATCATATGGGCCCACATATGCAACACCCTTCTCCCCCAACCCCACCATCTTACTACCATCCGCCACTTGGCCCCGCTCCCTTACAACCTTAGGCTCCCCCAACCTATTATCCACTGCATGCACCCCCTACTCCCACTCAACCGAAGGCTCCCGCTGCACCCCAACAACAAGTTTATTCTCAGTAGAACCAACAACGAAATCAACCAGCTCCCAATAACCAACAAGCCCAACAAGACAGAAGACGGGGACGCAATCTCAAAAACAATCAATGCCAAGGGAGGGGTGGACCTCCCCTTAACCCCTCAGTTAATAATGGCCCCAATACCATGAACCAAGACCCTAATCAACTTCCTCGAAAAGGTAAGAACCCACAATTGCGAACCAATCATCCATGCTCCTTTTGTAATGTGTACGAACACTACACTCACCATTTCCCTAATTTAAGGGCAGCCTGCCATCTTTGGGATGAGGATAACCACCTCAATGCTACCGCCACCCCTCAGGCACAACCTCAACCACCCGAGATGACATGACCTCCTATGGTGTTACAAAACCATTTACCCACACAAGGGGTCATTATGGCACAACCTATGACAATACACAACCCCCTACCCATGCAAGGGGTCCCCAACACACAACCCCTAGCTACCTATTTTGCATCCACAAGTTAAAACTTTGAGTCTGGATTCCATCACCCTCTGATGATGTCGTCAGCTGATATCAATCTCCAGACTCGACGAAACCAATACGGTGTGACTACGGATCCCATACCAACTTATAAGGAGACCATGTCAACCCTCGTTGACTAGTCATTATGCCTTCCACCACTACCAAACGAAGGAGCTCTCAAATCCCCCAAGTTCTCGTTGCGCCGCATTACTAATAACCCCAATGCTCGCACTGGCCCCAATTATAACATTGTGGATGACTTGGCCCAGTCCCCCGTTGCCATATCATCCCTAGAAGTTCTAAAGAGCTTCCCTGAACAGTGTAAAGCATTGCTATCTGCACTAGGTTTTATTGACACTTCATATACAAGACTAGTGGGATTTGACTTAGATCAATCAGAACCCCGCATTTGAATTTCAGATATCAGTAACGATTTGAAACTTGGTTATACATCGATGAATCGTTGATGAGGGAGCCTCCACATGTGTCATGTCCACATTTCTATGGAAAAATCTAGGATCCCCTCCTTTACAAACATCAACAACGACTGTTCGAGCTTACGATGGCCGAGCGGCCCAACCTCAAGGCCTGCTTGCCAATGTCCTAGTCCAACTAGCCGAAAAAACTGTCTTAATTGACATAGAAGTCGTAAACACTTAACTCGAATATAAAATCCTATTAGGACATAGCTACATGTACGCAATGAAGTTCATCTCCTCATCCGTATTTTGGCTCATGATGTTCTCCCATGAGGGACAGCTCGTTAAACTTGACCAACTCACTTATTATGACCCAAATGCCCCTGCGACACCAGAAAATGTCCTCCCCATGGTCGACAAGTCTACACTTGGTGCTCCCACTTCATTAATTTCCACCATAGGTCCAGGTCTCTACTATGAGACCCCGATGACTTCCACCTTTGTCACTTTACCTCCACCCCCGCTAGCTGTCAAGATATTTGACTTGTGCACCATTTTGTCAAACCAATTGATGTGTCACACTCAACCACCACTGTTTCCTCAACCGTTGTCAGTTCCTAGTCCTGTTGGAGCCACAACAATCCATACGATCCCATTCTTATTCCCACCACTAGGGGTAGTGAGTATTCCCGTCATGGCCACATTGAATCTCCCTAGGTTGACACTAGGACTTCCTGTATGGTATTTACCTGCACCCAACCCCACTTCGACACCCCAGGTTGTTATTCAACTGGTTCAACCAATTAACACCGCCATTCACCCTCCCCGTGGAGTGTCAGTAAAAACCCACCACAACCTCGCTCCCCAATTTCCCAATAGAGTTGGGGGAAGAGCTACGAAAACCGACACCCCGATAACTAGGAAGAAAGCTATGACCCCCCCTCCACAAGCATGTACACCCATGAAATGTGCTTTATGTAATGCACTGGGTCATGCTACTCATAATTGTCCACACTTACCCGACCTTCATGCCCACATGGATTCATTGGACGATAACGAAGACATTCCCATCGTTCAATTATAACCCCCCCCACAAGCACGTAACAAATCATTGCGCACGAATCATTCCTGTGTAGTGTGTGGCATCTATGGCCATTATTCCCATCACTTCCCCGCATTACCAGAGTGTCGATTAGTACTCCATGAGCTGTGCCAACCATCCTTAGAATCCTCGTTTACTTTTATTGAGGAGATCCACCCCTCGGAATCCTCATCAGCTAAGGTAAACACCATTTATACTATTTCAAACGTTGACACCGTAATCACGTTGTTGACTTCAACTAATCCCTCCAGCCTATATGTTCTAATTGACGACAAAATCACATGTCCACAGCATGGGGGCAGGCCCAAAAGCTTTCCTACTCATCATCATCGTCATTCTCATCAGAGATATTGGGGGCATACACCCTGAAAGGGGAAACCCCCATTATCATCTCATCAATTCAGTTTGCCAACATGTCCAATAGCCTCACGGTACAACCACCTTCCAGTAGTCGGTCAATGCCCTGTTGATCCCTCTCCAAGACATCATCTGCACCACATTGACACCTCTCGGTTATGGGGCATAATTGATTACCTCGACGCTGGGATACGAGGCATGCTCAATCCTTTTGACCCATCCCTGTCACATCTACCTCGGTATGTCAGTGATCCCATCACTTAAACCAACACATATATGATCCACAATCAAAAACTCCATGCCCATACCATCGGGACAGGTCATTAATGCTACTTACTTTTACACATGTGTGATCTAGGCCATTTACGAGGTCACAAGCCATTTGTATATTTTGTTTGATTTACAGACGCACATTTTATGCTTTGGTATCATTTCCATGTGTACAGGTCCAAGTCGCATTGAGCTCTACTTGTTTTAGTCAACAACAAATCTCCACAGGTATGATTCCTCTCCTCGAATATAGGACATCCTTTCTCTTTAAAAAGTTGATGCATTTCCTTGATATCCCCCCTTGCCTGAGTAGCTAGTCCCACCCAGCCACCCTTGCATTTGCCCCTTCTCGGCAATAGATCCTTCCTCTACATGGGTGACTGTTCTTAAAACCCATTGCATTTGGCACCCATACCATTCAATTCCCTCTTAGTATTGGGAGCCCCTGTAGTCTAACATATTTGAGTTGAAGACACATGCAGTTCCTCATATCGTCACTCATTGGCCCTTCCCTGATCTCCCATCATGGAGTTTCTGCTAATCTCTTTTCCAACTCCTTAAAGAATGAAAAGATCACTGATAAATCTTGCTTCCTTTCATGCTCGTTAAATTATCTGAAAGGGCATCTATTTAGTATAAGTTTACCCCTTTTCTGGACCGAATGGACTGATTACGAAAAAGGAATGCTCTAGTCTCTCCGACTAGAAGAGTTCTCTACTGCACACTTTTATGCTTTTTGGGCTGGCTTCCATAACCCTAAACCATGGTGGTTTTTGTTTTCACTGCTAGTAAGGTTTGAATGTGGGTGGGAACTTTGCTTTTGCGGGAAAACTCCATATTTGGTGGACTTCCCCTATTTTAGGGGGTGTTAAGTCAGTAAATTTTTCTCCATTTTTGATTTATTTTCTCCAGTTTTGGTTTGTTTTTCAATCTACCTCAGTTAAATTTTTGGTTTTAAGTTTTAGTTTTAGTCTCCTTAGAAACTCTATGGGTGATTGAATAAGTTTTGAGCCCATTCTTTTTAGGTTTTATTTGATTTTTGTTGATCTTTTATATTTTAAAGGGGGTTAAAGAAGGTCATATTTTCAAAAGTTGATTCATTAATGTGTTTAGAGAGCAGTTAGACTTGTTTCTTAAACCAAGTAACTTTTAAAACCTCTGACAAATTAGCAGAAAGTTGAAAAACTGGGAAATTCTGGCATGACAGCTATTCCTGTAGCGCTAGACAAAATTTTAACAAAGGGCGCGCTACAAGAATATCGCAGCCCTTTGTTTTTTCAAATTTCAAACAGATTTCAATCATGATTGCAGTATGTGAGTGACTAATCACCTTGTGTGAGTGTTTTAACACGTGTTTACTGCAGTTTAAGCATGATTTTAGTTGGTTATCAGTCATGAAGCAGAGCAGGCTCATCATTGCATGGTATGCGGAATCAGTTGCACAAAAAACCAGCAAATCTCGGTCTAAGCTGTCAAATTTCTCTTTCTACACGCATTATTATACGAGAGGAGTGTTCGTGAAGGAGAGTTAACTGCTAAAAAGGTGGATTGTGTTGCTGTGAAGAGAAGACAAGTGTTTTTAAACGCCAGAGAGAATTAGGGCTTCCGAATTCATTTACGAGCAGTCAAAAAAATGATATGAAGACACCTATTCTCATAAGAAGAGACCATTGACACCCCAAAACGAAGCTTTAAGCCACGATAGATGAGTAATTGACAGGTATTCCGATACAAACCCTTATAACTGGAAAATTTGGGTCTTTCTCGCTGCACGATTATATGGAGAAATTGGTTGCTGGAGATGATAGAATAGCTCATAAAATAAACACTTCACCACAGAAATAGCTGTCTGAAGCTATTATGAGGAATTTGCATGAACAGAGCAGCAAAGTAGTCTTAAGCTTAAAGTATTCAGCCTGGGAAATTTTCATGACAGTTTGAACGAAGATTGTTTATCATTTGCTCTCCTATACATTAAAAAAACTCTTGTAGTGATGCAGATTGGTTATAATGAACTAATTGAATGGGTTCTTCTCATGACCTAATGCCATTATAAATCAGAATCTATAGGAAATAGCATTGAGAGGACTCACAGATTGATTTGTTATGCTCATTTTTTACACAGAAGGTGTTTTGTTGGTTTGTTTAAGTGGTTTGAAAGCTGTTGAAAATTGTTATGATGTGTGAAATCACTTGCTTGGAGAACCATGTTCAATTGCTTGGAGAACATGTTGGATTTCATATACAGGTTTGAATGGCAGTTTTTTGGCTAGGGCAAATATATTGCAGACAGTGGTGTTTTTGTTCTCTCCTCTCATGTTATCAGTCTCCAGTTGGTCAAATAAGCCTGTGGTTGATGTTATGCTGGAAAATCTGAAGCAGTGAGAGTTTTAGAGATTAAAAATCTAGACTGGTTGATACACAGAAATTAAAGTGAAAGACTGATATAAAACAGCCATATTCACTGACAGTTTTCCATTACATTGAATAGTCTGGACATTGCAGTGCTGTTTTTAGTGATTGAAGTCAAATGCAGACCGCGAGCTGATGGAGAGGAATTTTTGAAAACCGAAGGAGGTTTTTGTTCCTAAGATACACATCTACAAAAACCTCTCTCAGTTTTGCAACAGCTATCAAGGATTGAAAGAGTCAGTTTAATCTTTGCAGCCTATTTTCCAGGGATTTTAAATATTTAATATTTTCCTATTTTAGTGTTCATTTTGCGGGGCCGATTTGATTGACTGGAGATGAATTTTTAAAAACCAAGAGAGGTTTTTGTCCATCATGGACCCATTAACAAAAAACTCTCTCAGTTTTTACACAGGTGTCACCAATTGAGAGATATGGAAGCTTCTTTGACACCTATTTTCCAGAAATTCGCCATATTTGCCAGGAATCCGATTTGTTATTTTTAGTTAATTAGTTGAGCTAGTTAGTTAATGTAACTGCTAGGAAGTTTGAATTTTGACCTAATGAGGGGGAAATAGAATTACTTCTTTGTAATTATAAAAGAGGGACAAAGAGTCATTGAGGGGGTTCTGATTTTTTGGGAGCATCAGGAGGTCTGCTAGCTGCTTGTACTTTCAGACTTATTCAGAGATAGGTACTGTAACTCTTATATGCATTTACTGATGAAACTATGAATATATGACTCTTTCCCCTTCATTTGATCTGTGTTGGCTTCATGTTTGAACTTCTTTAGTTTCATGAATGAAAAATTCATTGCTGGTTAATGTGTATTTTCTAGTAGTGCTTGTCCTTTATGTGTGAACTTCGGTACATTCTTTTGTTGGATTTTTGTGATATATATGCATCTTTATCAATATATGTGTATGATTTAGTGGTTTCCTATCTGCTGAATGTATTCCCTGCATGTTCTTGAAGTTTATGACCAAAAACACATAAAACAAAACCCTAAACCCTAGTTTGAATTGAGTTTTACTCTTGAGATTGTGTTGGCTTGTTACCCTAGCCTTAGTAACAATTTCTGGCACAAACATCTTTGGCGCCATTGCCGGGGTCGAAGCTGAAGCATATCTTCCCTGGGATACTCATCATTTTCCTAGTTTAAGAGGTGGACTTGAACCAGCATTTTTTGAAGGCTATTTTCACCAGAAAGTTGTCACAGTGGCTTCTAACAGAATTGGAATTAGGAGCAGACCTACTTCCCCATTACAACTGGGTGTGACAGACCCTGAAAAGATCATAAAAACAGCAAGAAAGCTCAGAAGGTCTCAATCTTTACCAGCCTCTTGTGACTCTCACCAATTGGGTGAATCATTAGACCCAGCTGATAACTCACCTTGGATAAAACCAACCATTCCTGAAGATACTTTCCAAGTGTTTACCAATCCTGAAACCTTTTTGAAAGCAAAGACTGCTTCTCCTGGAAAAATCCCTCTTTTTCAGTTGAAAATAGGAAAGAGCCCTTTCCAAGCAAGTTCCAGTCAAATTTCTTCCTCTTCAAAACCTTATTCAAAACCTCAGTCTAAAGCTCAGTCCACAATGGCAGCCCAAAATCCACCTATGGATATGATGGACAGAATGGTAGCAGCTAGGTATGCACCATTAGCATTACCCCAGCCTTTACATGCCTTGCCTACACATGATTACCAAAAGTATATGCCCCGATTCAATGGACAAGGTGAAACAACTGCAGAAGAACATTGGGAGGCTTTCGAGAGTTATGCAGACAATCAGAACATGGAAATTAAAGATGTATGGATGAGGGTATTTGTACAAAGTCTTGATGGGGATGTGAGAAAATGGTTCAAAGAACTGCCTGCTAATTCTATCACCATAATTGAAGAACTCAAAGACCTTTTTCTGAGACAGTGGGGAGACACCAAAGATCACACTTATTACATAACTGAGTTTGGAGCTTTGAGAAGAAAGAAGGATGAGACTATTTCTGACTTTTCCAAAAGATTTAACAAGATGTATAGTAGGATTCCTGCAGAAATCAAACCCACTGAAACATCTACCAAGTTGACCTATGCAAATGCTTTTGATCATGAATTCTCTTTATTACTTAGAGAAAAAAGACCTATCACCCTGCTGAACATGCAAGAGGCAGCATTGGAGGTAGAGTCCAATTTGATGGCTTCCAACAGACTCAAGAAAGAAACACCTCAGCAGCAGTATGAAAGAAAGGGAAAGAAGGAAGCTATTTCCACAAGTGCTGCACCTCAGTCTGCTGAAGCTAAAATAGATGAAATGGCTAAGCTTGTAAAGATTCTCACTGCCAAGTTGAACAAACTAGAACTTGAGAAGAATTCTGCTAAACCTGCCCCAGAAGCTGATCGAAATCCAAATAACCAAAATCAGTTCAGGAGGCAATTTGCTCCTAGATTCATGCCAAGAGAGCGCAGAAATAATGATATTCAGCGAGAGAGGAGGGAGAATGAGGATCAAAAAGTACCCCCACCTTTTCAAAATAATTTGGTGGATGAAGAAGAAATTGATCAACAGTTACTGTTTGAAGAAACTGAAACAGATCAGGGTGTGAACCATTTTGGAGATGGTTTATCTGAAGGTTTTGTAACACAAGAAGATTTTCTAAATGCCGAGTACTATGATGCAGATTTGTATGAAGTTGAGGATGATTTGGAATTTGAAAAAACTGTTGTAAATGCTGCTGCTAATCAGCATGGAATTAAGAAGACTATTAATCTCAGATCTGGCCCGAAATAGGTAGTTCAAGCTCCTAAGAAGAAAGTTGTTGTTCCTGCTCCAGTTATTCTTGATAAATCAGTTGCTGATCCTGTTATTGAGAAGAAGCAGTCTGCTGAAAAATCAAAGAGGAATGCTGAAGTTGAAGAGGTAAATAAATCTGTCCAAAATTTTAGTTTGGAGAATGAACTGGGAAAGTTAAAGATTCCTGTACCTTTGACTGAGCTAATAAAGAATCCATCATATAAGAATACAGTTCTGAAAGTGATGAATATACCCAGTAATCAGCCAGTTTCAGATACAGTTAATTTGCAGGAAGAAAACCCTAGAATTTTCATTGGGTCAGCTCTGGCTGAAAAAACTGAAAATGAGGCTGCTGCTTCTCCTCCTTTCTATATAACCTTGACTGTACACGAGCAGATGATTCATAATTGCCTGCTAGATTCAGGAGCATCCCATAACTTGATGCCAAAAGCTGTAATGGAAGCCTTGGGCCTTAATGTCACCAAACCTTACCATGATTTATATGCCTTTGACTCTCGAGCTGTAAAATGTCTAGGAGTAATAAAAGACATGGTTGTCAACCTTACTCAGTTGCCCATGAAAAGTGTGATAATGGATGTTGTGGTAGCTGACATCACACCAAAATTTGGCTTGCTTCTATCTAGGTCATGGGCAAAGAAGGTTGGAGGAACCTTACAGATGGAACTTTCATATGCCACTATTCCTGTTTTTGGTGGAGAGAATAGGAGACTCTACAGAGAACTTTAATTTGCCTACATTGTCACAGATGATAAGAACCCCACTAATCATCCTTTGTTTTCTGTTGATAAAAATCTTGGTACATGTATGTTACATTTCAGTGAAGAGGATAACTCTGCTGGCCTGTTGCAAGTAGAAAAAGAGCAGCAAATAAAGCACAGCAAAGAGGAAGAAAATGCATTCTGGGAGCTGTACTTTGATGGATCCTCGTGCAAAGAAGGTGCTGGAGCTGGAGTTCTGCTCATTTCTCCTGGAGGTGAGACAGTCAAACTCATGTATAAGCTGGAATTTGTCACTACTAACAACACTGCTGAGTATGAAGCACTTTTACTGGGATTGAAAGCTGCAAAAGACTTAGGCATTCAGCAAATTGCTGCATATGGCGACTCCGAGTTGGTTGTTCAACAGGTAAAGAACAACTATGAAGTAAAGCAGGGTTTGCTGAAGATTTACAGAAATGAGGTATGGGATATGCTGGAAAATTACTTCATAGCATTTAATATTACTCATATTCCAAGGAATCATAATGAAACAGCTGATTCATTGGCTCTAGCAGCCTCATATTTCAGAATTCCTAAGACTACTCAGTTAAGGTATCCTATAGAAGTGAGGTACAAGCCTTGTGTACCTGATAATTTTAAGCATTGGAGGGTCTTTGAAGATGACATTGAAATCAAGAAATTTCTTGAGCCAACAGATGAGTTTGCAAATGCTCAGATTGATCAGGATGAAGGAGAAGAACAAGATAATGATCTTACTGAAAGTGAAGCTGCTGAGAATGAGTTTACTGCACAAGAAATAGCAGGCCATAAGATCATTGAGTTGAAGAGTAACTTTATTCCAAAAGGTCTAGTGCCTCTAGAAAGAATTTTTACCAAAGATGACACACCTTCTAAGCCAGTGGTCCAATCCTCAGAAGAAAATGTTATGGACTGCAATATTGGTACTGCAGAAAATCCAAGAATGGTTAAGATTTCAAAATCTATGGCAGCTGAACAAAGGAGCAGATATACCAAGCTTTTGAAAGAACATGTAGATGTATTTGCTTGGTCTTATCAGGAACTGAGAACTTATGATACAGCAATTATTCAGCACAAGGACCTTTTGAAGCTTAATGTTAAGCCTTTCCGATAGAAACTAAGAAGGATCAATCCAGCTTTGTTCCATGTTCAATTGGAAATTCCAGTGATGAAATTCCTCCAAAATTCTCAAAGAGAACTGGATGATATGCAAAGGAGACTATTTGAAATGATAAAGTTACAGCAAAATAGAGAGAAGGTAGACAAAGAAGCACAGCTGTACAGAGCTAAAATGAAAAACAGGTTTGACAGAAATATTAAAGAGCATACTTTTTCAGAAGGTGAGTTGGTTTTAAGATGGGATGCAAGAAAGGAACAGAAGGGTAAGCATGGAAAATTTGATAATCTATGGTTTGGCCCTTCTCTGATATCTAAAGTTTTGGAAAATAATACATTCATCTTGCAGTCCTTGGAAGGTGAGGAGTTGCTCAGCCTTGTCAATGGGCGATTCCTCAAGCATTTCTGCAGTTAATGAGGATCATTGTCACTTTTCATTGTATATACCGGTGTGAGTGAGATTGAATAAAGACTCCATAGCCCAATGGAAGTTTGCAGACAGTTAGATTGAAGACAGAAAGCACTAGTCTACAGGTTATTGAAGCCTCACAGGGAGGACTTCATCCCGCAGCTGGAGCCAGATGTTAAGTCAGTAAATTTTTCTCCATTTTTGATTTATTTTCTTCAGTTTTGGTTTGTTTTTCAATCTACCTCAGTTAAATTTTTGGTTTTAAGTTTTAGTTTTAGTCCCCTTAGAAACTCTATGGGTGATTGAATAAGTTTTGAGCCCATTCTTTTTAGGTTTTATTTGATTTTTGTTGATCTTTTATATTTTAAAGGGGGTTAAAGAAGGTCATATTTTCAAAAGTTGATTCATTAATGTGTTTAGAGAGCAGTTAGACTTGTTTATTAAACCAAGTAACTTTTAAAACCTCCGACAAATTAGCAGAAAGTTGAAAAACTGTGAAATTCTGGCATGACAGCTATTCCTGTAGCGCTAGACAAAATTTTAACAAAGGGCGCGCTACAAGAATATCGCAGCCCTTTGTTTTTTCAAATTTCAAACAGATTTCAATCATGATTGCAGTATGTGAGTGACTAAACGCCTTGTGTGAGTGTTTTAACACGTCTTTACTGCAGTTTAAGCATGATTTTAGTTGGTTATCAGTCATGAAGCAGAGCAGGCTCATCATTGCATGGTATGTGGAATCAATTGCACAAAAAACCAGCAAATCCCGGTCTAAGCTGTCAAATTTCTCTTTCTACACGCATTATTATAGGAGAGGAGTGTTCGTGAAGGAGAGTTAACTGCTAAAAAGGTGGATTGTGTTGCTGTGAAGAGAAGACAAGTGTTTTTAAATGCCAGCGAGAATTAGGGCTTCCGAATTCATTTACGAGCAGTCAAAGAAATGATATGAAGACACCTATTCTCATAAGAAGAGACCATTGATACCCCAAAACGAAGCTCTAAGCCACGAAGATTGTTTATCATTTGCTCTCCTATACATTAAAAAAACTCTGGTAGTGATGCAGATTGGTTATAATGAACTAATTGAATGGGTTCTTCTCATGACCTAATGCCATTATAAATCGGAATCTACAGGAAATAGCATTGAGAGGACTCACAGATTGATTTGTTATGCTCATTTTTTACACAGAAGGTGTTTTGTTGGTTTGTTTAAGTGGTTTGAAAGCTGTTGAAAATTGTTATGATGTGTGAAATCACTTGCTTGGAGAACCATGTTCAATTGCTTGGAGAACATGTTGGCTTTCATATACAGGTTTGAATGGCATTTTTTTGGCTAGGGCGAATATATTGCAGACAGTGGTGTTTTTGTTCTCTCCTCTCATGCTATCAGTCTCCAGTTGGTCAAATAAGCCTATGGTTGATGTTATGCTGGAAAATCTGAAGCAGTGAGAGTTTTAGAACTTGAAAATCTAGACTGGTTGATACACAGAAATTAAAGTGAAAGACTGATATAAAACAACCATATTCACTGACAGTTTTCCATTACATTGAATAGTCTGGACATTGCAGTGCTGTTTTGAGTGATTGAAGTCAAATGCAGACCGCGAGATGATGGAGAGGAATTTTAGAAAACCGAAGGAGGTTTTTGTTCCTAAGATACCCATCTACAAAAATCTCTCTCAGTTTTGCAACAGCTATCAAGAATTGAAAGATTCATTTTAATCTTTGCAGCCTATTTTCCAGGGATTTTAAATATTTAATATTTTCCTGTTTTAGTGTTCATTTTGCGGGGCCGATTTTGATTGACTGGAGATGAATTTTTAAAAACCAAGAGAGTTTTTTGTCCATCACGGACCCATTAACAAAAACCTATCTCAGTTTTTACACAGGTGTCACCAATTGAGAGATATGGAAGCTTCTTTGACACCTATTTTCCAGAAATTCGCCATATTTGCCAGGAATCCGATTTGTTATTTTTAGTTAATTAGTTGAGCTAGTTAGTTAATGTAACTGCTAATAAGTTTGAATTTCGACCTAATGAGGGGGAAATAGAATGACTTCTTTATAATTATAAAAGAGGGACAAAGAGTCATTGAGGGGGTTCTGATTTTTTGGGAGCATCAAGAGGTCTGCTAGTTGCTTGTACTTTCAGACTTATTCAGAGATAGATACTGTAACTCTTATATGCATTTACTGATGAAACTATGAATATATGACTCTTTCCCCTTCATTTGATCTTTGTTGGCTTCATGTTTGAACTTCTTTAGTTTCATGAATGACAAATTCATTGCTGGTTAATGTGTATTTTCTAGTAGTGCTTGTCCTTTATGTGTGAACTTCAGTACAGTCTTTTGTTGGATTTTTGTGATATATATGCATCTTTATCAATATATGTGTATGATTTAGTTGTTGCCTATCTGCTGAATGTATTCCCTGCATGTTCTTGAAGTTTATGACCAAAAACACATAAAACAAAACCCTAAACCCTAGTTTGAATTGAGTTTTACTCTTGAGATTGTGTTGGCTTGTTACCCTAGCCTTAGTAACAATTTCTGGCACAAACAGGGGGAAGACCCTATTTTGGTGGAGGTTCCTACATTTTTAGGGGGCTTGTCCAAGATAGGTTTTTTTACTTAGGACAATATGATTTTTGGGTTTTTGACTTTATTTTTCATTTTTTGAGGGTTGTACACATAGGGATAGGGTGTGTTTAGTATATGGTCATTTTTTTGGTGTTAACAGTGTGTGTTCAAGAATCTTAACCTTTCATTATTATTTTCAGTGCTCACCTCTTAACTCTACGCTAACCCGTTAGGAACCCATGTCTTTACTTTGTTAGTATATTGTTGTTGGACGCATATGCTTTGTAAGTCGTCTCGTAGTATTTGTTGATCCATAGTTTGTGCTATTGTTGTTGGCGCATATGCTTTGTAAGTCGCCCATAGTTTTGTTGATCCATAGTTTGTACTAGCCCATGGTTTATACTCATAGTATGGGCACCTAGACTTAGCCCATGGTTTGTATTGACACATAGTATTGACCCATGGTATTGGTGCCTAGACTTAGTATATAAGTGTGTGTTGAGGCCTATGAGAGCACCGTGAAGTTAATTGTATTGAGCTTGCTCAAAGGAGGTTGCCCCCTCGAAGTGGCCCGTGATCAATATAAAAGTGATTTTGAGTTCTATTATTTCTAATATCTCGTATATTTGCATTAATTAATTATTGCAGGTTCATCACATTTGGTATTAGAGCACCTTCTTGGGCTCGTTGGGTGAAATTTCTGCCGAATTTTTTTTTCACATCTGTTGCAGGTTCAGATTTGAGAATAATACCTATCCACCTAATTGTGGGAAGTACTTGGGCATAAGCCCTAAAACTCATTGTGAGGAGTACCACAGGAACCCCGAAGTAGTTGGCCCATTGAGAGGACCTGCCAGTGAAAAGGGCAATGACCCCTACTTGATTGACTAGTTCCCACCCGTGAGGTAAACCAAGAGCTGTCGTTTGTGGCAAAGTGGTTATCAGTTTTACCTAAGCCGTGGAGTGAAGGGTACTGCCCCAATACGCAAGCCGTCAGATAGGATTGGTGGCCGAGTGAAACCCCTGAACTGTTAGGAAGCCGCACATACCTGGGGTCCATATATATTTTTAGTTGAACTGTTGTCAATCACTGCTACACCGTTTCAGATCCAGCCATTCAGATCCATTCTGAAAACCCTTCTAGATCCAACCGTTTCAGATCTATTTCAGATCCAGCCATTTTTTATCCATTCGGCGTCGTTTTAGTTCCCTCTATTTCTGCTCACTTCTGGGCCATTGTAGATCTATCTACTTCAGATCCCTTCCGAGCTGTAGCCACTCCATTCTGAACAAAAAAAAAAAAAAAAAAAAAGTAAAGTTTTTTCTCCATATCTCCCTTGTTTTAACTCCGTTTGCCTTGAAACTTCTCTGAAACCCCTGCAATCCCATTCTGCATATTTCATTCCTGAGGACCCTATCCCACATTCCACTTCCCAACACCTGAAATATCACATTTGTCTATTTTTAGGGTTTGCCATAACTTCTTCGATTTTCACCCGATCTCCTTCAAATTTTACCACAGAGTTCCTTTTCTAAATCTGCTTCTTTGTCCCTTTCTACCAAACTTTCTCATTCTTTCACCCTGCTTCTGAAATCCCCCTTTTCTGCTTTCTTGTCCTTTCGACAGTGTCCAAAATCTAGTCAAACCCCAATTACCCATCAGATTTTTTTTCCAATCCAAATTTCCCTTTACTAAATCAGCTTCTGTTTGTGTTTTTCTACCCATTCCCCAATAAAAAAATAAAAAATAAAAAATAAAAACCCTGGTTATAGTTGTCACCCATGCAGGAGCACACACCATGGAGGAAGCACTTGTAGCCATCCAAACCAAACTCCAAGATCTGGATAAAAAATTTCTCAGCCCCCATCTTCAGCATTCAGCCATGAACAATAACCGACAGCCAGAATCTTTTGCAGCCACCGGATTCTCTTCTTCCAGCAATTTTCGTCGGTCGAAGATTGATTTTCCTTGCTTCAATGGTACTGATCCGACTAGATGGATATACCGAGCAGAACAATATTTCAATCTGCATAATACTTTTGATGTCCAAAAACTTCCACTTGCATCCTTTCATTTGGAACAGGAAGCCCTTCAATGATACCATTGGTACATCAAAGCTCATCCCGAGCCAAAATGGACAAATTTTTTCCAACTCCTTTTGTCACGATTTGGTCCTAGTGCTTTTGATGACTTCACAGGAGCACTCACTAAACTTCACCAAATGGGCACAGTGAGAGAGTATCAGATAGAATTTGAGAAACTAGCCAATCACACAGAAGGGTTGTCTGATGAATTCTACAGGAGTTGTTTTATCAGTGGTCTCAAGGATGAAATCCGCTCAGAGGTCAAAATGTTCTATCCCAACACAATGATGGAAGTCCTAGGGTTGGCTAAGTTGGCAGAGGACAAGATCGTAGCTCAACAACGCTCAGAACCCACCTTTGTTCCCTTCAGAAACGTGGGTTCCCGACGACCTCCCATCACACTTGCTCCTCAACCAACTCCTATCAAGCATTTGTCTGAAACAGAGATGCAGGCACACCAAGAAAAAGGGATTTGTTATAATTGTTATGAGAAATTCACTCGGGGACATAGATGTGTTCACCAAAAGCTCTATCTCTTGGATGTGGATTCTCCACCTGCCTCAGAACTTGGTGAAGAAGCTACAGATACAGTAGATGATCAGGTCGACATTCAACACCTGCCTGTTGACACCCCATCTTAGGATGACCCACCCGAGATCTCTCTCCATGTTGTAACCGGTGTCACCACCCCACAAACAATGCGGGTTAGGGGATACTTCAAGAAGCTCCCTCTTACCATACTCAATGATTCTAGTAGCACTCATAACTTCATTGACCCTCAAATTTCCAAACAGGCTGATTGTTTTGTCCATCCTTGCTCCAACTTTGAAGTCATGGTTGCCAATGGGGGCACCTTACCTTGCAAGGGGAAGTGTCACGATGTGTGTATCTCTATGGAAGATTAGAACCTACGCTCTGACATGTTTGCCTTGTCCTTAGGCGGATGTGATGTGGTTTTGGGCGTTCAATGGTTACGCACACTTGGCCCCATCTTATGGGATTTTGCTAAAATTTGGATGCAGTTTTCAGCCAATGGGACACAACAAAAAATTATGGGCTTAAAATTAGGGTCTCTCTGCATCATCAGTTCACATCGCCTAGAAAAGATCCTTAAGAAGAATTCACATGGTGTCATTGCTCATCTCCATTCCCTTCAGATGCCCCCACCAATGGTCTCCACTACTTCCTTGGATAGATATGCAGGTGTCCTTGTTGCACTAGTGGGCTTGCCACCTTCACGAGACCTTTTCGGTAAGCATTTAGCCACATCTACATCTCAGCAGGACATGATGGCTATTTTTCATACAGTACAGAAGTGGCATCCATCCCTATTGGGGAATTATTTCTGCATCAAGACTGATCTCCAAAGTTTGGAAACTTTCCTGGAACAACGGGTCTCCTCCCCAGCACACCTGAAATGGGTTATCCAACTCATAGGTTATGACTATGCGACCACTTACAAGAAGGGTAAGGACAATATGGTGGAATATGCTCCTCCTCACACATTTGATGACCCAGCTTCTCTTACAGCTATTTCTTTGCTTGTTCCAAATTGGTTGCAATCTGTTCAACGGGGCTATCTCTTCTATGAACTCCATGCTTCTTCATTAGTAGGACACTCTGGGTTCCTCAAAATGTATGACCAGGAACAATGTAACTTCTTTTGGCAGGGACTCAAAAGGACAATTCAACGGATGGTGGTTGACTGTGATACTATCCAAGTCAACAAGGGTGAAACGACCCTCCTTTCAAGATTACTCGAACCCTTTCCCATCCCTCCATAGATTTGGACAACTATTTCTATGGATTTCCTAGAAGCGCTCCAGTGGTATAGTACCACATCTCAAAGGACATCATATGAAGCAGTTTCTAGACAGGCACCACCAGTTCTTCTTCCATACACCTTTAGCAGCTCCACAGTTCAGGCAATTGACTCAATTTTTTGAAACCGTGATCAGCTTCTTCTCATTCTGCAGGACAATTTTCACATGGCAAGAATTCGACTGAAACAACAAGCCGATCAACACTATTCTGAGCGCACTTTTCACCTCGCTGATATGGTTCTTCTTCGTCTATAGCCTTCCACGCAATCCTCCCTGAACCTCCAAAGGCGCCAATGGCTCGGAATGCAACCCAAGAATGATACAGGGGACCCACTCCTTCAGATTCTGCATCAATTTCCACATCTAAAGCTTTGAGGACAAAGCTTTTTCTAAGGGAGAGCGGATGTTAGGAACCCATATCTTTACTTTGTTAGTATATTGTTGTTGGACGCATATGCTTTGTAAGTCATCTCGTAGTATTTGTTGATCCATAGTTTGTGTTATTGTTGTTGGCGCATATGCTTTGTAAGTCGCCCATAGTTTTCTTGATCCATAGTTTGTACTGGCCCATGGTTTTGACTCATAGTATGGGCGCCTAGACTTATCCCATGGTTTGTATTGACACATAGTATTGACCCATGGTATTGGCACCCAGAATTAGTATATAAGTGTGTGTTGAGGCCTATGAAGGCACCATGAAGTTAATTGTATTGAGCTTGCTCAAAGGACGTTGCCCCCTCGAAGTGGCCCGTGATCAATATAAAAGTGATTCTGAGTTCTATTATTTCTGATAGCTCGTATATTTGCATTAATTAATTATTGCAGGTTCATCACATAACCTAGCATACTTTTTCAACTATCATTAATGAGAGAATATAGATTAAAGTTAGTGTGACATGGAATATATTAATATTTTCTTAATGTGACAGGACATTTTTTATTATTTTCCTTAGGAGGCCCATTTTAGACCTCAAATTGACTCTAATGACTAACACAAGATAATTGTTAGTTGAGATGTTATTTTTAATGAAAAGTCCATGCAAAAGGAAGGAAGTACAATAGAAACCTAAGATTGTACTAGAGTTGAAGTAGAAATGAATGAATATGAAAATGAAGTTTTTGATTAGCGTGAAGAACAATAAGCTCAACATCCACAACTCAAAAGATCTACTTGTACCAAGAAATGTCTAGAAAGGTTTTGTCCTAATTTTCAGTCTTCTTTTGATTTTTTAACTAATGATGGTGAACCTAGTTCATTTGAGGAAGATAGAGAATATGATAATGCAGATAAATAGAGGAAATCCATGCATGAAGAAATGAGAGCAGTACACAAGAACGAAACATGGGAACTTATGGATCTCGAACTCGGAAGAAAAATTGTTGGAAATATGTGGGTGTATAAAATAAAGACAAATAAGGATAGGTTGTTGGAACGTTATAAAGCTCGCTTGGTAGCAAAAGGATATTTACAATAGTTAGGTATATATTTTAATGAAACATTCTCTCCAATTGTGAAGATTACAACAGTAAGTTTTTACTTACACTTGTATCAACACATGATTTAGAGATGGAACAACTAGATTTAAAAAAAAATTCTTACATGGTGATCTTGATGAAGAAATTTATGCGGATCATCTTGATGGATGTAAAGAAAGAGGTAAAGATCATTTGATTTACAAGATCAAAAAATATATGTAAAGGTTGAAATAGGAACCAAGGATGTCGTATTGAAAATTTGACACCTTCATGAAGAGCCAAGGTTTTAGTAGAAGTGAAGTTGACCAATATGCATATTATAAGATATTTGATGATGAATTTTTTGTTATGTTGTTATTGTATGCTGATGATATGTTGGTTGCAATACTCAACATCAATAAAATCATTGATCTAAAGGCTTAGTTGGATAGGATATTTGAAATTAACGATTTAGGATCAATGAATCAAATTCTAGGGATGAAGATACATAAGGGAAGAATATGTAGGAAGATCTAGTTAAGTCAAAATGCATATATAGAATAGATTATGCGGCGCTTCAATACGTAGAATGCAAAACCAGTTAGCACCTTATTTATATTGCACATTATTCCAATCAAGGTGCAATATAAATATCTGTAGAAGACCTCAAACATCGAAGAAACAAGACCCCGAATGGTCTATACATCGAAAATGATATCATATAGATGAACATCATGACTTTAACAGTAGAAGCTGGTGCTTCAATATTTCTGGAATACGATGGAAATATAAACATAGAATTTATCTGCACAAGAACTTCCAAGATTAAAGCATATAAAGATCATAAAATAGAGGTGCTCATACATAAATGAAAATGCTTATACACCAAAGATTAGCAAACATCATATAACAGATGGAAACATAATATCATCAAATAAAAGATTAACTTTCTCATTTAAGGAAAATGAAGTTAATTTTACACATTAAGTGTCAACCACAACATATAAATAGTGAACCCAAGATTTCACTTAAATATATGAAAAGTTAGTCATCAAGGAACTAATCTTAAGCATAGCTGCATTTCTTATTAGTATGATGTAATATGCAGGAGATGAATGCCCTGAAAAAATCAATGCTTCTGTTAACACCAAAACTGACCCCCAAGGCTGAAAGAGGGTAATCTCGGGTAACCACTAACCAATATTTGGTTTATGCTTCTAATCAAATGTAAATAGAGAGGGATCTCTCTATAAACCCATAGAATACTGGAAATCTTCAAAGGTTTCAATTAGCGAAAACATACACCAGCATTCAAACACTAAAGATATTCAATTACGACAATGCATAGAAGATCAGATTTATGTTTATGAAACAAAAACAATTTAAGAGCTATTTGGTTGAAAACACATGGATTTCATTTGGGGCGATGGAGTCACATTTAACTAGTTCTGCAAACATTATTCACAAAGATTTAATGAATGCATTCACAAGGGCAAGGTAGCAAGCAGCTAGTAGTCGAGGACCTTTAATTTGTGGAACAGAAGAGAGGAGAAACAGTCCATCAATGTAAGGTATCTAACAAGGATGAATCCTACATCAACTTTAGCAGAATATATTTGGTGAAACACTTGGAATAAGATAAGCAGAGCATAATCTCTATGAATTCTACTTAACTGTTACCCTGATCCAAGCATGAAGGAAATATCACAGAATGGAATAACAAAAGATAGAAAACACATTTGCACATGGGAAAAGAAAGGTACAGATTACCAGACCGATTACACAGGAATCCTTATAAAAAAACGCAGGAATCAAGCTCTGCAAATTCTAGTAAACAGCTCCAAGAAAATGTATTACAAACTGATCATCAAAATACAAATACTTTCTCATAAGATTTTCAACCCTTGTGTCTCTGATTACAATTGTATATATAGGTGGCCTTGAGATCTAGACTCGGCTCCTTCTCAACAGAAATTAGTTACAACCAATTGACACCTATCTAACAGCCAAAATGAACATCGTTTGTTGTTTCCATCCTTAAACAAATATCTACGGGACAGATTTTAACTGCCATTTATAATTACATAGCCGCTTCTCTAAACAGTCCAACTATTTTAAACAAAAGTACAAAAATACAAAGATGTAGCTGCTGCCAGCCGGATTGTTTTCATGAGCTCTTCAATTCCTAGATACATACACACTGGATGCTTTTATGTTTCCCCTGCACCATTTCACGCTTTCTTTCCAAAAATGGGTTTGCAAGCCATCTGAGTATCTTCAAAACTTAGAAACCAGGAGTATACTTGTATAGCCAAGAGAACTAACTTTCCTGATAGTGGGATGCAAAAGATGTAAGAGTACCGCCACCCTGTTTCTGGGCTCTCACTTGATCATACCAATTGAGGAAATCACTAGCGTCAGAAGGAACATTCGTTCAAGTTTAATTGGGTGGGGAAACAGGGGGAATCTCTTCGATAGAGAGTATCCAGTCTTGGATTATATCTTCATCAGAGGGGATTTTTGGATTCTCTTCCTCGTGGGATTTTCCTCCTTTCTGTTGCAGCAAATTCCAACACTCCTGTAGTGCCTCGGGCTCTTTCGGTTCTCTGGCAGAATCGTCTTCTGCTTGGTCGGAAAACATAAGAGGTAGGAGAGTATAATCCTCCATTATCTCGGATAGCACATGTTCTGGTGCAACTATTATCTTGGCCCCTTGCTCTCTCTCCATGTTTGTGATCTTGCATGTAAAAATAACCAAACAGATGAACTCACCACCCTTTGGGATTTGACGTAAGCTACAGGCTCGGAGAGTCAAGCTTATAACGACCAATAGTGACGGCGTCTCCATGCGAACTATGCTCTCATGATTCTCTGATTTAGACCTTCCAAATGATTTATCATGATGACTGAGGATAGGATTGACGTAATGCACGTACGATCGTGCATTTCAGATCATACATAAAAGACCCTTGACAGCACTGAGGTGGCTTATCCCATATGGCCATCATTAATCTCTGGAGGAGATGCCCCTTTCTCGTGTTGGAACTAGCGATTGGATTAAGACCGTAGCCCCTTTTTCTACTTATTGTGGCTTCCCATTTTGTCACACATAGTCCCAAGTTTGACTATTGTATGGAACGTCCTTGCCTACCGCGGTGATTTGAGATGCGGTTAAATAAATGGCGAGAAAAATCAGCGCAGTGATCTTGGGCCTTTGATTTTCCCTTGGCGAATCTATGTCATTGATAGTTGCGCAATACATAACTCGATTGCGGCGATTTGAAACCTGACATGTTTCGTACTTGTTGGATCAGCGCGGGGATTGTGCGTCGTAGATCTTCCCATACGTCGATCTTTGCCGTTGATTGATTTCCTCACTTGCCCGCCGGTTACCACCCACTCATTATGTTATATTGCCTGCATCTTTGTTCGCGCAGTGGGATCGGGACCGTCGATCTTCAGGGCATTCAATCTCATCCATCATTTCCTACTTTGCTTATTTATGGCGCATTTAGCATGTTTGTTTACCTTATGTCCTCTAAAAACCGTCGGCTCCTCCCTGACTGCTTCATTCCTTGAACTATTTCCCTACCATGCTGACCTCCGACTCCTCAGTCTTAGGGGAGGTAGTCCGAGAGCCGATTATCCACTCGGGTCTTGATGATCATGAGGTCTTTCCACCCACACCAAAATCTTCCATATCATTCAACACAATTTGAGTGCTAACAACTGGCTCCAACGGGGATGTTATCCTCTCAGTGAGGTAGCGAAGAATGCCCATAGACTAAGTGCCTGATCCATTGGGCATTTCTAATCCTCGGGGAGAAATTCTCTTAAAACTGAAATCATAAGTCGTGCCTTACTGCACCCTTGACTAAATATAACCAAAACAACAGAGGCCATGGCTGCCTTCCTGTTCTTTGGGTATCTACTCCGGGCTCCATATTCCTTTGGCTCTGTCATCAAAATCTCAAAACAATTAAAAACATAAGGAAAATATATACATACAAGCTATAGTACATGGGTTACTTGCCATTGCTCAGGACAAGTAATGTTTCAAGAATCTTCCATTAACTGGACCCCCTGACTAGGCAGATCCATCTTGCTCCTCTAGTATGAAAGAATTTATCCCTCTGGGTGTGGCAATAATGTATGGACCCATCCACATGTGGTCGAATTTTCCATGTTTGTCTTCTCTCGGGCAGTCCCATTTCAGAACCAGGTCATTCACCTGAAATTGATCTTCCTTAGTCTTCTTATCGAATGCCTCCTTTATCTTTTTTTGATGTCCTTGCACTCTATCATAGGCTTTAGTTCTTAATTCATTTAACTCAATTATTTGGTTCACTCTCCTTTGCATATGATTCGGCTCTTCTTCTAAACCTTGCAGTAACCTCATAACTGGTAACCCCAACGAAGCTGGAAAAACCACTTTGGCTCCATACACCAACTGGAATGGGGACATTCCAATGGCCCTTTTAGTGCTTATTCTATCATCCCACAAGGCATACTTCAGTTTAGTGTGCCATGCCATCTTATTTTATTCCAATAATCTCTTTATGATCTTTACTAAGCTTTTATTGGAGGATTTTTCGAGACCGTTTCCTTGGGGGTAATAGGCTGTAGAGTGGTTTAGACTAATATGATATTTGTGGTAGAAATTAACCATCTTCTTAGAACAAAATGCAGGCGTATTATCAGTCACGATCCTTTTGGGGCAACCAAACCTAGATAGGATATTATCCTCCAGAAAGTCCATAATAACATTTTATGTTGCCTTCCTGGTAGGTATAGCTACTATCCACTTAGTGAAATAGTCCATGGCTGTAAATATCCACCTGTGCTGCCTAGACGAGTTAGGGTTTATCTCCCCGATGAAATCCAGTCCCCATTGTTGAAAAGGAGCTTCTACTATGACTGGCTGAAGAGGTAGCGATACAACTTTCCTTTTTCCCTCGAAGATCTGACATTGGTGACAGGTTACTATTTCTCTATACACATCTGTGAACATGGTGGTCCAATAGAGACCAGCCCTCAAGATCTTGTTCACTGTGACTTTCCAGGAATGATGACCACCATAATCTCCCTTATGATATTCTCTCTTGGTATGTATGGCTTCTTTCTCCAACAGGAAATTCAGCAGTACCCCCCCAGGATCCTTCCAGTACAAGAACTGATTCATGATACAGTATTTTGCGGCCTTTAACTTTACAGCTCTGGCCCTGCTCTTACTTAATCCTGCTGGAGCCTGCAGATTTTGCAACACATAAACACTATCAGAGTACCAGGGGGATGCAAAAAACTCTGGCTTTATCTATGGTCCTACATCTAGATGACATAAAGAGTCCAAAATATTTAATTGCAAAGAGTCATAATTAGCTTGGGTCATCAACTTCGCTAATCCTTGCCCTTTTATCAGCTTAGTAGGCTTTATCTCTAGGTCGTATTCCAGCAGCACAGATATCCACTTTTCTCTTCTCCCTTCTGGATTATCCTGGGTGAGGATTCCCTTTACGGCGTTGTTTGGGACATGAGCAATGATGTGCAAATGGACAATATAGACTCTAAAATCTTTTAATGACTTGATTAAAGCATAATCTTGTTTCTCCATGATATCATATTTTAATTCCGCATCCCTTAATACTTTGTTGAAAAACGCAATTGGTTGTTCTGCGTTCTGGCCATTCTTCTGCAACAACACTCCTACTACTGTATGCTCAGAAGCATAAGAAAAAATCAAAAAATCCTTAGAGAAATCAGGGATGGCTAAGACAGGGGCCTCAGTGATATCATTTTTTATACTCTTGAAAGACTCTCTAGTTTCTTTAGTCCACCTTATCTGGTTCTCCTTTCTCAGCATATTAGTGATATTCATCATAATCTTAGCAAAACTAGGTATAAACCTTCTCAGAAAACCTACTTGCCCAATGAAAGACTGCACTTCCTTTTTACTTCTGGGTTCTCCAACTTTCTGGATCACACTAACCCTCTTAGGGTCAATCCTAATACCTTCTTTAGAAATAATATGTCCCAGGAGTTTAGCTTCTTCTAAAGTGAAGTGAGATTTCTTTGGGTTGAGGGAGATACCATATTTTATGCATTTCTTAAAGACCTATTCTAGATGCTTTAGATGCTCGTCATTAGACCTTGAATATACTTTTATGTCATCCATGTACACCACCACAAACTTATCCTTCTCTTAAACGAAGGCAATGTCCATCGCTCTCTGAAAGGTAGCTCCAGCATTCATCAATCCAAACGACATCTTTGCATACATGAAAGTGCCCCACGGGGTGGTAAAAGCAGTCTTTTCTTGATCCTCTGGGCTAACTTTGATCTAATTGTGCCCAGAAAAACCATCCATTGTAGAAATCCTTTCTGCTCCCACTAATTTCTACAGGATGTGTTCCATTTTTGGCAAGGGGTAACTATCCTTTAAGGAAGCTCTATTCAAATTCCTGAAGTCTATACAGACCCTAATCTCTCCATTCTTTTTGCTCACAGGAACTAGGTTAGCTACCCACTGAGAGAATCTCAAAGTGACAATGATCTTTGCATTGAACAACCTTCTAATCTCCTTTTCTATTACAAGTACCAGTTTTGGATTCATCCTCCTTAACTTCTGTTTAAAAGTCTTTTCTCCAGGACGGATTGGGATAGAATGCTAGATTATTGAGGTGTCATATTCTTTCAGCTCTTCATAGCTCCAAGCAAAGGCGGCTGCATACTTTTTCATCAAATCAACATACTACACCTTCCTCCTAGCATTCAACTTCTTAGACAACTTCACCATCCGGGGCTCCTTTTGAGTACCCAAATTTTGATCTTCTACAGTGTCTTTGGGAGGTTCAAATTTTGGATTCTTTGCCACATCGTTTTGATCAAAGAGATTTTCTAGAGGTATTAGTCCTTTAGGAATATAGTTTTTTTTTAATAGGACAATGTCTTTTCCTCCCAACCTATCCTTCCAATCCACGTTTCTCTTTTCCTCATCTTCTGACAGTGCATGGTCTATCAGTCCTTCTATGTTTTCATTTTCTGTATCAATCTGGACATTAGTGAACTCATGAGACAGTTCTAGAAATCTTTTAATTTGCAGATCGTTGTCAAACACTTTCCAATACTTAGAATTGTCTAGGATGGAAGGTTTGTTTATCACTTCGACCTCATATTTTTCTTGGGAAAAGATGGGGGTTCTGAAACCACCCTCCATAGTGGCCAAGGAATCTGCTATTTGGTTTTCAACTCTTGGGATTACCCATATATTATGTTCAGTAAAAAAGTTGCCAAACATATCCTAGACTTCATTTCTGTATGCTCTCATCCGGGGATGTTTTGCTTGATAACTATCATTTACCTGATTGACCACCAACTCTGAATCTCCAAAAACATGTATTCTCTTAGCCCCTAAATCCTTCAACGCTCTTAATCCTAGGAGCAAAGCTTCATATTCAGCCACGTTATTAGTGCATTCAAAAGTAAGCTTATATGACAAGGCTCTGGATTCTTGGTCAGGATGTACAATCCAAACCCCTGCACCCGCCCCATTCTTGCTTAGTGACCCGTCAAAATACATCTTCCACAGGCCTTCCTAATTTTTCAGCTTTTCTGAAGCTTCATACCTGGTTGCAAACTCCTTGTCTTCCTTGAATTCATGGAAAAATGGGGGCACAGGATCAGTATGTGGGCCGTCATTGAAAAGGATGGAAGAGCCTATGTCTGTATCTACTACAAATATAGGGTGATTTTCAGGTTTGTCGTCACTGCTAACCACATAAGCCATTTTCTTTTCCCTGTACAACTTTCTATTACTTCCAAAAAGGGGTATAGTAGCGTATGAAAATTCCATTTGCATGGTCCCTTTCAACTTTTTAACCCAGGATCTAGACAGCAGCATCCCAAACTTAACCGGCAAATCAGCTACTACTATGTCCATCATGACACTCTTCGCTGGAATCTGGGCAAGGGTTACTACCACATCCTTTATTAGACCCAAACATGTTACTTTTCCAGAATCAAAAGAATATAGGTCCTTATAGGGTTGGGTGACTTCTAATCCCAACTGGTCCACCACTAATTTGGGCATCAAGTTGTGTGAAGCACCAAAATCTATGAGGGCATTGTGTAGTAACTTACCATGGATATTTAAAGTCAAATAGAAAGGGGCAACTTCTTCATCGTATGGCTCTTCCAGCTTGGACCCAAATATTATAGTAGGGGCGTCATCTGTCACTTCCAAGATGTCCTGTGAACTTTCTGCCTACCCTTTACCAGGTTATTTATCTCTTCCCTATATTCATTATTTCTTAGCAGCTCATTTAAGGGGATAAAGATCTTCACCTTAGACAGTTATGCCTTTAACCTGAATGTTGAAGCTCGCTTTCCCACTTCTATGACCCTGGGTTGTCCACTTTCTTTGGAATGATGTCCCTTATCTTCCGCAGATTTCTGTATAATGACCTTCGGCTGTTTTTCTTTGTGCTTATCCATATTTTGTGGAGTATTACGGGGTTGAATCTGAGTAGATTTTCCTTCATTTATCGGTATCTCTCTGTTTCTCAACTTCATCTTCCTTTGAATGTCATCCACAACATTCATGTAACCCATTTGGTACTGTTCAGAATCAAATTCCTCCACCTTACCAGTATTCGTCATGTTGAAAAAATCATGCTCCCTTTGGGTCAAATGTATTTCAAGCTCGAGAGTATCAAAGAGATGGATTTGGTCTGTAGCAGGCTCTTCAGCTCCTTCGTCATCCACCAGATTCTCAAGGAAAGGAGGCCTCATTTGGTGATCTTCTTGGTTTCTTGGATTTCTTGGAGGGGGTGGCCTTCTAAAATTCGGGTTCCTTATCTGATTTTCAGGTGGTTCCCTAGCAGGAGGCTTGTTCTCTACGACTAACCTCTCCATCAACTTTTCCATGGTCTTCATCATGGTGTCAAACCTAGCATCACTAGAGGAGGAAGAGGCAAGGGCTTGATTTTCTTGCTTCTTTTTCTCTTCTTTTGTTTTCCCCTTCATTTTTCCTGAGGCCATCATGTTGGCTTCCACCTCTACGGCATCTTTCAGCATAGCAGGCAGGGTAGAATTTCCTTTCTCTTAACGTGCAAAAAAAGTCTCCATCGAAAGCATTGGCATAGTGGAGCTTTGCAGTGCCCACTGAAGGTTTTAGATCATCAGGAATGAAATTATAGGACTTCATGAATTTGGCAGAGAACTCATGGACTGATTCGAAACCACCTTTCTTTAAGTGATTATACTGGGATAAGACTATAGCAGGACTCCCCATCATTTCCCATCTTTCTAGAAACAATACTTTAAAACCTACAAAATCTGTTATAGAAGCATTAGGTAGTAGCCTAAACCATTTCTTGGGTTCTCCATATAAGCTTTGGGTGAATAATCTCATTTTAGCTTCATTGTGGTCCACTTCCTCCAGATCTAAAAAATCTTCAAATCTATCAACATGCTGTTTAGCTGACTAGTCTCCCTCTCCACTATAAGAGACAATTCTCTAGGTGTAATTATGAGGGAGGTCATTCAGGGCAGCAGGCAGGACCAAAGGTGCATATCTAGCGGCCATGGGTCTAGGTAGATTCTAAGCTTGTGGGGGTAAATTCTGAGTAGGATTACAGACTGGGATTGCAATATGGGCTTCGGGAATCTGGGAACTGGGTTTGTTGCTTTTAGCTTTGGCAAGGCTTTTAAAGTCCAGCCACACAGGGTCTAAAAGATATGAGTCAAGATTATTCAGAGTTTCTTCGCCCAGGTTCAGGTACGATTTAGATTTAGTTCTTGACAAAGGTTTTCTTATATCAACCTCTAGATTCAATTCTTGAAAAACAGATGCACTTTTTGAAAAAGAAATAGTCTCAATGCTAGGGGCGCTAGCCCGATATTTCATAGTTTTTCGTCTAAGTAGACTTTTAGGGTCATCTATTCCTATCAAGATTTCAGGTAAAGGATTACCTCATGTATGGATCTTTCTTGAGGCCAAGATGACTTTAGAAATTCTTGAGTAGTATATTTCGGCGTACTGATCTTTCTCTAGTGGAGTCTTGGTGAATTGTCTGGTCTAAATAAGTGGAGTCCCCAGGGAAAAATTCTTCAACCTTCTTGAAAAATGTAGAGCTCTCTGTTTTCCCACAGGGATTTATCTTATTCTTTGAAATTTCGGACAGGTATGTCGTTCTTCCAGGGCTCGATGAACAGCTCACACTCCCCGGCAACACCGCCAATTTGTTAACACCAAAACTGACCCCTAAGGATGAAAGAGGGTAATCTCGGGTAACCACTAACCAATCTTTGGTTTATGCTTCTGATCAAACGTAAACAGAGAGGGCTCTCTCTATAAACTCGTAGAATATTGGAAATCTTCAAAGGTGTCAATCAGCGAAAACATACACCAGCATTCAAACACTAAAGATATTCAATTACGACAATGCACAGAAGATCAGATTTATGTTTATGAAACAAAAACAATTTAAGAGCTATTTGGTTGAAAATGCATGGATTTCATTTGGGGTGATGGAGTCACATTTAACTGGTTCTGCAAACATTATTCACAAATATTTAGCGAACGCATTCACAAGGGCAAGGTAGCAAGCAGCTAGTAGTCGAGGAGCTTTAATTTGTGGAACAAAAGAGAGGAGAAACAGTCCATCAATGTAAGGCATCTAACAAGGATGAATCCTACATCGAATTTAGCAGAATATATTTGGTGAAACACTTGGAATAAGCTAACTAAAGCATTACCTCTATGAATTCTACTTAACTGTTACCCTGATCCAAGCATGAAGGAAATATCACAGAATGGAATAACAAAAGATAGAAAACACATTTGCACATGGGAAAAGAATGGTACAGACTACCAAACCGATTACACAGTAATCCTTATAAAAAATGCAGGCATCAAGTTCTGCAAATTCTATTAAACAGCTCCAAGAAAATGTATTACAAACTGATCATCAAAATAAAAATACTTTCTCATAAGATTTTTCAACCCTTGTGTCTCTGATTACAACTGCAGTATATATAGGTGGCCTTGAGCTCTAGACTCGGCTCCTTCTCAACAGAAATTAGTTACAACCAATTGACACCTATCTAACAGCCAAAACGAACATCGTTTGTTGTTGCCATCCTTAAACAAATATCTACGGGACAGATTTTAACTGCCATTTCTAATTGCATAGCCGCTTCTCTACACAGTCCAACTATTTTAAGCAAAAGTACAAAAATAAAAAGATGTAGCTGCTTCCAGCCGGATTGCTTTCATGACCTCTTCAATTCCTGGATACATACACACTGATGCTTTTCTGTTTCCCCTGCACCATTTCACACTGTCTTTCCAAAAATGGGTTTGCAAGCCATCTGAGTATCTTCAAAGCTTAGAAACCAGGAGTATACTTGTATAGACAAGAGAACTAACTTGCCTAATAGTGGGATGCAAAAGACGTAAGAGTACCACGACCCTATTTCTGCGCTCTCACTTGATCATACCAATCGAGGAAATCACCAGCGCCGGAAGGAACATTCGTTCGGGTTTCCTTGGGTGGGGAAACAGGGGGCATCTCTTCGGTAGAGAGGATCCATTATTGGATTATATCTTCATCAGAGGGGATTTTCGGCTCCTCTTCCTCGTGGGATTTTCCTCCTTTCTGTTGCAGCAAATTCCAACACTCCTGTAGTGCCTCGGGCTCTTCTAGTTCTCTAGTAGAACTGTCTTCTGCTTGGTCGGAAAACATAAGAGGTGGGAGAGTATAATCCTCCATTATCTTGGACAGCACATGTTTTGGTGCAACTATTATCTCAGCCCCTTGCTCTCTCTCCATGTTTGTGATCTTGCATGCAAAAATAACCAAACAGATGAACTCACCACCCTTTGGGATTCGACGTAAGCTACAGGCCTAGAGAGTCAGGCTGATAACGACCAATAGTGATGGAGTCTCGATGCGAATTATGCTCTCATGATTCTCTGATTTAGACCTTCCAAATGATTTATCATGATGACTGAGGATAGGACTGACGTAATGCACTTACGACCATGCATTTCAGATCATACATAAAATACCCTTGACGGCGCTGAGGTGGCTTATCCCATATGGCCATCATTAATCTCTGGAGGATATGCCCCTTTCTCATGTGGGAACCGGCGATTGGATTAAGACCGCAGCCCCTTTTTCTACTTTTGTGGCTTCCCATTTTGTCACACATAGTCCCAAGTTTGACTATTGGATGGAATGTCCCAACCTACCGCAGCGATTTGAGATGCGGTTAAATTAACGGCGAGAAAAATTAGCGCGGTGATCTCAGGCCTTCGATTTTCCCTTGGTGAATTTATGAAGTTGATAGTTGCGTGATACATAACTCGACTGCGACGATTTGAAACCTGACATGTTTCGCGCTTGTTGGATCAACGCGGGGATTGTGCGCCGTAGATCTTCCCATATGTCGATCTCCGTCGTCGATTGATTTCCTCACTTTCCCACTGATTACCACCTGCTCATTATGTTATATTGCCTGCATCTTTGTTCGCGCAGTGGGCTCGGGACCGTCGATCTTTAGGGTATTCAATCTCAACTGTCGTTGCCTACTTTTCTTATTTTTGGCGCATTTAGCATGTTTGTTTACCTTATGACCTCTAAAATATGTCGGCTCCTCCCTGACTGCTTCATTCCTTGAACTGTTTCCCTACCATGCTGACCTTCGACTCCTCGGTCTCGGGGGAGGTAGTCCGAGAGCCGATTATCCACTCGGGTCTTGATTTTCATGAGGTCTTTCCACCCACGCCAAAAGTTGCCATATCATTCAGCACAATTTGAGTGCTAACAACTTTCATATATGAATGTTAGAGACAAGAGACACATGTCAATGCTTCCATATTGTTGGGGTCCATTTTGTCATCATTTTTTAACATCAAACACACTCTGATTGGCATTACTTTCACCATTTTTGATGTAATAAGTCATTATGCTTGGCATTCAGACCGTCAAATAGATCAGGTATGCATATATTCACATATCACATGAATTTTGGGTAAAAATCGTCATATTGTGATTTATTGATGTTTATTTGATGTTTCTTGGCGTGCTTGGAAAATCTATTTCATTCTAGTGGTTGTGGCTCTTAAACGGACCTCCATTTAGACGCATATTCACATTGAAAATGATCAGCTGTATTCAATCCACCGTTCAGACCTGCATTCAACCCACAAGATCGTTAGTTGAGATATTCATGGGCCGTTAGAAAGCGAACTATCACATGGGTTCTGTTTGGAACGTGGCTCTTATGGTGCGTGAGTTGGTGTTGTAGAAGATTCTTTCTCCTACATTCTCAGCTCGACAGCACATATCTCCCTGCCGACGTCAAAGGGGATTAACGTCTCAACGACCATGTGGAGGAAACTAATGCCGTGAACCTGGTAGATGCCTTGTGCATGTTGTAAATTGTTATGAGGCCGTTCCTTGGCCATGAGCTGTCATGAGATGCTGAGCAAAGCCATTTTTGGGCATTTAAGATTGTCTATTATTAGAGCAGTCGACCAATAAAGGGTCGACTCGCTCCCCCCAATTGTAAATCTATATATATAGTTGTCTTCGTGACTAAGACGAGTTAGTCTTAGTCTTGGGAGTCTTAGGAAGTGTTTAGTTTGTAATAGATACATAAATTCTGTAACTCTGTTTAATGTAATATACCTCTGTTTCAGTTTTATGAGATTTGAATAACATGCATGGTGATTGATTGATTAAGGTGCAGCCTCTGATTGTTGAGAAGGGCCCCTCAACAACCGGCGGTCTTCCATTTGTGCATATAATTTTTTTTTGTCTTCTGCAGATAAGTTGTGTATTTATTTAATTTATGTATTTATTTTGTATATGATATCTTTGTTCTGTAATGCATATGTTGTTTTACTGCTTATGTAAATGATACCTCTGTTTTATAATCTGTATGTTTAATTCACTGTTCATATTTTTGATATTTTCATAATAGTAATTGGTGACCGGTCATGCTTAGTTTGGCTAGTTTTCTTAGTCATGTTTAGTATGCTTAGTATACTTGAATTCAATTTGCTTAGTTTTCTTTTAGTTTTTACAACTAATTAGAGTTTAGTTAGTTTAACCCTCTAAGTTTATTTATAGTTATAAGTAGCTCTGATAAGTTTCTTATAGTTGTAGTTTAGTTCATTTCCTTTTAAGTCTCTCTCTATCACGTATTATGAACTAGGTTCCTTCCCTAGGCATAGAATAGTATAGCTTGCTTCCTATAGATTTCCTTTCTAAATACCATACTTATTGCTTCCTTTGCACTGTAGGATCATAGGCAGCAGTCGTCCAATAGTTAATATCATCCCATCTTCTCTTTCCTTTAGTTTAAATCGTTTTCTTCCATCCGGACTGTAATTGGGACTATCACTCAGACAGTCATTTGGATCCTCATTCGGACCTCAATACTTCTTGCACTGTTTCTTATTTTTAAATAGAATCCAATTTCTTATGTTTTTCAAATTGAAATATCTTTTACCTTTAATTAGTATTCTTAGGTGTTATTCAGATCTTTTTTTATATTGTATAGAGTCTTTCAAGTTTTTATCATCATTCTTATCTTCCATCTCATCTTCTTTAACTTTGCTTTAATTGCTTTTTAAAATTATTTCTTTCATGTTTGATTTGTCAAAATGTTACTGTTTCAGAACTTGTTAGTTTTAGGCTTAGGGTAATTCATTATATGTTCTTAAGATTTATTTTTGATTAGAACTAATAATTTCATTCTCCAAGTATTTTAGTTTTGATAGTTTTTCTGCTAAATATAGGAGTAGTTTCTCATTCAAACAGATAATAAAGATGTTCCTAAAATAAAGTTTGGTTCAGTAATAAATATATCTTTATCAAGTTTTCTACTTGCTTCTATATAATATATCTTTATCAAGTTTTCTACTTGCTTTCAAATCAAATTCAGAGATAAATATCTTTATTAAGTTTTCTACTTGTTTCTAGATTTCATTAGTTGTACATCATTTTGCTTATAGACAAAAAATAGATCATAATGTTTAAAGTTAATTGTAATTGGTCTCTTTGTAGTTTACATCTCTTTGTTGAGATTAGGTTAGATTTATTTCCATTTTGTTTTGTTGTTACATTTGAGATTCACTTTGATACATTCACTCCAGTTCCTATCACATTTGACGTACAAAATCAAGGAGAATGGAATTAGATACTTATTGTAGCTTTGAAGTATTGATGGCATGCATGAATAGTTGTTGAATTCACTAAGTAGTTTGTAGTTTCTATTTTAAGTTAAGTAATTTCCAATTCCATCAAACCAGTTTCAGTTCAATTTAGTTTTCTCTCTCTTTGAATAATATTGTTGTTTTTATACCTTTCAGTTCTTATCCATAGAATAGGGTAGAAGATCTTGATACTATTATGATTTGTTGGCTTAACTAGGTCTAATTAAGTTCCTTTGTTGTCTTTCTGAAGTTTGACTCTGTTTTTCATTTTGAAATATCTTTCGATCTCTTCTTTATTAAATATTTCTAAGGTCTGACAAGCCGAAATTTAGGTGCCATTTTTCCTCAGCATATGCTGTGCCTCATCTCTAATATTACCAACCCTGGTCAATAATTAAATATTTTGGCAATTCCTTAAGACAGTAATTACACCCCAACATTTTGGCGCCATTGACGGGGAGTTGTAGATAGGTAGGTAGAATTCAATTGTAGATAGATAGAACCTTATCCTAAAAACTTAGGGATAGATTTGAATTCTCTTCTTTTGAAATTTAGAAATAGGCTGGTGGCGGGTGAGCGGTAGGATGAGAGGTAAGAACCCGTGCATTTTTTATAACATGCATCCCCAAAACCCAACACTAGTAGTGATGAAATTAGAATTTATTTCAGTTATAGTTTGCTTTTCATGAATAGGTCTAGAACTCGCAAGGTAGATTTATTAAAACTAAAATTGATACTAAAATTCCTACTAACCTATACGGGGGGCGTGCCACCCCAACTACTAACTCAACAGAAAGGTATTGGAAGACACCTAAAGAGGATAGTCCTACTTGGAAAGAAAAGGAAATCCTTTCTGGAAACCATTTAGGGGAAACTTCCATTAGAAGAACCTCAAGCTCATATTGAGACTAAACTAAGACAAGAGGATACTCAAAAGGATAAAACTTTAGGACCTCTCAACCCTCCATTAATTTTTCAATAGTAGGTGGTCCAAACTTAGTAAATTTTGTTGATCCTACACAAATAGATGCTCGTTTGAGAGTTCTGTGAACATACTTATCTCACAGATTGAGACAACAACAGTAGGACCTTCAAAACTGGATCCCCACGTAGTTGGTAATTCCCCTCCTAAAAAGAAGAATATTCTTCCTAAGACAGAACGTTGGGATACCCCATATTCACCAAGAACGGAACCACCTAGGTATTCTCTCTTTGGAAATTGAATCTTCATGGGTGATGAAAAGGAAGATCATGTCTGACATGATGAAGAGGAAGGGGAGGTTAGAACTGAAGGAACCCTCGGGTTCCCTATTCTAGACACTGCACAAGATGTAACTATGAAAAACATCCCTCCCTCCTCACTACCGACCTTCTATGGGAAAAGTAGTGAGGATCTGAATACATTCTTATTCGAGGTTGATATTTTGTGTAGGAGTTATAATTACCTACAAGATGGCCAAAAGATAAAACTTTTTCTTGCCACATTAAAAGATTATGCTCTTCAATGGTTTACGGGATTAGGAAGATCTAGTATTGAAACTTGGGAAGATATGAAGAATGCATTTCTACAAAAATATCGGGATTACTATAAACCTAAGGACTCTTGCAATGATAATTTCAAAATGAAACAACTTGAAGACGAGAGCCTAGAAGACTATCTCGAGAGATTTAACTATGTGTTACACAAATCTAAATATAGTGATCTTCGGGAAGATGTAGTAAGAACACTCTTCCTTAAGGGAATCTCAGAAGAATTCTTAGAAAACCTTAATCTCATGGAAGCAGGAGACATTTTTCATAAGTCTTTTGCACAGATTTGTGAACTATGTAGGAATTACTCTAGGAGCAGAGGGAAAAGTGGAAGACATTCTTGATAATTTTATGCTAGGAACCTAAAAGGAAACACATCCGGTCCTGGTGGAGTTACAAGGGTAGAGTTGGGAAACCTATTAGAAAATTTTAAAACAGATATCCTAGAAGTAATGGGTTCTCAACTAGATGCACTACAAGTTAAAAAGAGGCAAGATGAAGAGTGTGCAACAATGAGTGTTTTCTATCCCAGCTGTAGAACTAAATATCCTCAACAAGAATATTCCTTGAATAATGTTCCAATTTATCACCTTTGTGCGGAAGAACATCCAACTGATAATTTCCCATTGCTTCCTGGGTTGCAAGCTGTATACAAGAGTGGAAACTTTGGTGAGACATATAGGAGGCCTTGGCAACCTAGAGATCAACCATCATATCAATATCCATCATCACAATCTCCACTCTATTACTATCCTTATCAACCTCCTCAACAGTGGAACATTTCAGGTTGGCAAAATTGGCCACCACAATACCCTCCTCAGAATGTTCAACAACAGCAATGGCCACATGGATGGAGAGGACAAGCTTATGCTCAAACACCTCCTCCTGTGCCTAACTATCCTTACCCACCTAATATTCAACAACTCTTGCCTAGATTTGTACCTCCTTCACTACCCCCTATCCCAAATCAACCTCACCATTTCCAGAAAATGAATCCTCCAAGACTCACAATATTACCTGCACAATTGATACCAAATCCTAAGAATAAACCGACCCAATATTTTAATAGCATTGGGTTTTTACCTCTTCCATCATATGCCTTTTCGGCTGCACCAATACATGAGATTCAACTGCGGCCTGGAAGAGTTCTACAAGATCATCCCAAGTCATCAATTGTTATCCGAGAAGAGAATGGAGAAGTTAAAACAATTGATGATTCTCAAATCTCCTTTGTTGCAAATGGAGATAGACTTAGACTTTATCATCAACCGATATCTAAACAAGATTTTGTGCAGAATGCCTTACAACAAAAAGAGATGAAGCTGGTGGAAGAGGAAGTCACTCCTCCTTCCCCTGGTTCTTGAATTATCTAGGGTTATCTTTGTTGGTATGTATGTAAATATATTTTTCTTTTTCAATAATGAGGAGTCATTTCGAACAACTGATTGCATTTTTACGGCAAATTTATTCAGATGATCAGCTTATGAAATTTTGTTAATTAAAAACAAGAAGACTCTTCTCCTTTCCTTAAATTTTGAAAATTTTGCATAACTTTCTTTGTACATATGCTATTGTTTTGAATAAGTTTAAATCATCTAGCTAGTGGTTTTGTACTTTGATTACAAGAACCTTATAATCAGCTCATGCAATATTATCTGAAAAGGGAAGTGCTCTGAAAGAAATACTTATGATCCTCCTTCTCTTTTGATTATTGTTGAAAATCAAAAACTTACAGTAAAGGATAAGATGTTCTTTATATCACCCCAACCACTTTCTTTTATGATTCTATATATGGTATTTGATTCAGACATGCACATTTCTGATTTAGCATTAGAACAACTGCTTAAAGACCTACCTTAATCATTATGATCTCCCAAAAGTTCTATCTTACACCTATGGATCACTGGCTCATCCTAGACTCATTATCAAAACTTGTCTCCTAAAGCATCTTTTAAAGGTAGCTCAAAAGTGAATGATATTTCTATTTTGTAGGGAACGTTACTGACTTTTTATGAAGAAGATAGACTGAGAGGTCAAAGAATAGCTTTAGGTTATTATCTTTTGACATGATCTATAATATAGGCCATTTTTAATAAAATTACTCATAAGGGTCGTTCGAATTTTTTTTTTTTATGTGTTTAGTAGGCTTAGCACACTCTAGTGCCAACCAAATTCGTTACAGAAAATACATATATATCATTATACGAGGCAAACCCACCGGGGTACTGAATAGGCTTGCTGGCAGCGGGTCCATGCTAAGTAAAATATTAAACAAGGAAGCTCGGTAAATGCAAATGAACCCGCCGGGGTACTGAATAGGCTCGCTGGCAGCAGGGCTATGCTTGCATGGTACCAAGATAAACCCACCAGCGTGCTGAACAAGCCTGCTAGTAGCGGGGCAATATCGGGTAAAAGAGGTTTGGTTAATGCATCGCTATGCACATGACTCATAAAAAACCCTGAGTATATAAACATATGTTAGGCCAATTATTTATACTGTCATTAGAGAATAGCTGTAAGTTGGACTTGGACCTTGTCATTTGATTCACACAATACCTAGGATATGGCCATCCTAGAAATGGGACCCATAATTATAGAAGTCTCATGAACTCTACGGTGAACCTTATTTATATTCTTTGGATGACAAGAAATCTTTACAATGAGTCATGGATGACTAGTTTTCCTATGGAATTTTTTGCATCAATTATACTATCATTCTTCATATGGTCTTCTTAAGCACTGTCGTGTTCTTTTTGATGAATGTACATATCTGAATCATCTACATTTACTAGTTAATATTTTATTTTCTTATGAAAATTATTGCAGCATTTTTAGAATCTATCGGAAAATTTTTCAATTGAAAATACTTGAATATTAATCAATTTTTCTTTGATGGCTTGAGGACACGTCATATTTTCGGTTTGGGGGAGGATCAAAACTATTTTTACTTTCTGAATATTGATGAAATTTTTTATGTATCTCTGATAAAATAATAGGTGTTTTTAGGATAACACAAAAAGCAGAAAGAAGCTTGTTCTAATCAATGACAAATAAGAAGGAACGTGACTTAAAGTTCCAGAAAATCAGGTTTACAACATCTCTTGTGTGCTGACAAGTTCCAGAAAAATTCTCTACATAATCAGCAGCAGTTAGATCCATCAAAGCACATTTTGGTACAAAGGTCTGTATGAAGGGTTGAATGAAGGGTCGAATGCCAATCCCAATGAGCTGACAAATGAGGCAAATGAATAAGCGATATGAATGAAGTGCCAAATGCAACCATAGCTTGTAATGATACTTATAAGTATGCTAATATATTTTGATTTTTGCTGATATATCTAATCAACTAATCATATCAAGGACCAAATTAAAAGACATATTTTCATACTCATCCCGTCTCATCAAATAAATTGGTCAATCATACATTTTGGGCATTATCATATGATCCTTATCCTCCATTTAAGAGTTATCGTGCCATCTATCATTCATTCACTAAGACATTATCATTTTTTATGTGTAATTATGTCTCTAATCTCATAATAAAAATTATGTTCAACCTATCCAAAGTTTTACTTTGGACATGGTTGAATACATTACAAGCCATACGAATTCATAATTACATAGTTCTAAGGTGGCACACGACTCAAGGGAGATTAATGATAGCATATCACTCATACATGCTAAATATCCTTCCACGACCATTCAACAGCTCAAATGGACCTCGATTTAAACCTACCCCTTGCATAAATTCTGCTTCATCCTGCTCATTTTTCTCTGCCCTGAACCTGTCAAGCTCCATCTTCTACAATCTCATGCATCTATCCATCTGCATCCCTCAAACCTCTGTTCAATATGCCTATCCGTCACGAGCCTGGCAGTTACTAGGACCTACTTCGCATTCCCAAATTCAAAGATTGCCGTGAAATATTCTTATGAGTTGGATGGGGTCCATTCCTTTGCCTCCTCCAAGATCACGACCACGAAATCTCCCTTCTCTTTGCAAAAGGGTTTGATGGTCAGACAGCCAGGATCAACCATCTAACCTTCCCTGTGATGGAAGAATCCATTACATCAGCCACGAAACTGCCTAGGGAAGGTGCCCGTTGGCACAAGCATATTTTCCTTCCACGAACGGAGCTCCTGTTTACCCTTAAGGATAAATATCAACACATTGCTGGCATAAAAGGGTTCCATAGAGAATGGGTTAAGCCTGAATATCTCGGGCCCCTGACTGTCATCATCAAATTGATCACTTGTGAGGGTAAGTGCAACATTTTTAAAGCTTTCCACTTCCGATTATTGGCACATTTTGTTAATAATCAGGCTCTTAACTTTCCCTTCTATTTCCTGAAAAGCTTAGAGAAAATGTCTATCCAAGTTAGGAAGAATACCACTAACCCCTCTGGAAGCCTGTACCACTATTGTTTGATCAAAATCCTGATCACTCATCAATTAGAAGAAAAGGGGCAAACCTGGGAACTTTTTGTCTTTGAAACCTTGAACCCTCATCTAGTTAAGAAGCCCACCGTCAAATCCCCTACCTCTCTTAAATGCCATCGTTTCCTACCCCGTGCTAATGAGCTGTCCCAAAGCTCTACCCAAAAAGAAAAATTTGCAAGTCTGTAAGGTTTAGTGAGGATGCCTCGGGAGAAATACACCCTATTCATCCATCATCCCCTAAGCATGTCCAAGAAGACACCACCACGAAACCCCCATTCTTTTCACTCATACCCTCAAATTCAAGAAGGGATAATCACGACTAGACAGTCGACCCGACCATCGTCCAGTCTGACAACCAGACCATTGTTCAGTCCAACAATCAGTCAGTCATTGAGCCAATGCACCCAGACAACCCTGATGACCAAGCAAATGACCCTGCCTTGGAGCCTGCATCTGCACATAATGAAGATAAGGCCCCTAAGGCACACATTACACCTGTCGATCTTGAACCTGCTCTAAAAGGATCAAGCCCTCAAAAGGACCCTGTGTCCTTAACAGAAGTATTTGTTCCACTCTAGCAGACGGTGGATAGATTAACCCAGGACGTAGCAGAGCTAAGAAGCCAGAATGAAAAGTATGAAGAGATCATTTCTGGGCTTTGTCAAGAGAACAAGGACTTGCGTTTCCAGGTGAAATGTGTGGAAAATTTAAATGAAGCTAAAACAACCTCCAACCTCTCTCTCTGATTGAAGTATGATAATTTGAAGGATCAGCTCCAGAAGTTTAGAGCTAAAAACACTCCCTCATCCAAGTCGAAGGCAGCTGCTACCATAGCTCATCCTTCTTACTAAATTTTTCTCTGTTTGCTCAATAGGACCTTGCATATCTCCAGTTTGGGGGAATGTTGGCGTCCATTTTGTCATCATTTTTGAACATCAAACACACTCTGATTGGAATTACTTTCACCATTTTTGATGTAATAAGTCATTCTACTTGCCATTCAGACCATCAAACAGATCAGGTATTCATATATTCACACATCACATGAATTTTGGGTAAAAATGGTCATATTGTGATTTATTGATGTTTATTTGATGTTTCTTGGCTTGCTTGGAAAATATATTTCATTCTACAGGCTGTGGCTCTTAAACGAACCTCCATTTAGATGCATATTCACGTTGAAATGATTAGTTGTATTCAGTCCACCGTTCAGACCTACATTCAACCCACAAGATCGTTAGTTGAGATATTCTCAGGTCGTTAGAAAGCGAACCGTCACATGGTTTCTGTTTGCAATGTGGCTCTTATGGTGTGTGAGCTGGTGTTTTGGAAGACTCTTTCTCCTGCATGCTCAGCTCAACAACACATATCTCCCTACCCACGTCAAAGGGGATTAACGTATTAACGACCGCGTGGAGGAAACTAATGCCGTTAACCTAGTAGATGCTCTGTGCATGTTGTAAACTGTTATGAGGTTTTCCCTTGGCCATGAGCCGTTGTGAGCAGCTGAGTAGATCCGTTTTGGGGCATTTAAGATTGTCTATTATTAGAGCAATCGACCACTAAAGGGTCGACTCGCTCCCCCCAATTGTAACTCTGTATATATAGTCATCTTCATGACTGAGACGAGTTAGTCTTAGTCTTGGGAGTCTTAGAAAGTGTTTAGTCTGTAATAGAAACATAAATTCTGTAACTCTCTTTAATGTAATACACCTCTATTTCAGTTTTATGAGAGTTGAATAACATGCGTGGTGATTGATTAATTAAGGCACAGCCTCTGATTGCTGAGAAGGGCCCCTCAACAACCAGTGGTCTTCCGTCTGTGCATATAATTTGTTTTTGTCTTCTACAGATAAGTTGTGTATTTGTTTAATTTATGTATTTATTTTGTATATGATATCTTTGTTTTGTAATGTATATGTTGTTTTACTACTTATGTAAATGATACCTCTATTTTATAATCCGTATGTTTAATTCATTGTTCATATTTGTGATATTTTCGTAATAGTAATTGGTGACCGGTCATGCTTAGTTTTCCTAGTTTGCTTAGTCACGTTTAGTATGCTTAGTATACTTGAATTCAGTTTGCTTAGTTTGCTTTTAGTTTTTACAACTACTTAGAGTTTAGTTAGTTTAATCCTCTGCGTTTATTTATAGTTAGAAATAGCTCTAATAAGTTTCTTATAGATGTAGTCTAGTTCATTTCCTTTTAAGTCTCTCTCTATCATGTATTATGAACTAGCTTCCTTCCCTAGGCATAGAATAGTATAGCTTACTTCCTGTAGATTTCCTTTATAAATACCGTACTTATTGCTTACTTTGCACTGTAGGATCATATGCATCAGCCGGCTAGTAGTTAAGATCATCCCATCTTCTCTTTCCTTTAGATTAAATCATTTTCTTCCATTCGTACTGTCATTCGGACAGTCATCCGGATCGTCATTCGGACCTCAATACTTCTTGCATTGTTTTTATGTTTAAATAGAATATAGTTTCTTAGGTTTTTCAAATTGCAATATATTTTACCTTTAATTAGAATTCTTAGGTGTCATTCAGATCTTGTTTTATATTGTATAGAGTCTTTCAAGTTTTTGTCATCATTCTTAGCTTACATCTCATCTTCTTTAACTTTGCTTTAACTGCTTTTTAAAATTATGTCTTTCATGTTTGATTTGTCAAAATGTTACTATTTCAGAACTTGTTAGTTTCAGTCTTAGGTTAATTGATTATATGTTCTTAAGATTTATTTTTGGATTAGAACTAATAATTTAATTCTCCAAGTATTTTAGTTTTGATAGTTTTTCCGCTAAATATAGGAATATTTTCTCATTCAAACAGATAATAAAGATGTTCCTGAAATAAAGTTTGGTTCAAAAATAAATATATCTTTATCAAGTTTTCTACTTGCTTCTATATAATATATCTTTATCAAGTTTTCTACTTGCTTTCAAATCAAATTTAGAGATAAATATCTTTATTAAGTTTTCTACTTGTTTCTAGATTTCATTAGTTGTACATCATTTTGCTTATAGATAGAAAATAGATCATAATGTTTAAAGTTAATTGTAATTGGTCTCTTTGTAGTTTACATCTCTTTGTTGAGATTAGGTTTGATTTATTTCCATTTTGTTTTGTTGTTACATTCGAGAGTCACTTTGATACATTCACTCCAGTTCCTATCACATTTGACGTACAAAATCAAGGAGAATGGAATTAGATACTTATTGTAGCTTTGAAGTATTGATGGCATGCATGAATAGTTGTTGAATTCACTAAGTAGTTTATAGTTTCTATTTTAAGTTAAGTAATTTCCAATTCCATCAAACCAGTTTCAGTTCAATTTAGTTTTTCTCTCTCTTTGAATAATATTGTTGTTTTTATACCTTTCAGTTCTTATCCATAGAATAGGGTAGAGGATCTTGATACTATTCTGATTTGTTGGCTTAACTAGGTCTAATTAAGTTCCTTTGTTGTCTTTATGAAGTTTGACTCCATTTTTCATTTCGAAAGATCATTCGATCTCTTGTTTATTAAATATTTCTAAAGTTTGACAAGCTGAAATTTAGGTGCCATTCTACCTTAGCATATATTGTGCCTCAACTCTAAGATTACCAACCCTGGTCGATAATTAAATATTTTGGTGATTCTTTATGACAATAATTACACCCCAATACATATATGAATGTTAGAGACAAGTAAGAACAAGATAACCTCTGTAATCATAAGAATATAAATCCCATTGCAACAAGAGCAAGGTGCTCATGATAATTATTTCATGATTATAAGATTGCTCAAAGCCATATAAATATTGAGTAAAATATGATTGAAATAAACATGACATGATATATATGAAAATAAATCAAAATGTTTAATATGATCAACATATAACAAATTATGATCAACTCATGATATCACTTATAAAATGGTCTTAATCAAGGGTTCATTTCTTGTTAACACTATGTAAATATGCAAGAGATGAGATGCCCTGGAAATGTCAATGCTTCCATATAGGAATGTTAGAGACAAACAACACATGTCAATGCTTCTATATATGAATGTTAGAGGAAAATAGCACAGGAACTAGATACAATATCTGCAATACATGAGAAAGAAACTCTATCCCAATTAAAAAATTATGACAAGTCAAAAAATATGATATCACATAGATTCAAAAAATTGATTTTACTCAAGAATTTAATTAACAAGAGCATATAATGATCATAAAGATATTACTTGTAAAAAAAATAATGAAATTGCTTTTACACAAAGGTAAGCAATAACCCATAAATAAATCAAATACTAATCACAAGATAACACATATGAGATTGTTCTTATAAAATTGCTTTTATAAACATGACATGATTAGAAATCAACATGATTAAACAAAAAAGAACAAATTAGTTATTAAGTATCTTGTTAAAATATTAAGCATTAGATGGTTTATAGCTATCATCATGACAAAATACTAGAGATCCATGCCCTTAAAATATGCTAATGTTTCCATATAGAAATGTTATACAAATATATATCAAGAACAAGAAATAATCTCTTAATAAACATGACTAAAAGCAAAACCTAAATGGAAAAAATGAATAAAAAAAAACTTAAATACTTTACCGTATTAATCTGAATCTGCAAAAAACACAGTTAGAAAAATAGTAAAGGAAAGAAACTTTAACTTAAAACCCTTGGATTGAGTGCCTAGACTTGCCCAGACTTCTGTTTTGTTGGCAATAGTAAATCCAGAACAGCTTTTCCAGTTCCAAAAATAGGTTATAGTAAAAATTCCAGTAAAAATTGATCGAGTTATGGTCATGCGCAGGTCTGCCAACAGGAAACCTACACACATATACTGATATGTGCAGGTTCTGCTCAACAAAAGTTGCGGGTATGCGCGGGTTGACAATATATCCAGCCACGGGTGCGCAGGTTGCGGTGTAGAGGAGTCACGGCTACACGCGGGTCTCTGTACTGTGAAGTCATGGGTCTGTCGAAGCATGCGCAAGTTCAACATAGGAACAGTCGCAGGTGTCTAGTATAAGGCAGAAAACAATGTCAAATCTGCTGAAGACGGAAACTTGCGCAAAGTCTACCAAACTTGGACGAAAATTGCCGTTTTGACAACCGGAAGATAGATGTTCTTGACGAGAATCAAAAAATCATATAGATCTACAAAAACAACATCAAGAAACCCTTGAAAAATTTCTACAAAACTCTACACGACAAGGTTAGGGTCAGAAATAAAAAATCTACAAGAAATAATCAATGCCCAAATGACAAAATATTGTTTGAAAGAAATAGAAGGTGCTAGATCATAGAAACAAGCTCTGATAACATGTCAGAGATATGGATCTAACTAAACTAGCTTACATATCTATGCAAAACAATAATATATCAACAATAAGTACAGAAAGAGTACAAGAGAAAATAGTACACCAGATATACGTGGTTCACCCAATTGGGCTACGTCCACACGAAGGTAGTCTTCTATTATCTCCATAATATCTCCCTCAAGCTTACAAGAGAGCAATGCTAATAACCCCAATACAATATAGATAGATCATGATGAGTGATACACAAATGGATGATCCACAATGGATGAATGGATGATTCACACAGGAATGAATATGCTCCACACAAGGATGAATGGGAAAGACTCCCTTGACTCTATTATATACCAAGAGATGATGAGGAATTACTCTCACATACTACATGTGGGATAATATAATTCTCCATAATAACATCTCTTTATATAATAATGAATATCAAGAGTATATTTTACCATAATGAATATGGGATCAATGTATTACTCGTTTACAGAAGATTGTGGATATCTTCCGCCATAATACAAAGACATTATTACCTTCCAAGGAATATAAAATATTCCAACACTAAGGTAGGTAGAATTGGGGGGTTGTTGTGACATTAACAAATGGTATAGTCTAAATATTCTACATTTACAACCTTTTCTGAGTATATTTTCCATCTATTTTTGTTCGTATTCCGGTTGGAAATGTTTGAGGGTGCCATGGGGGTATTTGAGGGTGCTGAATCTATTTATGGATTCAAAAATACAATTTAAACATGTAGAAATTTGGATTTTACCAAAAAAAAATAGCAGATTCGAACCAAAACCCACCGTAAAGTCGAAAACTTAGAATAAATAGACTACTCCTTAACAATTTAAATGGAAAAGTGACTATGCTACTAAAACTATTATACCTTGTAAACTAGGATTTTTTCTCCTTCTATAATAATAGTCGTGTAATGTCCCCAGTTTGGCCCCATGGCATTAACATTATAAATGATGTAATATTGTTATGAAATCATGGTGAGGAGCTCAAGGTCAAGGCCCCACCATCGATTTAGTGATGCATATGGTTTGCATGCTAGCAATGCACATTGGAAATTCAAATATCATGTAATATGCATTTTAATAAAAATACCCACAACTAGCTATGCAATGGAACAAAGAGATGGGGGCATGATTTCACAAGGAATAGGGATGGAAATTATTCCAACCCTTGAGCCAATGGTGTTAATCCATGTGTCAATGAGAAAACCCATAAACCCTCAACTACCCATTTTGGGTTATGGACCCAATCATTTAATTATTCCAAGAGTTGGTTGAGGCAGTTAATGCCTTGGGGAATGGGAGGTATGGCTGTCCAAATTGAGGTATGGGCAAGCCACCCTGTATGGGAAATCGAGTTTTGCTTCTTGGGTAAGAAAAGAGCCATGAATTTCTCCCCAAGCCACCATCCATCAACTAGTCTTCCTCCCTCACGAGTTTGGAAACACCTGGGCGTTTTCCTCCATGGTTTTTCTATGTTTACTTCTTTCTCAGCTGAGAGAAGGGAATTTTTGTGTTATATACCAGTTGGGAAGAAAGAGGAAATCGATTTGGGGGTGTATAGAGGCTCTTTGGCCCACTGAATGCTGTTATATCTGTGGGAGAAACCGTTTTCTCCCCTATAGTTGAATTTCCTTCTCCTAATCCGTTTTGGGGTGCCCACGATTTGGGGAAAACCCATGGCCATATTATTTGTAAATACCATTGTTTAAAATGGGTATCCCTGCCCTATGTCTATGCTTGGTGTGGGAGAGAAGAGTATGTTGGGTATGGGTTACGGGTATCCATGGCTTTGGCTTGAGCTTGAGTGTAAGCCTCCAGGGTTCAAGTGTAGTCTAATAAACCCAGTTGGACTGGCTTGGCTGAGATGAAATGGTTAATGGGCTGTGTGTGAGCTGGGATGTTCCCTTTCCTTGTGAGAATCATGCCCAGCTTGGGGGTGGCCTTCGGACGAACTCAGTATAAGATGTCGAAGAGCCTATGGTTGGGTGGAATGTTGCAGCGACATAGCTAGTTGCTTGGGACAATTGCACAATGAAGATAAGTGTTTTTTGTCTATGTATTTACTTCTGAAATGCATCAATTTGATGACTGTTTTGATATGCTAGATGGGCATGAATTGTGTGTGTGGATTAGTTTTAAATTTCGCTGTGCATATTTGTTTGATTTACATCTGCACACTTTTGTTTTTTTAATTGTATGCATCTAATGAATGGGATGAGTTTTATGAAAAGCCCCATAGATTGGTAGCATGTTCCCTTTCTTGCATTGGGTCAGCAGGTGGGTACATTACAAGTCGAATATCCTCTATATATCATGAAACATTGGCTATAAAATTGTTTCTTAAGCTTGTATTCAGCTCAAAGCATAGTATTAATATTTGAGTACTAATACGAATATGAATTCAATTTGGTACAAAAAAATACATAAATAAAATTTATGGTACAACTAAAATATGAAAGTAGACATCTCATAAATACAACGACATACATTATTTAAATTTTAGAAAATTTAAAAATATACATGGCATATAATTTAACAACATGAAAATAGATTATTTTTAATAAGTAGGTATTGGCTCATGGCCTTCATGTATGTATTTTCTTAATGTTGAGTATCCAATGTGGAACAATAGTAACAAATTTTAATAAGAAGGTATGGGCTCATGGAATTCATCTATGTATTTTCTTATTGTTGAGTATGTAATATGTGTAACTTAAACTTTCATTTAAAATATTACGTGGAACAATAGTAATAAATTTGTTTGAAATTATTACTATTTTTTGTGTGTCTAGATTTGATTTTACATATAGGCATAAGATTTATGAGTGTGGCCATTGTCTTGTAATGGTGAATTTACAAATAATATGATACTTGAGTTATCGTTAGATAAATGCATGTATGATAGCTCCACTGTTATATTAATAATTAATAAATAGTTTAATTTTTAAAGTTAAATTCCAAGCTTAGCATTATTAGCTATTTTAGTTGAAATTACACTTTTATTTGAACAATTAAATTTTAATAGTAATATTTTGTGATTATTTTGAAATTTAATATTATAAATATATTTAAGTATTTGGTTAACTTGTAAAGTTTATCATATCAATGTTATGTTGAATACTCATAGAATTTCAAATTCCATGTGAATTTTTGTACACAAACTCCCAATATTGTTGAACCATTCTACTGAAGGAATTGGGTTGCAAAGAAATAACAATAAATTTAAATTCAAAGTGATTGTAAGGCTAGAGGGATGTTTGTGCTTTAAAGAAACTTGGTGAACATATATCAAGGTTGAGATAATCTAGAAGATAGTGGGTCTTGATTTTTTTTTTAAATGTTCAATCATGGTTCACCCTTTGTTAGAGGGCTACATTCGCCGAGAGAAATGCCAACACTTGCTATTCCGAAGAATCAAGGTATGGCTAGAATTACAATCATTACATAGTCAAAGTTGGCTCCTAAGGAGAAAGTGTAACAAAGCAAGATTTGAATCTGGGTGGGGATGATAACAACATTCCTCCCAACCACCCGATCTACACTCAATTGACTAATTTGATAAAGAATAAGTTTCTTGAACTTCATTAATTTAATAATTATATAAAAATTAGCGTACGTATTGAGACATAAGCAATGGTTTAACAAAATGAAAGTTCTTAGAATTTCATATTGGAATAATGCCCAAAATAATGGTGTGCATTTTAAAGATAAAGATGATAAAATGTATGCTTAGAGATCAATAATTAAAATTTTAATTGGGAATTTAAATTTGATATGCATATACCCAAATGCAAAATGTTGATTTAGTAGAACTCTATCCCCAAACCAATTCATTGAAAAACTCAACATGATTAGAGAAAATGATTTTTACATTCCCTATGAAATTTCTCAAAATAAGTCCGCTAAACAAGAAATAAAAGGATAAGCAAGACATAAAACGTTTCACGTTCAAACAAACTGCTTCATTTTCAAGCATAACCCATGATCAAAACCCAAGGACATAAAGATCCATTGGATAAAGGCTTTAACATCTATGAGCCACTTCGAAGAGGAGCATTAGCATTCGATTACCCTGTAATATGCGTTAATGGTTGGCATTGTTTTATTTGCATGTATTCTTACATTGACATCTTGTCTAGCTATTCATCTAATAAGAAGCATATCTTTCTTCAAACTTTTCTCATGTGTCCTTGTCCCAATCCTAAGGAATTTTGCATGCCTCTACTAAGTTGAGTCATGAATCATGAGAAAATACCATCTTGAATGACAATCTAGAAAGTATTGAAATGATGTTAAGTGGGTTATATCATGATCTCTTCAAGTGATAAATTAATGGTTGTTCTTGAATCCTTGGTAGTGAGTGAGCTTCATGTGTCCAAGGATAAAGAGTCGTAATCTATGAATGAAAATTAGAATGGATTACTTTTAATAATGCATTAATAATGAGGCACTAAAAATTATTAAATAAATACTTATGTTTTCTAGCTGCTAAATGAAGGGGGCATGCATATATCTACAATGTGGCTATACAAATAACATATATGTGCTAAGAAATTCTAATTACTTTTAATAATGCACTAATAATGAGGCACTAAAAATTATTAAATAAATACTTATGTTTTCTAGCTGCTAAATGAAGGGGGCATGCATATATCTACAATGTGGCTATACAAATAACATATATGTGCTAAGAAAAAATATTAACATACCAAATATAAATTAGTCTTTATGAATGCGGTTTTAACCTAGATAGTTGATGCATACTTTAATGAAATAAATCTCATCATTTTATCATCTTGGCACAACATATAAAATTCATTAGTTGGTGCATAGGCATGACTACTAAAGCCCTCATTAGGAAAAAAAATTATAGCACATACTATATGTTGATCCAACAATATCTAGTAGAGACTTGTGGATTTTCCCAATGTGTGCAATTTGTTGAGACCCCAAAAACCCCATTATTCCATTGATATTAGGACTCTTTTAAATTTCTAATTGAGTATGTTGAGTTGTGTTTTGTTTTCCTTTGGCCTTACTATGTTAAATTTTAATTAGTTTAATTAATGATCACTTGTTAATGCATTTCAACATTGTTTATGATAGTTTCATCAATGGTCTACCTCGCAAAATCATTATTCCTATATTCATAATATTGCATATATCATAGCTTTCACTTGTGCACCACTATGATTTAATTGACTTGAACTTGTTAGAAAGTGCTTTGTAATTCTCTTTAGGGTACTCAAGTTGTTTTGCATCATTGATGGTCTCAAAACTAAGTTTTGGGTACAATCGACAACATCGTGAACGGTCATTTTGAGGTGCAGTAGAGGCCAACAAATCCTTTTAATTGCTTATGAATCATGTCTACATTTTTTAGCAGATTTAAACATGCTTAAAATATATCTAAACAAAACTTGGTTTCAACAAAGTAGTACTTCAAATAAAACCTTAGCATTCATTTAAAAAATATCTCTATATGCAAATTAAAAGTCTTGACCAAAATATTACTTCAACCTCCCAAAAAGTTATTTGGAGTTTTTGAAAATTACAAACTCATTACAACTTTTAGAATCATGTTCCAACGATATGTAAGTATCAAAATGCATGTTCACACTGCCATGCCAATACACTAGTTTGGGACTTTGAAGAGCATAAAATACATGCAAATGGCTTTAAGAAGGGTTGTACAACAACTCATTTGAGTACCTTAATGTTTCTTTATACCCTTAAAAAAGATGAGGCCTTTCGAAAGAGTTACAAGTTCAAGAAGAGAAGTGAGGCCTTTAAAAAGGGAAATTTGTGTTTATATAATTCAATTAAATTGATTTAGCTTCACCAAAAACAATTGACCCGGAATCAATCATGATTAGGATTTTTTTTTCAAAGATGCCTTTCATTACAATAATTTTTGTACTGTTCTAAAGAAAAAATCAAAAACCCAATTTCACAATTGGTTTTTTCGGATCTTCTCTCTTCACATATTAGAATGCCAATTTCACAATTGGTTTTTTCGGACTTCTCTCTTCCCATATTAGCATGCTAAATTCAAAATTATACCTAATTAGGGTACTATAATTACGGTACTATCAATGCTGGCTATTCGTTACGTCCATGAATAACCTCCCCAAAATAGTGGGGCCCAACAACAAGAGCAATTACCAGAAATTACAAGAAACTTAACCTACTGAACCTAAGGGACCTAAATATAGCTCAAAGGTCCGTCCCTCCTCGTCGAGCTCGCCTCCCTTCACGTTCGAATAAATATTAAATTTACATGACCATGGATCCTTTTGACATGGGGCATATTTGACTTCAGATAATTTTAAAGCTCAGATGGGACCCTCCCTCCCCTGGGCCCCAGTCTCTCATCGAACTTGCCTCCTTAAAGATCGAATAAATCTTAAATTTACAAAACCTTAAATTTAAATGACCATCGGCCCTTTTATCTTCGGGTCAACGAAAGCATTTGAATGTTAATAAACATTTTCCCACTTGTTTAAACTGTTTATGGTGTGAGCACGACTCTTGGAAATAAAGCACCGAAATAGTTAGTTGTTTAAATTGTTTATAGTGTGAGCATGACTAATCGGAAATAAAGCACCAGAAGAATAGTGATTAATTGCTTTTAAAAAAGTGGTTAGAAAGATTAAATGATTTGTTTTTCTATTATTATTGATAAATATGAACATTTAATCTTTATATAGATTATAACATTTCATTCATTAAAATATATTTATAATAACATTTCATTATTTTAGAACTTATTAATCCTGTAAAACCCAATTATACAATACATCTAACTTAAAATTGAATTTTAGAAAGAAAACATAAATAAATAACTAACGTTACAGTTAAAATTGAATTTTAGAAAGAAAAAATAAATAAATAACTAACGTTACAGTTATCCATGCATGAACTGACCATTATATTCCAACCATTAAAATTGAATTTTAGAAAGAAAAAATAAATAAATAACTAACATTACAGTTATCCATGCATGAACTGACCATTATGGGAGGACAAAATGGTGAACACAGTCATCAATTGACCATTATCTATGCTGGCAGTTAATGTGCAATACATCTTATTTCAAATTTCAACCATTAAAATTGAATTTTAGAAAGAAAAAATAAATAAATAATTAACATTACAGTTATCCATACATGAACTGACCATTATGGGAGGACAAAATGGTGAACACAGGCATCAACTGACCATTATCTATGCTTGCAGTTGATGCAATCAGTTATTTTTTATATTCTAATTGTTTATTTTGAATTTGGAACAACTGCCATAGAATCAATCTGAATTAACATATATGCAATCTAGGAAAATCATAGGTATTAGTCCACCCCAAATTCTAAAATACAAAATAAACTACACAAAGTAGTTCCACATCATTTCTTGGAAGTGTACGGTACACCAACATCTCTTTAACAGGCTAAGATAAATCTACTAAAAAAAACCTAACAAATTCAGTGCTGTGTGGCTTACATTTTGCTCCTGGAAGAACATAACAAACATTTCAGACACTTCAAGAAGATCAGCTGCACATATTCATCCATGAACCAAAAACTATACTCGAACATATCCTAAAAATCTCCCTAAGCATAGCACCAGAGTATACTTCCAAATAAAAAAGAATAAGGTTGGCGAACACATTTTTAAGCTGCATAATACACCAAAAGGAACCGTTGTCTGTTCTCCTCATAGGCAGTTTTTTCCTTGAAAATTTAGAAGATTCTATGTTCCTAATGCTTAGGATCTCTTGAATGCAATTGTTTTCCATTTAGACATAAAAATAACACTCCAGTTAAAATTATTAGTGGCCATGAGGCTGATGAATACAATCACTAAACGTAGGGTAGATAATCACAGGAGAAAATATGGGGGAAGCGTAGCTGAAGATTATTTCCTGCACCTTGAAATGGTTTAGTGTACTCCATTAATGCAATGAAAACCCTAGCTCACTACTGATATAATAAATGAAGCAATCATAAGCAATAAACTTTTGTAATACAACACAATTGGTGATAACAATAACAACCGGAGAGACAAAAAAGTGTGCAAATATCATTCAAAAGCCGTTAGAGATACAATCTTCAAGGATCAAGAAAACGTACTGGTCAAAATTCCCTAGTCAAAACTACGAGACAGCAACGAAAACAAATTTTAGGCCGAGAAGACCATACAACTACGAGACAGCAACGAAAACAAATTTTAGGCCGAGAAGACCATACAACTACGAGACAGCAACGAAAACAAATTTTAGGCCGAGAAGACCATACAACTGTTAGACCTATGGAAGTATTAACTGTGGCAGAAGGACGACAGCCGCCACTGAAGTCAAATAAATAGCGGCCAAGGTGATACCAGTGGAAGCGCTGGAAGTTATGCTGCCGCCGCCGCCGCTTCCGCTGCCACCGCTGCCGCTGCTTCCGCTGCTGCTGTTGCCGTTGCTGCTGTTGCCGTTGCCAGTTCCTGCTTGAAACGGAGACGGGGACGGAGAAGAGGCAACGGGGGCTTTGCCAGAAGACGCCAGAACAACAACAATTAGTTTCTGGCCCTTCGCACAGTTGCCCGGAGCGCCGCTGATGAAGTAGAATGGACCGGAGTGGGGAAATTTGATGCGAGTATTCCCGTCGTCGTAATTTGCAATGGGATTCGAAGTATCGCAAGTGTTGTAGGCTTCCTTGGTCACCAGAAGCACTGAATCATCGTCTTTATTGTACTTGAAGTCTGCTTAAAGAAACCATGTGACCGTCAAACAAAAAGGGACTAACAAAACACAGAAATTAGTATGCAGTTTTTGCTGTGCTAGAAATTTTAAAAAAACTTACAGAGACTATCGTTCACTTGAAACCTGTTGCGTTCAGCCCACTGATTGTATGTCTCGGTCTCGGTTCCTGTGGGCACAGTCCAGCCTTTAAGACCTCCAACTCTGAACTGTAAGGATGCCAAACTCAGCTGCACACATACAGCAAGACAGAGTGGCAATATGGCGAGCAGGGCTTTTCGATTACAAGCCATTTCGAACTGGACAGAGAGAGATCCCGAAAAAAAAAAAAAGCAAAAACAGTAAAAACTGGTATGTGAGATGACGAGATTAAATTTCAATATAAAACCTGCGGCGGACTACAAAATAAAACTGGGTATGTCAGGAGAAGGCAGAGCACACTAAATCTGAGAGCCAATACTTTGGGGTTGTTTGTGGGTGCAGTGGAGTGCATTTAATGGGTGAACTCAGTAGATTTCGGGTGGTTTGTTGGTAGTGCACAGCACCGGTCAGTTTTCAAAATATGTGCGTCAAAGTATAATGGTGTAGTGGTATTACTCGGAGTTCGTTAGGTTTAAATTAACGGGAGAACAGACAAACACCTGTCATGTATTGGGTTCGTACCATCGGAATCTTTCGCCTACATTTGGGCCATAATGCCGGATTCTTGAAATCTAAGAGCAATTTTGAAATGTTAAAAGAACAAATTAGATGAGAATGTTGGAATATTAATAATTTGGTTTTTTAAATTAAATAATAATAATAATTTATTTTTAAGGTTATAGTTAATTTATATATTAATTTAGTGTATAAGATTTTTTTGTTTGTAGGGTAAAAAATCTTTTTTATTCAACATACATAACTTATTCAACTGATATAACTGTTAAAATCTTAACAAGATAACTGCTAAAATCTACAAAGTATACATACTTAATCCACTAATATATATACCCTAACCTTCTTATTTGAATTCCACTTTTTCTAAAACTCATTATGACAATTTCAACTAAAAAATATCTGCTAATTTTATATACAATGTTAAATGTGAACATCTTTAATTAGGACCTTAAACCACTACTCTACTTATTAATCATTACACCACATTAAGACAATCTAAAACCGAAATCAATAAAATTAATTTTATATGACAATTTAAAATAGATAAAAATAAAAATAAATTTGCATACAGTATTGATGGTTTAGATTGTTAGGTTTTTAAAAGCCGGTAGCCTAAAAGTAGGGCGTAGCCACATTAATGCGGTTTAATTGTCTATATTATTAATTTTTTTAACTAATTACAATTTGAATTTATAAAAGATTAAATTAAGATAATTTAATTAAAATTTAAAATTTGTATTATTAGCTTAAATTTATATTTAAATTATTATTTTAATAAATAATTTAATTATAATAAATTATTTTAAAATTTCAATTTTGATAAACAAATCATTCACTTTATATTTATCTAAAAAATAAAAACAACATCATAGAACATGTGAGTGGATTTAATGGCTAAAAATATAATGCTAATTAACTAACTATACAAATAAAACTTTATAATATTTAATTCTTAATAATAATATTTAAAATCATAAAAATATTTAATAAGTTATTTAACTTTACACATCCATACCATCTAATTTTGAATTTCATCCCAATTTAATTACACCTGCGACTAGGATGGATGCCAAGGATGCTAATTAACTAACTATTTACAGAATAAAAAATTATATTCTTAGATAATTATAAAATTATATTAATAAAATGTTTATAAAATTTTTAATATTTTGATGGGTATGAACCTTGCAAAAGAAAAAATAATTAAAAAAACATCATCATCAATATCAACATGAATAATAAATTTTATTTAACATTTTAAATTAGCTATTAAATATTTATAATGTTTCTTTTTCTCTTTATAGCAATTTATATCAATTCAAAGTATAGTAATAAGAATTGAGTAAAAATGGACATGAATATAATTGATAAATTAAAATAAAATGAAATTATTTAAAAATACAAAAGAGAGCCCCAAGAGTTAGCTCGATCGGTTGAGCTCCCGGAAGTTAGGCCTCCCAGCATGCGAGGTCGCGGGATCCATCCTCATAGACCCTCTTGGGGTTAGGCACGCAGCGGCCGCAGGGCGGAAACCCCTTCGGGGCGGGTCTGTCAGAAATTATTTCGTGGATGTAGCGGTCGGCTAAGCCGATTAAAGTGAACCACATGGAAAAAAAAAAAAAAGATGAAATTATTTAAAAATACAAAAGAGGTCATAAGTTTGATTTTCTTCGTACATTGAGGATCAACATTTTACTCCATCTACAGTCCCTAATGGAAAAAAAATAATAATTTTTTTTTTATTCAAAATCAATTATCTTATAATGATAAAATTATAAACATATATTTAATTCCTAATAATAATATTTAAAATCATAAATATATTTAATAATTTATTTAACTTTACATATCCATACCATCTAATTTTGAATTTCATCCCAATTGAAGTACACCAAAATCTAATATAATGAATCTTGGTACTAGGATGCCAAGGATGCTAACTACTATATAAAGAATAAAACTTTATAATCTTACGTACTTATAAAATTATGTTAATAAAATGTTTATAAATTTATTTATATTTTTAAAATTAATTTAATAACATTTTCTTTTAGTATTTTTAATAATAATTTAACTTAAAGTCTAAAATCTTGCCACTAGGATGCCAAGGATGCTAACTAACTATATAAATATAACTTTATTATCTTATGTACTTGTAAAATTAAGTTAATAAAAGGTCTATAAATTTACTTATATTTTAAAAAAAAAATTAATATTTTTTAAAATATTTTAAATAATAATTTATGTAAACCTTGTTAAACATGGTCAAATTATAACATAAGTATTTATGTTTGACGAAGTTTGAAGTTGAATTGATGATGATGATGGTGAAGATTAAGTTTAGTTTATTGAACCTTAAAAAAGGAAAGGAAACACATGTTTATCTTTAAGATTTTATTTATGTGTTCAAAAAACTTTAAGAAAATCGTCATAGTTGTGATGAGCTAAGAGGTTAGGAAGGTTAGTATTTTAACAAATATTTTGAAATCATGATCAATGTCACTATATGCGATACATTCTAATCGATAATGGTTTTCATATTCAACCCTCCCAGTGTCACAAAGATGACAAAATGTCTTCTCCCACAACATTTTAGGAATTGTCCAGTGCCCTGTTTTACTATGAAGCTCACATGAGTTTGTTTGTATTTAAGCAATGTTGATTTTCTTCATTAAAATAGTTAAAACAAAAAAAATGATTTTTGTCTATTAGATTAGGGTTGATCACCTCTTATAATATCTTAATTTTCTATTATCCTCTAATCCTTTATCACACCACAACTCTTTAAATTTAGATGTAATAATATATTTAAATTTGTCACTATTTTCCAGAGTGACCTCTTCTTCGACTCCCAAATTATTAGCCAATGCTTGACATCTTTATGCCAACCTCACTTGGTCCAAAGGTGGTTTTGACTTGAGTTTGAAGCAATCTTACAAAGCCTCTTGTCTTCCATGTTGTTTAAATCATGTTCTTGTATATTATGTACCTAGCCACCAAATCATAGTCACGCTTTCAATAAGGCAGAGACTTCATTTTATGAAGAGTTTAGGATAGGGTGTATTTCCTTTAATTTTGAGATTATAAGTTATAAATGTTTTTTGGAATTTATTTATCTTTCTTCACGATGCTCTAGATATGTTAAACCTCCAAACTTCCTCACCATATAAGATACCATGAGTGACAAAAGCCTCAGAGAATACTTCTTATCCAAAATTCAAAGGTCCACTTATTTACAAATGATTCCATGTCCATAATAAGATCTTCATGCTCCACTTATCATTTTATCAATTCCATAGCTCTAATTAAGCTTGTGATGAAGATTTATTATGAGATATTTGTATGAATTCACTTCCTTCGAGCTATTGTTGTCATACATGAAATTAGCATAAGTTATATTCTTGGATTTTATCATTATAAACTATGTTTTTGTCAGTCTTAACAATCATACCTATACTAGAGAAGATACCCTTCATAATTTTTAGTTGCTTCTAAGATCATAAGGACTCCTTTCCATAAAACAATATCATCAATGTAAAAAAGAAGGATGATGACTATACCAGCTAGAGTGTTATAGTTCTATTGAAACAACTTGCTCCTTCCAAACAACTCTCTAAATTATCAATGTACATATCTAAAAGGGTAGGTGATCGGGGACAAACATGCATGACTCCTCTATCACATTTAATTTCTTTTGGCTAGCCCTCAGTTTTTCAAAACTTGGTAATAAAATTTTGGTACAACCTTATTGCAATATCTCTCAACTTAAACAGAACGTTACCTCTTCTAATCTATTCCAAATGTTAGTTTTGGGAACCATGTCAAATAATTTTCTAAAGTCAAAGAGCAACACAAAATATTGGTTTTATTATTGTGAAACTCCTCTACAAATGTCCTAAGCATAACAAGGCATTTCATAGTTAAATAATATCTCCTAAAATCAAATTTTTTGTTAACTCTTTTTTCTATGACTTTCTAGTCATACAACGATTAGATCTTTTCTAGAAGAATTCCATATAACTTGGCTAAAAGAGGGTTAATCATAATGGCCCTATAATTAGATGGATTTTTTAATCTATGCTTTTAAAAATAGGATTAATGAGGCTTTTAGTCTAGGGTTTAGGGAAACCCTGCCTGACAACTAAATTGAAGATCTTATGGATATCAGGGATGAGGATAGACCCACCATTTTTTCATATTTACACTTGGTATCTATGAGATCCTTAAACTCAAATTATATGCCTTCTAAATAAAAAATGTATTCATCTGTGGAAAGAGTTAAAATGTTTTCTACAATGTCAAGGGATTCATAAAATCCTTTTAAGGTAAGAATTTTAGCTTTTCAAGGGAATCATATTGTTTTCTTTAGTGTTATGACTTAGAATATGCCTACAATTTTTTTTTCAGGATCCATCTTAGAGAGGTGCAAAATATTATATTTATATTTATTTATATAATACATTGATTTCATTTTAATTAGTGTTGTGTGTGTGTATAACACCCTGATTTTTACCCCGTTGCATTAAACATGTAAATAATGTAATATCGTTATAAAATTGTGGTGAGGAGCTCAAGGCCAAGTCCGCACCATTGATTTATCGTTTATGTATTGACAATTAAAAATTGATGCATGTCGATCGCATGCTAGCGTGGCACAATGGAAATTGTAAATATGTATTTTAATAAAAATACCCACAACTAGCTATGCAATGCAACACGAATATGGGGGCATGATTTTTATGTATTGTACCAACCAAGGATGATGATACACTAACTCAATCCCCTAAAAGACTCGGTGAACAACAATGGACTCAGTGGGCTAGTTTGACTGTAGGTAAGCAAGATTAAGTTCTTTGAATACAAGGAGGATTATGCTAGTTGATAATACCTTTTCACAAAGCACTGGGACCATTTATTTTTAGAAGTCATACATGATTAAATCTACTCCAATGCTCCTAGGTACCCCAACATATGCAAACTAGTACTTCAACTAAACATTGAATGGAATCTATTGGTGAAGGATTCTAAATTAAGGAGGCTAAATAAAATCAAATTAATGTCAATATACATTCAGGGTTCACTCTAGAAATTTATTATCTGATACATGTAATAATTGATATGGAATCTTAATTAACATCAGGAACATGAATCATATCATTTGGATAAATACTCATTCATATATTAAATACATTCTAGGAACTAGCTCATAAAAATGCAAATCTAGTAGGGGTGTGGAAAACTCAAATGAATTTAGACTTATGAATTATAAAAGTTTATGAATGATATAAGAGGGCCAATATAAAAATAATACATCATATGGGATCCAAGAGGATTCTCATAAATTTCCAAATATTCAATCCTTTACAAAACAATAGACTAGCACTGGAAAATCACTAGAAAGCTTGAATATTCAGACCATAGAATTCATCACACTTCTTATGAAAGGAAATATGACCGAGTAATGAACATATGAACAACATATGACCCAGATCATGAATTCTGAGCAGCAATTTGAAGGTATTTTACTTTCATACTTCTCAAAGAGTCTTTATTCCATCAATTTCTTACAATATGCTATGTGGAGGAATATGGGAAGGAGAGAAGAGTATAGAGATACAATGGATCTGCAATGGGGATGATTATAGAACAAGTGGATGCTCCTGAAGGTGCATGATGAATCAAATAATACTCATAAGGGGTGCATTCATCAGCGATAACTCCTCCTCTGAGTGGATCTCCTCCAAGGTCAATCTTTGATTGAATTGTATCTCAAGATATCTTCTTGATGGATTGAATTATTCACTAATGGGATTTAACTGACATGTAGATCGGAATTTCAAAACTCTATATCAGACTGTGAACAAACTGGAACACTCACATTGCATTGTGGCACATCTCCCAAGCTTGGCTGACACACATCTCTCAACCTTGAGAAGCAAAAGCTATCAGACACAAAATGAATTATCCAAAATATGTGAATGGTGTGCATTAGCATATTTTATAAGATTGGATAGCTTCCCGGGAAATAAATTGGCATGTGTGAGAGGTGAGGGTGCCTTCCTTGAGAGAATTGGCAACCTTTCTTGCCTTGTGCAACTTGTTTGCTTTGTGCTTTCATCTTCTTTTAGCAATTGCGCTCTCCTTATCTTTTCCGTATGTTGCCTTCTTTTTCAACTAGATGCTTTTATGCCCTTTTCTTCTTTCTCACTTTCCTTCTTTGTGCATTTTCCTGTTTTTTATTGATTTTTCTAGTTTCCATCTTTTTCAATTGATGCCTTGCTTTTAGATAAATCCTTGTTGTTTCTATATTTTCCAATTGAGTAGGTGAGTTCCACATTTTCCCCATGCACCCTCCTAGCCACATGAGCATCACAACTCATACCAAAATTAATTATTTATGAAAATAAACATAATTACAAAGTACTTTAGGCATTAAATTAATTAATTAACTAACTACTATATGCCTTGTTCCAAAATTAATTATTAAATGACCCATGGAACAAATGGGTTAGGAGGGTGATTAAGGATCACTAGAGAGGGTACATGAAACTCCATGGTGATTTCAAAATTGGGACATGACAGTACTCCCCTCCCAATTTTGCTTGTCCTCAATCAACAATAATCCATGGTGATGCTTAAATTGCTCTCCTTCCAGTTGTTGCCTCAAGTTTATTTTTAGAATGAATAACATTGGGACCCAAAATCCAAGCTAAATGAGGGTTATCCACCATGATTTTTGCTACACTATTCTGATTATTACCATCTCCCACTACCTAAATCCTATCTCTCTACAACTGAAAATGTACAATTTTCTCCCGATTAAAACAATTGAGAAGGATTTCGGGATCCCATGCAAATCTGTAGAATACAATGTGGCTGTGAGAACCTCCACTACACTCCAAAAATATCCATGACACTTTAGATATTCCATCATTCCAATTAATTCTTGCATCCCATGGTCCCCGATGCATACCATCCATCATCACTGCTACTTGTGACAACTTGTCACTCCATGGTATGCCAGGAACCATCCACCATGTTGGAATCATGCCACTCTCAATGCACATCATAAACTCAATGAGTCTCCCCAACAAGATGTGAAACTCCTCATGTGCAAACAACAGTCTAATCCCATGGATCATATTGCAATCACATATTCCACCCCAAGGGCTCAAGTGGAACCCTCTTGCACTGTTGTGCATGAGACAAGTATCAAGTGGTGTTGATAGATGCCACTTCTTCTCACCACATTGAAGGAGGACCAAGTGTGTATCCCAATGATCAAGATCAAGTTTAAAAGTAGAGACATGTGTCACTTTATTTTCATAAAGCATCAATAAAAATGGTCCCTCCATCGAACCAAAATTTCCTTTCACATCCTCGAGTGCTAGGAGTGAAGGAAAGTAGGGTCGCTGCAAATCCCTATAAATATCATCCACTGAAATGGTAGATGCATGGAATTCATTGTTGGTTGGTCCAACAACAATCTACATGTATGCCTCACCCAAGGATTGGAATTTCCTCCACAGAGACAAGCTGATATCTTCCTTATGCAAGCCTAATGCCTCAACATTTTGCATGCCAATTTCTTCATGGTAACTTGCTTGCATAACTCACTCCCACATAGCATTAGCAAAACTATTTCTGCAAGGTGTCTCCATATGTGCCATTTAATCTTCCACCCAATCCATGTGTAGATGAATGGCATCAAATGGAATCTAAATGTGCATAGATTGTTGGTCATCTAACTGGGCATTGTGAGAGATCTCAATGGAATCACTAAATGGGCTCTGACATCTAGAAGTCCTCATCTATGAAATCCATCCATCCAGAGATGGACAGATCTCACTACTGCAGCATGGTTCAAGTGGAATGCACTCAGGTACATCCTCCATATACGAGTCTTCCTCATACAGAGAAAGCTCATAATACTCCAAGTATGAAACAAGTGCTCTGCAACCAATATCCATATCATTGCTACCATCATGCACTTGCATAACTAAACACTCCTCATGCTTACCTTGCACATGAAGCTCCTCCAATGAAACATGTGTGCAACCAGCCACACACATCACATTACTAGTAGTCTTGGGAGAGGGAAGATAATCTCCCAATTCCATATAAAATTTCTCTCCTTCTACTACTGCTTTGTCTTCAACAAATTTGAGAGCCATGTCTCTGTCCATGAACATCTTCAAGTAGTATTCTTTCATATTTTCCATCCTCTTTTAATAATGCACATTTCATAGATAGAAACTATCCCATCAACTCGACCTTGTCTCTCCTCCAATTGAAATCTCCCAATAAGATCCTCCATGAATATATGTGCATCATCAGTTTTGGATAACACTTGCAACATCCTCTCTTCGGTGACTATGAGTAAGCTCCCCAAATCACTCCATGACTTCTTCACTACACCAAGTGTGTTGTCACATGTGGGCTCATCCACCATATGATTTTCATGTAGACTCTCCTCCAAAATTTCATCCCTATCAATGGATTCATCCTTAACACCAGAAATTTGAGCCTCATCACTAGGGGACTCCACCATGCCAACCTTCTCCCTAGAAGTGGCTGCAATATTTTGATGACCCAAAGGAATATACAATTCAGAATTTGGTTCATACATTTGCATCAAATATTTCTCTTTATGTTGCAGATCTATAGTGATTTCTCCTCCCACCAAGCTCTCTAGTTCACACCCAACTAGTGTGTGCATGTCTTCTAGATCTGCTCCATTGGATGACTCACTATCATTGAGTTTGATTTAACTCATCTCATCTCCAATCCTCCTTGCAGTGATCTTGAAACCACCAACAAAGAAACTGGAAGTGGTTTCACTTCTCACACTGTCAATAAACCCTTAACTAGATATTGGTTCTTTGGATGCACATGGTTCAACATGCTCACCCATTACACAACTGTCAGCTAGGAAGGATATGTGCATGTTCTCTATTGGATGCAAGGTTAAGTTCAAATTCTTGTGGCATGGATCCACATCACAATATTCATTTCTAACATCCAATTCAAAATTAGGTCTATTTTCATTAAATGAATTGGAATATTCATCAAATGGATGCAAGAAGACATTACTTCCACAAAAATAAGATTTACTCTTATACCTTTGCTTGATGTCTTCTTCTTGCTGCTCCTTGCAACCACCGGTGGTACCACATGGCTCTTCTCTCAGAAGATTGATTATCTTCTCCTTTGGTGGCTTATTTGTCTTTGGATATTTCTTCACCAAGAAAAATGATGAAGCTTACTCCTTGGTTGTGTTAGGATCAAGATTCTTGGAGGCTCTTCCTAAAAATGATCCAAAAATTCTCATCTAGTAGGAAACTCTTCCCACACTGTTCACAACTTCAACACTTTTTGGTTGGTCTTGTGCTGCACCTAGTTCTTCTTTCTCTTTGGAATATTTCACAGTGCTTGTTCCATCATGGTCATTTGATGGCTTCCTTTTAACAAAGGGTGTATCTAGTGTTTTCATACCAGCTCGTGCTAAAGAGAACCTACTAAGGATTATGGAACCCTTAGTAGAAGTCTCAAATATAGATAATGTGTGTGAGTGTAAATAACCATGAAAATAAATCTAACTAATTATTGCAGTAAAAATAACAAATAGATCGAAACCCATGAAGTATATTTTGTATTATGTTGCAAATAAGGGTTTACAATAAGAGTTACCTCAGAAGGTGAGTAGATGTGGGCCCTCGTAGCTGTATGGAGAGTAGTGCACCAAGTCTCCAGATTTTCTTTCTCTTCTCCAAATTCTCAAGAGGTGGCCAAGACTCAATTAAATGGGGAACAGAAGCTCAAGGTGATAGGCTCAAGCTCAATGGGAATTTTGGAAGCATAAGGGTAGGAAGAGTTGATCATGGATGTGAAATGGGGGGCCTCTATCACCTTTTTATAGCAATTTTGGGTGGTGGAGTATGGACCCATGGTATTGGGAAACCAATAGTATTGGCTAGTGGTATTTGATGTTTTCCCTATTTTTTTTATTTTATTTTGACTTTTTCCCCCTTTTTCATTTTGTTTTTGGGGGATTTTGACCTTTTTTATGGGATTTTATCCTTTTTTTGGAGGATTTTCATTAATTGATGAGGGAAATAATGATTTTATGCCCATTTGGTTACCAATTTATCGATTTTGGGGTTTTTGGAGACCAAAAATGTAGGGAAAATGGTTGAATGGGTTATGTGACTAGGGGGATGAGCTAGGTGAACAATTATTGGGTGTTAACAGTTGCCCCCTGATGTGTGAGGGAAGGAGCTCATCGTATAGCCGATAGAAATCATAGGTTTTAAATTTTTTCAGGGGTGTGAGCATTGTAATGGAGGAGAGTAGGAACTAGTTGGATACCAGAACACATGCTCCATACTAACCGCAAGGAAAAAAAATGGAAATACATCACCTCAATAATGGGTGAGGAACATAATCTCAAATATATGGACGAGGCGGGCATACCCATGCTCGTATCAAGATATGCAAATGAGGCCCAAAGGGGACCTGAACAATACATAGAGAACTGATGTGTACATCATAATGGTCCAGAGGGGATACAAATATGGGACATACTCATAATCCAACCATTAATGATCTAAAGAACTAACATATGGAAACAATGGCATCCACCCTGAATGCGGGTACCATATGAACTAATGCTTTGCTAGATCTAAAGGAATTAAAGAACTGTATGGACTCAATGACTGAGAGTTAGAAGCTGAAACGTACACTGAACTGCATCTAAACTGGATACTCTAGGAAGCATAGAGCTAAAGGGATTCATAACACTTTCACCAATGCATCATGTATATCCATGGGAACATACAACTGAGGGGTTCCAAATGGACTCACCAATGTGCTAGAGTCAGGGGACATATGGGATCTTCGACCAATATCTGAAGGGACCACTACCCTGCAAGAATATCAACGGTGCGATGATGGATTTGAAGTCGAGCACGTGAGAAACAACCATTCTAAGAGGCACTAAGGACTCCTCTCAGATGGTTTGTATGCACTCACCACTGACGGAAATGGGTCCAAGGTACAAGGTCCTCTAGGTCTATCCTATGGAATAGATGTGCTGGCTTCGACAAAGGGAGACCTATAACTACCAAGGAAATGATGTTTCCTTGATAGAAGTGTTAACACCAAAAAAATGCTCACTAGCTCATCTCCCTAGCCACATGACCCATTTGTCCAATTTTCCTACCGTGTAGCGTCCAAAACCTCAGAAAACCTTCAAATGGTCACCAAAAAGGCCAAAATCAATCCTTTTCTCCTCAAAATAATTAAATTTCCTCCAAAAGTACCAAAAACCCTCCAAAAGGGGCCAAAATTCCCAAAAAATCAAATAAAAGGGAATAAAATCCAAAACTTGATTCAAGAAAGGAAAAAGATGGAAAAAGAAGGAAAGAAACCGTAAACCATGTGGTACCAAATACCATGGGTCGATACTCCACCACTCAAAAAACCTATAAATAGGTGATGGATGCCCCTTATTATTCATCCACAATCCATCTTACCCTCATGCTGCCAAAATCACTCCCGAAACCCTAAGCTCACCATTTGTGCTTAGATTCACCATTTGAGTGAGCCATTTGGCCAATCCCTATTGTATTTGGAGAAGAGAAGGAGACATTGGAGCACTGAAGCATTCCGTCCCTACGAATGCACAAGATCCACCAACCTCACCATTGAGGTAACATTTTATGTAAAACTCCATTTTCAAGTTAATGAAAAGATATGGTTCTCTCCTATATTTGTTTTGGATAACAAATCAATGAATGTTTATTGTTTACCATTTTTTAATACAGATTTACATGTTGAGCACCCATGCACATGTTAGATTAGTTATTACAATTTACACTAGGTTTTTACTGTTTTCTCAAACTACTACTAAGGAGTCCATTCTCCTTAGTAGGTGCTCATTTGCACAAGCTAGGGTGAAAACCCTAGCTACAGTTTTGGCGACTCCGCTAGCTTGAATCTCTAGTTAAATTTCTTTAAGTTTTTGTTTTAGTTGTTATTTTGATTGAATATTGCAGATTGGGTTTACCTTTGAGCCTGTCACTTATATCCCAAGCCCTTTGTTGTCCCTGCAAAACCAGCAATCCCCTTTTTTTTCTTTTCGGCCTTCGTTTTCGGTAGTTGTTTTTTCATCGTAAAGCGTCGTTTTTTGCCTCACAGCCACGGCCTAGGGTGCAGCTATTCAACCCAAAACCATGGCCTGCAACTTAGCTTCTCAGCCAGAGTCTGTGGCCTTACGACGCAGCTTTCCTGCTCGTTCTCGCGGTCCCGGCCGCAGAACCCCATTCCTTCCCTGCGGCCCCAACTGCATCTAGTTGCCTCTATTACGTGGCCCCTGCCACTGAACTCAGAACTATTCTCGCAGTTCATCCCTCGCCTTTTGGTTTATATCTCATGGGCTGAGCCGCTGAACTCAGCCCTGATTTCGTGGCTTCGACCGCATCCTTCGACTCTTCCTTAACGGCCCTGCCCACGACACTCTCTGCTCACCCCATGAACCTAGTTGCAGTCCCCTGCAGCGTGACCCCAACTGCAGCTCCTAGCCCCTAAATCACGGCCCCAACCATAGCTCCCAACCACTAACCCACGACGCCGAACGCAGCTTTCATTCCCATAACTGCGCTCCAAACTGCAGGTTTCGACCTGGAAACGATGCCACAAACCACAGGTTTTGACCCAAAAACAAAGCCCCAGACCGCAGGTTTCTACCGAGAAACCGCTCCCTAGGCCGCCAGTTTCACCCCGCAAACCGCACTCAGTTTTCAGAGTTTTTACCCTTTTTAAACCAGATTTTTTCTGCATTTTTTTACTTTTTTCCTGCACTTTAACAGCCACTTGTTTTTCTTGCTGCCCTAGCTACTTACAGAGTTTTTTCTGCTATTTGCTTCACTGCACCATTTTACAAATTTTCAACATTTGCAGCATTTACATTGAAAAGAAAATTTGTTTTTACATAGCAGTTAAATTTCAGCATTTACATTTTTTATATAGTTTCCCAAGAGTGGCATTTTGTTGGGTACATCATCTCACTTACACACACTCTGTCACCTTAATTCAAATGAGCCATAAATATTACTTAACTCAACCAAATTTTTAACCCCACTTGGGGAACACAAGAATCTTGTAGTTAGGTAGGACAGGGGGGATAGGCATCCAAATAACACCCCTCCGTCATTTACAGTTGAGACATAGAAGTTGTCGATTAGGGTACCAAAATCCCCTATTACTTATTGGTACGGTTATACACCAATTTGTCAGAAAAGGCCTCTCCCTTAGGAGAGCAAGTTGTCAGACTGGTTTCGGAGGACTACGTGGAATGCCGCACTCCACCTAGTTCCGAAGGACACCTGTCGTGGTCCTCATTGCATTTCCATATTTGGGGTGTAGCGACCAAAGTATTGACACGACGAAGGCTTTTTCTGGACATACCATGAACGGGGTAGCCTAGTTATCATTCTATAGGATTCTTTTACCTGGAGTTCGACTCGGTAGGGGGATATCCTTAGCCATTTGGTTCTTCTTTTCGTATTTTCTAACTTGGATTTCATCACCTTGCAGAGGATACGTCTTGTTCGAGCCAACATACCTTTTAGTTAGGCATTTGCATGCTCCCTTACCTCCCCCTGGTTTAGCGAGTACACCATTTTTTCTTTGTTAGGAGCCATTTGCTTGTTGGTATTCTGACCACTTTTTCTTATTGCTCTGCTTACCATAGCACAGTTGTTACAGTGAGCGTTTCGAGCTTGTTGTTGGCTTGAGTGCCATATTTGTTTTGCTCTCCTTTTGCACACTCGGCTGCATTAGGGTTTTCAAGATTTTCACTCGCCACAACTCACTCATTTTACTATCCATCTATCACCATTGAGTCCCCAAAACATTATTGGTGCCTCTGGGGAGAACCCCCGTAGCACACTTCACTTGGCACCACTCATCACCGGTGTAGAGCCCCATCACCAGATCCCGACGCCCCCTACTTCACATATGATTATGAATCAGAAAACCCCACATACACAGCTCTGTCTAGCCCCATGGCTAGCATGATTTCCAACCCTTTCTTTGGCGGGACAGTTGGTGGTGGATCTTTTAGTAACCATGCTGCCACGTTAGCATCTATACCCATCATCCCATCCGTGGGACCTACAGTTACTATTCCTGCTATCATGACTATCCCTATGGTTAGTGGTTTGGTTACCACTACGGTTCCTAGCAGCACAATTGGGGGCACAATCCCTTCCTACACAGTACCCCCACCTATGAATGGAGTTTCCACGACCCCCATCATGACTTATACCACTTTACCCCCATTGGGGGCACTAGCCCCACCATAGGCGCTACTACTAGTGCATTCGCCCCCGCGATCATGTCACATCATTCTGCCAGTTTGTCATTCATGGCTAGCCTGAACCTTCCTGACCTGGACAGATTGACCAACGACCGCATCTGACATGACCCAACTTGGCCTCATATGCCTACCAAACTCCCATCCAACATCCCTAAGTTTCAAGGAAAGGAAGGTGAGGACCCCCAGAATCACATCATGTCTTTCCATTTATGGTGTTCCTCTAACTCCATAGTGGACAAATCCATTTGCTTACACCTCTTAGAATGGACCCTTACTGGCTCTGCAGCTAAGTGGTACATCAAGCAACCTCATGGGACCCACTTCACTTTTACCTCCCTCGCCTCGACCTTTCTGCAGTTATTTCATTTACTCGTCCGTTATGACGCGGGAGTAGAGATCCTACTGTCTTGTAGAAAAAACAACGCCACCCACATCACTGATCACATTCATGATTGGCGTAAACACCGAAGCTTATGCAAGATTAAGTTAGATGACCGTATCTTCCTAGATTGGTTTCTCAAATCTCTCCTTCCAGTTATTGCCAAGGATGTGGCATCTAAACGACCCCAGTCTGAAGAAGAATCCATTCTGAAATCCCAACAGTTTGATCTCATCTACGCCCAGTATGGCTACTCATATACCATTTTACCCGACGCTCCCCATGGCGATTCCTCCCAGATGACACGCCGAGGGAATCCCACGCTGTCGATGGAATCATTGGACATGTTGCGTCACATAACCAACCTTTTACCATTACACGCAATAATACTGGCCTCGACCTTTGGTGGGCCACATCCCACTCTAGAACAACCAATTCGTATGCTCCCATTACACATGCCCACCACACCCATGGACCATCATGTCCACCACAGTGTTACGGTCATGCACCTGTAGCCTACACCCCTCCAGTTGCACCTACTACATATTACCATCAGCAGTCCACACATGCTCCTGTTCACTCTCAAGCCCCATTGACTTATTACCCAGGATAGGCAGTGCCTGTAGCAACTCAACCTCCAGTCACTCAGACTTATCAACACCCACATTCGGCACCAGCACTTGGACCACCTCAATCCCCTCCCGTTTATTATCCACCACAGCCTGCTCCAACACCTACGCAACCTCAGAATACCCCTGCTCCCTAAGGGAAAGTGTATGCACAACAAAATCCACAGCAAAACCAGAATACCGAACATAATCAACAATGCCAACAAAACCGTGAACGCGGATGCAACCGTGGAAACAACCAACCTTACGACCAAGGCATCTAGCTGCCCAATCCCCCAAATAATAACAACGCTACTGTCACCAACCAAAACCCTGATTGACCACCAAAACAAGGAAAGAACCCCAATTTACGAACAAACCACCCATGTTCCATATGCGGGGTATACATCCATTATACACACACTTGCCCCCATTTAGAGTGAGCGCGCCAACTTTGGACCAATGATGCCCAACACTAGGGGCATGAAGCACCACCAGCACCACCTAACCCCCCTCCACCTCAAACACAACCCATGGTAATGCAGAATCCTTTACCCACACAAGGAGTGGTGAAAAATCAAGCATTGGCTCCCCCCCAAGGAACTACGGCACCACAACAGCAAATTACTTATGCTACACCTGCTCATCAACCCATGGACTCAGGTACTAGCCACTTGCTAATGATTTTGTCGGTAGACGTCAACCTCCAAACACGCCGAAACCAATATGGCTCCACCTCTGAATCCCTTCAAGCTGATAAAGCCACCAACGCTCTTCCCATTGATCATTCGTTACGCATACCTACCGCACCATTAGACGGGATCCCCAAATCCCCTCATTTCCCACTACGTTGAATCAATAATAATCCTAACGCTTGTGCCACTTCTAATTATAACATTGTGGATGAATTATCCCAATCTCCTGCTGCTATGTTAGCCCTAGAGGTTCTAAAGAACTGTCCTGCCCAATGCAAGACTCTGTTATCCACCATTGGCTATATTGATCCTTCTGGCTCACGAATGATGGCATTTGACCTGGATCAATCTGAACCATGCATGCCTTCCACACTAGCATTTCAAGTTTCTGTATCTATTCAGAATCTTGTGATCCATCGATGCATCATTGATGAGGGTGCCTCCACATGCATTATGTCGACATTTGTTTGGTAGAAGCTCGGATCCCCTACCCTACAGCCATCCACCACCGCATTATGAGCTTACGATGGCCGCCCAGCTCAACCAAAAGGCCTTGTTACACAGAAATCTTCCACCTTGTGAGCATCAGCATTCTTTGGTCTGTAGGATCCATTTCAGTGACTCAGATCCATTTTTATCCTTCAGTGATACCAGTTTGCCCTATTTTTATTCCTACCCGCCGGTTGCATCTTTATAGCAGGCATACCTGCGAGTTGCATCCCTATAGCCCGCGGGTAGTATGTAAAATGGTAAAAACCACTATTTATTACTTTTTACTCCCAAAAAGCGGTCATTGGGTGACCTTTGGCTCTCCATATGCCCAAGTAATGCCTCGATGTGTCCTTTCACCTACCTTTGAGAGGACTATATATTGAGCACATATGGCTTATGGATGGGAGGAAGAGGAGAATCGTAAGAGAACTCTAGTGGATTTTTTTCCCTATCTTGAGTCTGCACTCATTGATCCTTGTAGTTGTGAACCACTTATGTTGACCTTCCAAACTCCTTTCTAGTTTGATTTTACCATTCATGGAGGATTGAAATGGTGGAGGCACAAGTGGATTGATCTAGATCTTGGTTTAGATTGGTTGTCGGCAAGAGGTCGTATCACTTTGTACTTCTTGTTCATTAAAGAAATACTCATATTCTCATCCATTCATGGTGTGAATGTCATTTATTATACATTGGGTTACATTTGCTTATGATATTATGGACCATTGTTATTGATTATGTTAATGTCATTTATATATCACATGTACTTGTTAGATATTGGCTGTCAAGACTAATTTGCATATTACAACTACGTGGATTGAAAGCTCCAATGGGGATATACATCAAACGTTGGATCGAGGTTGGTTACATTTCTCCATTATCTTAACATTGTCATTTATAATAGCATTGCTTTGAGAATTGAGTAGATTTCTGGTAGTCATCTGTCTGTTGTGGTATTCCCAAGCCATAGTGAGTTTTCTCCAATACAGAAATGGCAACTCCGCTAGGGAAAACATCCATGTTTGGGAAATTTTTTGAGCATTAGTCCATAATTAGAGTTGTTGTTTATCGAAGCTTTGTGTCACTGATTGGCTGTTAAGATACACTGTAGAAAACTTACTTTTTATGAGCCTCTGGACTCTTTAATTGCCCATTTGCCTTTCCTCACCCGCAGGCTAGATTAGTTCTGCCCGCGTCTACCCGCCTCTATTTGCTCTACTGATCGTGGGTACCGGCAGGATTTCCTTTGACAGTAGCGTGTAACTCCGGCTTTGGTTGGTTTATGGCTATTGGTTGTTGCTGGGTGAGTTTGGTTTGTTCCTGAGTCTTTGTTGGCCTCTTTCTTGACTGTTTCATGCCTTGGTTGTGACCAGATCTCTTCGTTTCTCTTGGTTGAGCCTTCTTGGTTTTTTACCAATCTTTGGTTTTAACCTCTTGGTTTTTTCCTTTCGAGCTCTTTCCTTTGGCTGAGTCTTGCTGTTTAGGATCGGCTGGGTTGTCTTAGTGATCTTCTCGGCACTTGAGTGACTGAATAGTAGGATTTTGCTTGCATTTTTTCATTTCATTTATATTGGAAAAATACAAAAATATTCATTTAGTTTTTTTCATTTTCCTTCTTGTTTATAAGTGAAAATACAAAAATATTTCACTTTCATGTACTGCATCGTGCATTGAGTGCTTGTTGCCTTCATTTTAGGTTCTGCTTGTGCATTGAAAAGATAAAAGATTACATCTTTATTTCGGAATTGTTCGTTGACTTTGCATATTAGTGACATTGTTTTATTGGATAGATGAGTCTAGGATTGGACGATGTTGCATACTATTGAGTCTACACATCACTAGTTTCACGATCATATCCCTTGAGTAACCACAGCCACTAAAATTATTGCATAATCATAAAATTGATTAGACTGATTTTATTTATAGGGTACACCAACTAGCATAGGTTTAGAGTCTTCGAATAGATCATTGTGAGTTAACAATCCAAGACTACTAGACGAAACATTAGGTGTCTGACCAGGGAGTGCAGGAATCCACGGTATAGATCGGTGATATCAGGAAGCTCTACTCAATCCAGAGTTAAGCACGAGGTCACGGGAAGTTGGTTGAGGAGATATCCCTCTGATACCAACTAAACGTGGGAGATATATCCAGGATTTGTTCGTATCTGGGGGTACTGTAGGTTCGTCCTGTTGTGCTTCGGGCTTAGCTACCCTGCCCATACGACGGGTCCCACCTGCGACTGTCCCCCTGAGCATAGGTTATATTGCGGTGAACATAGTTTCCTTACCTAGGTACTGCACAAGGTATTTGCAGTGGTTATGCTGTTTGTGTCCTGACTTAGATAGGGATTGGACAGCACAGTTGTGTTCATGCAGTGGACTTGACCCTATCGACACAGTGAAGCGTGGGATTGCAACACTCACTCTAGTGGAGCCTTTAGGATCTCCATACTTTTCAGCTCCTAGTATAATATCTCTAGCCCATGCTGGATTTCTCTTTCTTGAAATGTTTGTGATGGGGGGTTCTTGTGGTTCTAACATGTCATGGTCTTTCGGTGTTTCACCTTCAGGAGGTGGTACAACTTCTGCAATTCTAGGAGGTGCAGCTTCTTCATATACTTCTTCATACTGACACTTCCTAGACTTCTTCAGAGCTGCTTCTTCGTCAAATGTCACGTCCCTACTAATTTCCATATGATGAAATCCTGGGATGTATATCCTGAAAGGTTTGGATGTTTCACAATACCCAACAAATATTCCCTTCTTCCCAGAAGGGTCCAACTTAGTTCTCTTTTCTTTGGGTATGTGAATATACACAGGACACCCAAATATTTTGAGGTGACTTACCTTAGGCTTCTTTCCTATGAATACTTCTTCTGGAGTCTTAAATTCAAGGGCACTATGAGATAGTTTATTTTGTACATAGACTGTTGTCTTGGCTACTTCAGCCCATAGATACATAGGTAGGTCTTGATCATGTATCATAGTTTTCACTGCTTCCATAATGGTTCTATTCTTTCTTTCCACAACACCATTTTGTTGAGGACTGTAGGGAGTGGTTATTTCCCTCTTGATCCCAGCTTCTTTGCAAAATGCTTCAAAGTATTTTGAAGTATACTCTCCACCATTATCAATCCTAAGTATCCTAAGTATTACAATACTTCCTTCATCTTCATGGGAGCTCCAGAATCAAGCTTATAGCGTGCTTCACCAATTCCATTGATGGGATATTGGTAATCATATCCTAGAGATACTTTCTATGGGGAGGTCTTCTCTTCAAGTTTTGAGAGATTTTTCTTTTGTCCAGTCATGTGCTTTGAAGCACCACTATCAATGAGCCATGTATCTTCTCCAGGTGTCACAGACCCAAAGAGAGGAGAGAATAGAACATACTCTTCTGCATCTTCTTCTTCTATTCTAGCTCATTTCTTTTGAGGCCTTTCCTCCTCTTCCTCTTCTTCACTATAATCTTCTTCTAGATGTGCTTGATGTCATCTCTGGTGGGGACCCTTTTATTCTTTGAAGGACAATTCCTAGCAATGTGTCCTATTTTCTGGAAAATGTAACATTGGAATGTGGAGTAATCTCTTTCTTGGTTAGATCCTCTTTTCTTCTGAAATATTTGTGGAGGTTGAGACTCCTTGTGGTTATTCCTTTTGAAGTTGGATTGATTCCTTCTTCTCTTGGTGTGGGTGGCCAATGCTTGATCATCTACTTTGAGCAAGGCTTCTCTATTGGCAACCCTAGCTTCTTCTTGAATACAATCTTCCCATACCACATCAGACTTCATACTCTCCTTTTTGGCACACATGGTTTGGATGAATGACTCCCAAGGTCTAGTGAGACCATTTAGTGCATTCGTGACTAATTCATCTTCATCAAGGGTGTCTCCAATAGCATTTAGTTGTTCCTTGAACTGGGAAATCCTTGTGAAGTAATCTTGGATAGATTCTCCTTTATTCATCTTGGTGCTCTTCAATTGAGCTCTCAGGTTCATCTTCCTATTGATGTTCCTTCCTTCATACATTCTGGAAAGGGCATCATAAATTTGCTTTGGAGTCTTCTTGGATTCCACTTAGGGAATGAAGTGGTCCTTGATGGAATCAACAATGATTCTCTTTTCCCTAATCAGGTCCTTCTTATGCTTCTCTTTAGCTTCAGCTTCTGCCACTTCATCCTTGATATGTTGAATAAGATCATTTTCTTCAAGTATGAGACCAATCCTATATTTCCATGCCCGAAAATTCTCTATACCCTCTAGCTTGTCCTCAAGCTTAGTGCTTGGGGCCATCCTATGCAGGCGGTCACCAAAAATTGAAAATTCCAAAAATGAAAAACTGACCTTAGCAGGAGATTGGCTTCACTTAGGTGAGGTTGCTGGTGTGCTTACTTTCTGGAAACTTCAATTTTTCAGCCTCCAAACTTGACCAGCGAATTTCCGACCTGCTATAGAAATCTGGTTCTGGTTTTCTGCACTTTTGGTCAAACTAGGGTTTGACTTTCCCGAAGTTCTACCCAACCAAAAATCTTGATCCAGGGCTCAAAACTTCAATTTGGAGGAGGGCTATTCATCCATGCAATCATAATCCAAAAATTCCAACTTTTGCAGAAACCCTAATTTTCACTAGAGGAGGAGAGAGAGGTATTTTCACCTTGTGAAAGATGTCCTATTCAGGCTAGCTCTGATACCATGTTAAGTTTTAACATAAATTCACTAGAAAGATCACTGAAAGAAACAAAATCACAAGATAGACAAAGCTTTACCCTTGGGAACCCTCATGGGGTAGAAAACCTAGCAAATATTTCCTCAATATAGATAATCAACCAATACAAGATGTAGGACTCAAGCAAGAGCTCCTTCTCCTCCTATGCAGACCTCTCTCTCTCCTATGCGCCAATCACAAGTGAGTGAATGGATGAGATAAGTGAGGCACACCTCCTCTACTTATGCTCATCTCCTAACTGACTTTTCACTCTAGTGGGGCCGACTTCTCCTAAGAGAGTCTAATAACCCCTAATAAACTAACTTTGGGCCGACCTCACATGGGAGATCTAATAACCCTAGTTACCACAATCTATCGGAGGAATAAACATCTCCAGATACATGTAAAAGTCTTGTTGGAGGAATGTAACCTCTCCGGAATAATAGTTTACAAATATAATATTCTTAGAAGTTACAATATTTCAAGATACTTGATCCGTAAAAAGTTTTCCTTAGACTGGTTTGCACAATATGAGCTTCTTGGGTATCATGTATTTACTGAGTGTGCAAGGTTTTTCTAGTTATTGAGTTTCTCAAACAATTTCACATGTTTAATTATAGAGATTGTTGTGCATTCTTGAAATCTCAACCTGATTTCTCTCTCTAGAAAATAAAAGAGGTATCCATTAAATTCACATTAAAATGACATACTTCAATCACTTACAACAACAACAACTGTAATGTCCCCTCCTACCATACCAGCATGATAGAGAGGACGTGGTGCTCAATCCGGGCAATTAGCCCCTTATTCATTGAATTAAACTCATTGATACAAAGAACTGTATATGTGCATGCTATAGAAACACCACGGAGATTAAATAAATCCTGTTGAATATCTAACCTACATTCAAAATTCTATGACAGTCATTAAATAAAGACCTCTGCAGAATTATAAAAGATCATTTGGAAAGGCATGATCATTTGAACACACACAGCGGAAGTAAATTCGTTGGCACATCCATAATACATCCCAGCTAATCATCAAAGGAACCATTGCAAAGTTTAAAACACAAGAGAATACTTATCTTATGCGAAAGTAGTCCCACGCAACTGGCTATGCAACTGCAACGTTCCACCCAACCGTAGGCCAGTGTGCTCCTCAATCTCTCAGCACCACTGCCACCCCCGAGCTGGGCATGATCTCTATAAGGAACTAGGGAACCGCAGACTCACACATAGCCAAGCATACACCAAGATGAGCCAAGCCAATCTGCAATTGGGTTTATCAGGCTGCTAGGACATGGAAGGGAAGAATTGCTAAGCTAGTGAGCTCCATCACAGAGCCAGGGATAACCTTGCAAGATCTATCTAGCTTGGCACCCACAATACCTACACACCCAACACAAGGAAGTATTCTTTTCACTGCTGTACAGTCCCTCAAGCCATACCTTCCCTATCTAGTGCTCTCAGGGTATGCATAGAAGAGTAACCAAAGCCCTCTTGATCTTCTTGAGAGGTTGTCTCCCCCACTAGGTTTATCAAGCCACTTCTGTCACTACCACTCCCAGAACTTCAGTTCACAGGTTCAAACCAAAAACGAGGATGCACACAACAGCAGAACACAATTATGGGGCAGGATAAAACGTTTTTACAGTGAGAGGCAGGAGATGGGGTTTCAGCTAACTCAGGAAAACGTGGGAACCCACAAAAACGAAAATGGAAAGTTGGTGAACAACCCAAGAAGCCAAATCTGTTCTTAGAAAAACGTCCTTGGACATTCAGGGGCAAAAACGACCTCCCTACACTCCCCAAAACGTGGCCCTTCTCTCCCAGGCTACTGCATATGCAAAAACGAACCCCCAGGCATGGAAAAATGCAGGATTTGGATGAAAAACGTGTAGGGAAAGACCCAGCTAGCTCCAACTGCGTGAATGAGTGAAGACTGCCCATTCAGGATGGCTTTGGGCACCATTTCGTGGGTGATTTCTTGCCCAAGGAGACAAAACACGAATTTCCAGGTTGATGGCTTGCCCATGCACGAAATTGGCTGCCATACTTCTTCATTTCCAAGGCATTAACTGCCTTAACCAATTTCTTGGAAGAATTAAATGATTGGGTGCATGAGACAAAATGGGTAGTTGGTGGTTTATGGGTTTCCCCATTGACACATGGATTAATACCATTGGCTCAAGGGTTTGGATAATTCCCCCCCCCCCTTTCCTTGTAGAATCATGCCCCATCTCTTTTGTTGCATTGCATAGCTAGTTGGGGTTTTTCCATTAAAATTCGTATTTACATGATGTCTTATATACATTGTGCCTATCTAGCACAAGAACCATAGGCATCTATTTTTAATTGCCGATACATGAAACGCTAAATCAACGGTGGGGCCTTGGCCTTGAGCTCCTCACCATGATTAAATTACAATATGCACATCATTTACGATTTAATACAAAGGGGTCAAAATGGGGACATTACAACAACACCATGTAACTAGTTAAATGGGACCAGGTAAATAACTATTTTCCTAGGAGAAAGAAGATCATGATGAATTCCTAAGAGAAACTCTAAGTAATTAGGTATTTGTCTTTATGATTTATGTTCAAAACTACGTTGGAACTCTCAAAATGATCATCCCAATCAGTTCCTTTACTTGCGGGAAGGTATTCTTTTCAATTCAATTCTCCTTTTGAACCAACATAAAGTTAAATTCGGCATAAAATTATGTTATTCCTGCCATTTGGATTTAGGATTTACACGCAATTCCTTTTATTATATTTTACATTTTACAAGTGGTTGAAGACAAACATAACTCTCACCTTGACTTACCAAACTCTCATTGTAGAAAGGTGTATGCTTTGTTCTTTGGTAGCACAATAGTATTGTTTGTTTGTTGAATCTGTGTTGTTTCACATATATAACATTCGCCATTATGCTATTCTTTGTAATATATAACCTATGTTGTTTCACATATATATAGCATTTTCTATTGTATTGTTATTTGTAATTTAGAAAAGATATGTGGTTCACAAATTACATTATGAAGGCTTAAAATGAATTTATTTTATACAACATTTAAAATTGTAGCATTAGATGATCCTTTGTGTATTGATTTGAGCAAAGTTTTAATGATGTATCCCTTTTTCCTTTTGCTCTTTTTCTTTGTCGCATGAATTAACTGGTTCTTTTCTCAAGTAGATTGGAATCCTGTGTCCAATTGGTTTAAATCAATGTTTTGGGATAAATAGCATAGCCCATCATCAAGAGAAGATTGAAGAATCTTGAACAAGAACGAGTTAATTGTGTTGCATCAATTAACTGGTTCTTGCTGAAAATATTTTAAATATATTGAATCCAAAGAGAATAAATTAAGCTCTCTCTAAATCGTTAATGGAGTTACCAATTCCCATTTTTAAATGGCTCAACCTAGATTTTTAGAGCATGGATACAACTCATTGGTGGATGTGATTTGAGGTAGCAATGATAACTATTAGAGTTTCCCACATTTACTATGAATTATGAATTGTTGTTATACTCATAAATTATTGCAGATATTTTAATTTATATTAAATTGAGAAAAAATAATTTTTCTACAGAATAGTTTAGAATTTTAGTATGGTCTTTTATTACTTTGTCCTTGCCTAAAAATAAATTGTCTCAATTTTTAAATGAAAACTTTTCATCTTTGAAAAATTATGCCTTGTAAATTATTTCTAAATACATGTATTAAGAGTTGTGACTTGTAAATTAGATATATTTTACAATGATTTTGTTCACAATTATGGAAAATGCACCATTTCTAAATCAAGAAGATTTAATTTCATAATGTTACTTCTTAAAAGACTAAAAAACTAGATATATTTAAATGATGCCCAACCAAGCAAACAATACCAATATTGTTGTATGCCATATACTTTTTGAAATCCTCCAAAGACATTGTTGTTTATCATATACCTTTAACAATCCTTTAAAGACATTGGCACATTGTGACTCTTGTTGATTTAATGACTTTTTTTAAACAAAAAAATGTTTGTCTCTTGTTATTCATGAGAATCATAGAGTATATATCAAATGGGTTAATGTTGTCGTCTATATGCTCGGTGCATAATTTTTTTCCATTGGTAAATGATGTCCCCTGAAATATAAATACAAGGGAATCTATATATGTTCAACTCATTAATAATATGTATATTAGAATATACACATTTAGATATTTTGAAATATGGTTTCATATATTTTAGCAATATAAAATTGTTGGTGGGTAGATATCTATCTATCTATCTATATATATATATATAGTATAATTACTTAATTTATGGTCTATAAATATAAATATTGATAGGTCACAGGTTGAGTGTTATGAATAAGTTATCTCTTACTTGTTCTCACCTTCTTTTACTTAAAAGGTTGTCTACCACTACTACCCATTATATTAGCTAAGAGTTATCCATGCATCAACTCCGAGACATCCATGCATTAGGTACCAGCTACTTTTGATTTTTTTTTTATAATTATTTATTTTGAATTTGGAATCCTCATACAACTAAAAAGGCATAGATGCTAGTCCACCTTATATTTTAAAATATAAACACCTTATTTTACTTAAAGGGTTGTCTACCACTAACTACCCGTTATATTAGTTAATAGTTATCCATGCATCAACCAAGAGTCATCCATGCATTAGGTACAAGCTACTCTTGATATTCTTTTTTTATAATTATTTATTTAGAATTTGAATTCTCATCCAACTAAAAAAGCATAGATTCTAGTCCACCCTATATTTTAAAACATAAACACCTATCAATATACATAATTTAGATTTTAACAAGTATTAATTAACAAAATCCTTAACATTATATATACTCAATTATATATCCACATCGTTTGATGTAAATATTAAATTACACCACATTAATTAATTTGCATTATATTTATAAAATACAAAATTATCAATAAAATAAACTAATAATGAGACTCGTTAACATTGTATATAGTGAAACATATGCAGAGAAATACAATTTTTTATCAAAGATGTGTTAATGCTTCCACACATTCATTTCATCCGACTAATTACTTGATAGGTGTTTATATCTTAGAGTTTGGGGTGGATTACTATCTATACTTTCCCTATAGTGAAGGAGGATGGAACAAGTGTGTTGTCCAGATTGATTCTATTTTCATCGTTCAAAATTCTAAATAAACAATTATAAAAAGTATAAAAAATAACTTGTAGCTGAGTAGGTCATGCACGGATAACAGGTAGTGACAACCCATTTAACTAAAGAAGGTAGGAGGTACCTGAGGCATAGATAACAGATGATTACAACTAAGCATTGTTGACACAATGACTATCAACAGGGGTTCACTACACATTGTCGCCAACAAACACCAACCCAAAATCCCTTACGCACCGGGCCAGAAGGGGGTTAACTGTTCTAGAAACACTCACAGAGCGAATGAAGTCTCACCCAAGATGCACAAGGGGGCTGCAGGAACCAAGTTTTCGCAATGGAGTTGAAGACATGCATCCAACACACATTACCTTTGTAGAAACTAGAGATTTTATCTTCCGCAGTAAACTATTAACTCATCATTCGCACATTAGACCTGTTATAGCTTAAAATGACACCTCTCCGTCCGTGATGACACTTGCTTCCCTTGGTCGCATGATGACACTTCTTGAGATCAAGTTCAGTCACACAACAGGAAAATTGTGGATGGAGGAGTCATTTGGGACACTAAAAATGGTTGAAATTACCTCATTCTTGAACCATTTGATGTATATGACCCTTAGGAACATTTTTCCAGACCAAACCATCTCCTGAAAATGCGCGAAAAGCCTGTTTTGGCCATTTTTTAACATGAGTGCGTGTGTACCCTACTCTAGTGTACAATAGTAGCGCTCAAACCTTCTTAGCACTACTCCACTATGAAATAGTAGTTCTCAACTCCATATGTACGCTACTTTGTCTACTGTAGAGTAGAGTACACCCCTATTTTGGTCAAAATCTCGAAATTCGAGTAAGTTAAGTTGGTTAGGAAACCTCTTGAGCGGTTATAACTTCTTTTCCTCTTCCTCACTGACTATATAAGGAGGGTAGAAGGTCCATGTGAGGCGACAAAGTCTACAACATTGTTATGTTGGAGGAATGGAGACCCTCATCCCCCTCTCTTGTGCTTAGTTTCTGATAAACCCTAGTATAGTTGCTTAGAGGCTGGAATCCTTGGAGAACAGAAGCAGGAGACCTTGAATCTAGGTTTCGTGAAGTGCCAAGCTTGAAGGAAGGTATAACTTTATGTACTTGCTTTCATTCATCAATAAAGATCAGACGTTCTTCTCTTTCCAAATATGACCTATTAATGTGTATTAGATTTGATTAGAGTTTGTTTATAATCTGATGTCTTCTTCTATTATGAATGTCAATCTTATATATGTAGTCAAATGTGTTTGAGAAAGGTATCAAGTTGTTTTGCAGGTCTGGGCATTGCAACACTGGATAAGCATTGAAGAGCGAGGGAGGAAAAGCTAGGATCAACCTTCTGAATAAGGTGCCTACATCTCTAAACCCTAATCTCTTCATTTATTTGTTGTGCTTGCAAAATGCTTGTAATTCTATCTTTATCACTGTAAGTTGGTAGTTTCTCCCCTGAACTATAGGTGCATTTTCCCCACAACAGAATGGCGACTCCACTGGGGAAAGCCTAACTGCTTAGGGGTATCCAAGGTCATTTCTTTAGTTTTTTTTGAAGGTCTTTGTTCAATTTCTTGATTAGAATCAGTTAGTAGGCTCTGTTTGACCCTGCTAGGCTTTTACAGACCCTTCCCGGCCCTTGCAAACCCTTATGGACCCAGGTGTGGGGGGTTTTAACCCCATTTTTTAAATTTTTTCAACCTGTACACTACTGTTGTGAAGTACAGTAGTGCCCTGGGTGCTAGTCTCCTTCATACACAATAGCGCTCAAAATATGGGTTTAAATTTTTTGAGTTTTTGGGTTGTGGACCCAAATCTAGGGTTCTGGCTGCATTTTTGCGGTCCCTGATGACCCTAGGTCTATGTTAAACCCTTGTAAGTGGTCTCCCATCCTTGTACTGATCCTACATTCTTGTTTATAAGTGAAAATACAAAAATATTTCACTTTCATGTACTGCATCGTGCATTGAGTGCTTGTTTCCTTCATTTTAGGTTCTGCTTGTGCATTGAAAAGATAAAAGATTGCATCTTTATTTCAGAATTGTTGGTTGACTTTGCATATTAGTGACATTGTTTTATTGGATAGATGAGTCTAGGATTGGATGATGTTGCATACTATTGAGTCTACACATCACTAGTTTCACGATCATATCCCTTGAGTAACCACAGCCACTAAAATTATTGCTTAATCATAAAATTGATTAGACTGATTTTATTTATAGGGTACACCAACTAGCATAGGTTTAGAGTATTCCAATAGATCATTGTGAGTTAACAATCCAAGACTACTAGACGAAACATTAGGTGTCTGACCAGGGAGTGCAGGAATCCATGGTATAGATCGGTGTTCTCAGGAAGCTCTACTCAATCCAGAGTTAAGCACGAGGTCACGGGAAGTTGGTTGAGGAGATATCCCTCTGATACCGGCTAAACATGGGAGATATATCCAGGATTTGTTCGTATCTGGGGGTACCGGAGGTTCATCCTGTTGTGCTTCGGGATTAGCTACCCTGCCCATACGATGGGTCCAACCTGCGACTGTCCCACTGAGCATAGGTTATATTGCGGTGAACATAGTTTCCTTACCTAGGTACTGCACAAGGTATTTGCAGTGGTTATACTGTTTGTGTCCTGAGTTAGATAGGGATTGGACAGCACAGTTGTGTTCATGTGGTGGACTTGACCCTGTCGACACAGTGAAGCGTGCGATTACAACACTCACTCTAGTGGAGCCTTTAGGAGCTCCATACTTTTCAGATCCTAGTATAATATCTCTAGCCCATGCTGGCTTTCTCTTTCTTGAAATGTTTGTGATGGGGGGTTCTTGTGGATCTAACATGTCATGGTCTTTAGGTGTTTCACCTTCAGGAGGTGGTATAACTTCTGCAGTTCTAGGAGGTGCAACTTCTTCATATTGTCACTTCCTAGACTTCTTCAGAGCTGCTTCTTCGTCAAATGTCACGTCCCTACTAATTTCCATATGATGAAATCCTGGGATGTATATCCTGAAAGCTTTGGATGTTTCACAATACCCAACAAATATTCCATTCTTCCCAGAAGGGTCCAACTTAGTTCTCTTTTCTTTGGGTATGTGAATATACACAGGACACCCAAATATTTTGAGGTGACTTACCTTAGGCTTCTTTCCTATGAATACTTCTTCTGGAGTCTTAAATTCAAGGGCACTATGAGATAGTTTATTTTATACATAGACTGTTGTCTTGGCTACTTTAGCCCATAGATACATAGGTAGGTCTTGATCATGTATCATAGTTTTCACTGCTTCCATAATGGTTCTATTCTTTCTTTCCACAACACCATTTTGTTGAGGACTGTAGGGAGTGGTTATTTCCCTCTTGATCCCAGCTTCTTTGCAAAATGCTTCAAAGTATTTTGAAGTATACTCTCCACCATTATCAGTCCTAAGTATCTTGATCTTCTTTTCTGAATGGTTCTCTATCAAGGCTTTGAATTCCTTGAACCTTCCAAAGATTCATCTTTTCCCTTTAGGAAATATATCCAAATTTTTCTTGAATAGTCATCAATGAATGTTAGGTAGTATTCATATCCACTCAAGGATGTGGTGGGCATGGGACCACATACATCTGAATGGATCAATTCCAATGTACTCTTAGTCTTTGTTTCACTCTTTGGAAATGGATTCTTGATATTCTTTCCTTTTGCACAACCCTTGCAAGTGCCTTCATGATCAACCTTTAGATTTGGTAGTCCTACAACTACTTTGATCACATGAGGTAGTGCTTTCTTTTTAATGTGAGCAAGCTTTCTATGCCATAGCTCACTTGGGCTAGTGGCTTCAGGAACAAGGGCAGCTTCTGGATGACCCTTGAGTTTGTATAGACCTCCTTCCTCTTCACCAATGACAATTGCATCCTTAATAGTTTTACCTTTGGACCACATGAGCACTTGTCCATCAATGAATGCAACCCTATAACCTTTATTATCTAATGCTGAGATAGAAAGTAAGTTCTTCTTCAAACCTGGTACATACAATACTTCCTTCATCTTCATGGGAGCTCCAGAATCAAGCTTATATCCTGCTTCACCAATTCCATTGATGGGATATTGGTAATCATCTCCTAGAGATACTTTCTATGGGGAGGTCTTCTCTTCAAGTTTTGAGAGATTTTTCTTTTGTCCTGTCATGTGCTTTGAAGCACCACTATTAATGAGCCATGTATCTTCTCCAGGTGTCACAGACCCAAAGAGAGCAGAGAATAGAACATACTCTTCTGCATCTTCTTCTTCTATTCTAGCTCTTTTCTTTTGAGGCCTTTCCTCCTCTTCCTCTTCTTCACTATAATCTTCTTCTAGATGTGCTTGATGTCATCTCTGGTGGGGACCCGTTTTATTCTTTGAAGGACAATTCCTAGCAATGTGTCCTATTTTCTGGCAAATGTAACATTGGAATGTGGAGTAATCTCTTTCTTCGTTAGATCCTCTTTTCTTCTGAAATCTTTGTGGAGGTTGAGACTCCTTGTGGTTATTCCTTTTGAATTTGGATTGATTCCTTCTTCTCTTGGTGTGGGTGGCCAATGCTTGATCATCTTCTTTGAGCAAGGCTTATCTATTGGCAACCCTAGCTTCTTCTTGAATACAATCTTCCCATACCACATCACACTTCATACTTTCCTTTTTGGCACACATGGTTTGTATGAATGACTCCCAAGGTCTAGTGAGACCATTTAGAGCATTCGTGACTAATTCATCCTCATCAAGGGTGTCTCCAATAGCATTTAGTTGTTCCTTGAACCGGGAAACCCTTGTGAAGTAATCTTGGATAGATTCTCCTTTATTCATCTTGGTTCTCTTCAATTGAGCTCTCAGGTTCATCTTCCTATTGATGTTCCTTCCTTCATACATTCTGGAAAGGGCATCATACATTTCCTTGGTAGTCTTCTTGGATTCCACTTAGGGAATCAAGTGGTCCTTGATGGAATCAACAATGATTCTCTTTGCCCTAATCAGGTCCTTCTTATGCTTCTCTTTAGCTTCAGCTTTTTCAGGTTCTGCCACTTCATCCTTGATATGTTGAATAAAATCATTTTCTTCAAGGATGAGACCAATCCTATATTTCCATGCCCGAAAATTCTCTATACCCTCTAGCTTGTCCTCAAGCTTAGTGCTTGGGGCCATCCTATGCAGGCGGTCACCAAAAATTGAAAATTCCAAAAATGAAAAACTGACCTTAGCAGGAGATTGGCTTCACTTAGGTGAGGTTGCTGGTGTGCTTACTTTCTGGAAACTTCAATTTTTCATCCTCCAAACTTGACCAGCGAATTTCCGACCTGCTATAGAAATCTGGTTCTGGTTTTCTAGTTTTCTGCACTTTTGGTCAAACTAGGGTTTGACTTTCCCGGAGTTCTACCCAACCAAAAATCTCGATCTAGGGCTCAAAACTTCAATTTGGAGGAGGGCTATTCATCCATGCAATCATAATCCAAAAATTCCAACTTTTGCAGAAACCCTAATTTTCACTAAAGGAGGAGAGAGAGGTATTTTCACCTTGTGAAAGATGTCCTATTCAGGCTAGCTCTGATACCATGTTAAGTTTTAACATAAATTCACTAGAAAGATCACTGAAAGAAACACAATCACAAGATAGACAAAGCTTTACCCTTGGGAACCCTCATGGGGTAGAAAACCCAACAAAGATTTCCTCAATATAGATAATCAACCAATACAAGATGTAGGACTCAAGCAAGAGCTCCTTCTCGTCCTATGCAGACGTCTCTCTCTCCTATGCGCCAATCAAAAGTGAGTGAATGGATGAGATAAGTGATGCACACCTCCTCTACTTATACTCATCTCCTAACTGACTTTTCACTCTAGTGGGGCCGACTTGTCCTAAGAGAGTCTAATAACCCCTAATAAACTAACTTAGGGCCGACCTCACATGGGAGATATAATAACCCTAGTTACCACAATCTATCGTAGGAATAAACATCCCCGGATACATGTAAAAGTCCCGTCGGAGGAATGTAACCTCTCCGGAATAATAATTTACAAATATAATATTCTTAGAAGTTACAATATTTCAACATACTTGATCCGTAAAAAGTTTTCCTTAGACTGGTTTGCACAATATGAGCTTCTTGGGTATCATGTATTTACTGAGTGTGCAAGGTTTTTCTAGTTATTGAGTTTCTCAAACAATTTCACATGTTTAATTATAGAGATTGTTGTGCATTCTTGAAATCTCAACCTGATTTCTCTCTCTAGAAAATAAAAGAGGTATCCATCAAATTCACATTAAAATGACATACTTCAATCACTTACAACAACAACAACACCATGTAACTAGTTAAATGGGACCAGGTAAATAACTATTTTCCTAGGAGAAAGAAGATCATGATGAATGCCTAAGAGAAACTCTAAGTAATTAGGTATTTGTCTTTATGATTTATGTTCAAAACTACGTTGGAACTCTCAAAATGATCATCCCAATCAGTTCCTTTACTTGCGGGAAGGTATTCTTTTCAATTCAATTCTCCTTTTGAACCAACATAAAGTTAAATTTAGCATAAAATTATGTTATTCCTGCCATTTGGATTTAGGATTTACACGCAATTCCTTTTATTATATTTTACATTTTACAAGTGATTGAAGACAAGCATAACTCTCACCTTGACTTACCAAACTCTCATTCTAGAAAGGTTTACGCTTTGTTCTTTGGTAGCACAATAGTATTGTTTGTTTGTTGAATTTGTTTTGTTTCACATATATAACATTCACCATTATGCTATTCTTTGTAATATATAACCTGTGTTGTTTCACATATATATAGCATTTTCTATTGTGTTGTTATTTGTAATTTAGAAAAGATATGTGGTTCACAAATTACATTATGAAGGCTTAAAATGGATTTATTTTATACAACATTTAAAATTGTAGCATTAGATGATCCTTTGTGTATTGATTTGAGCAAAGTTTTAATGATGTATCCCTTTTTCCTTTTGCTCTTTTTCTTTGTCGCATGAATTAACTGGTTCTTTTCTCAAGCAGATTGGAATCCTGTGTCCAATTGGTTTAAATCAATGTTTTGGGATAAATAGCATAGCTCATCATCAAGAAAAGATTGAAGAATCTTGAACAAGAACGAGTTAATTCTGTTGCATCAATTAACTGGTTCTTGCTGAAAATATTGTAAATATATTGAATCCAATGAGACTAAATTAAGCTCTCTCTAAATCGTTAATGGAGTTACCAATTCCCATTTTTAAATGGCTCAACCTAGATTTTTAGAGCATGGATACAACTCATTGGTGGATGTGATTTGAGGTAGCAATAATAACTATTAGAGTTTCCCACATTTACTATGAATTACGAATTGCTGTTATACTCATAAATTATTGCAGATATTTTAATTTATATTAAATTGAGAAAAAATAATTTTTCTACCCAATAGTTTAGAATTTTAGTATGGTCTTTTATTACTTTGTCCTTGCTTAAAAATAAATTGTCTCAATTTCTAAATGAAAACTTTTCATCTTTGAAAAATCATGTCTTGTAAATTATTTCTAAATACATGTATTAAGAGTTGTGACTTGTAAATTAGATATATTTTACAATGATTTTGTTCACAATTATGGAAAATGCACCATTTCTAAATCAAGAAGATTTAATTTCATAATATTACTTCTTAAAAGACTAAAAAACTAGATATATTTAAATGATGCCCAACCAAGCAAACAATACCAATATTGTTGTATGCCATATACTTTTTGCAATCCTCCAAAGACATTGTTGTTTATCATATACCTTTAACAATCCTTTAAAGACATTGGCACATTGTGACTCTTGTTGATTTAATGACTTTTTTTAAACAAAAAAATGTACGTCTCTTGTTATTCATGAGAATCAAAGAGTATATATCCATCCACTTCTTTTGGCTAATCATTGAACCAGTAACCACAAATTCAATCTCTCAGTAGTTTAGGTTTTGTAGGCGCTTGTATCAGTGACTAAGCTAGTACAATATAAAAATAAGCATTGTTGTCTTTGGAATGTTGTATCAAATGGGTTAATGTTGTCATCTATATGCTCGGTGCATAACTTTTTTCCATTGGTAAATGATGTCCCCTGAAATACAAATACAAGGGAATCTATATATGTTCAACTCATTAATAATATGTATATTAGAATATACACATTTAGATATTTTGAAATATGGTTTCATATATTTTAGCAATATAAAATTGTTGGTGGGTAGATATCTTTCTATCTATATATCTATCTATATCTATATATCTATATCTATATATATATATATATATATATAGTATAATTACTTAATTTATGGTCTATAAATATAAATATTGACAGGTCACAGGTTGAGTGTTATGAATAAGTTATCTCTTACTTGTTCTCACCTTCTTTTACTTAAAAGGTTGTCTACCACTACTACCCATTATATTAGCTAAGAGTTATCCATGCATCAACTCCGAGTCATCCATGCATTAGGTACCAGCTACTTTTGATTTATTTTTTATAATTATTTATTTTGAATTTGGAATCCGCATACAACTAAAAAGGCATAGATGCTAGTCCACCTTATATTTTAAAATATAAACACCTTATTTTACTTAAAGGGTTGTCTACCACTAACTACCCGTTATATTAGTTAATAGTTATCCATGCATCAACCACGAGTCATCCATGCATTAGGTACAAGCTACTCTTGATATTCTTTTTTTATAATTATTTATTTAGAATTTGAATTCTCATCCAACTAAAAAAGCATAGATTCTAGTCCACCCTATATTTTAAAACATAAACACCTGTCAATATACATAATTTATATTTTAACAAGTATTAAGTAACAAAATCCTTAACATTATATATACTCAATTATATATCCACATCGTTTGATGTAAATATTAAATTATACCACATTAATTAATTTGCATTATATTTATAAAATACAAAATTATCAATAAAATAAACTAATAATGAGACTCGTTAACATTGTATATAGTGAAACATATGCAGAGAAATACAAATTTTTATCAAAGAAATAGATCGTAGATGTGTTAATGCTTCCACACATTCATTTCATCCGACTAATTACATTGATAGGTGTTTATATCTTAGAGTTTGGGGTGGATTACTATCTATACTTTCCCTAGAGTGAAGGAGGATGGAACAAGTGTGCTGTCCAGATTGATTCTATTGTCATCGTTCAAAATTCTAAATAAACAATTATAAAAAGTATAAAAAATAACTTGTAGTTGAGTAGCTCATGCACGGATAACAGGTAGAGACAACCCATTTAACTAAAGAAGGTAGGAGGTACCTGAGGCATAGATAACAGATGATTACAACTAAGCATTGTTGACACAGTGACTATCAACAGGGGTTCACTGCACGCTGTCGCCAACAAACACCAACCCAAAATCCCTTACGCACCGGGCCAGAAGGGGGTTAACCATTCCAGCAACACTCACAGAGCGAATGAAGTCTCACCCAAGATGCATAAGGGGGCTGCAGGAACCAAGTTTTCGCAATGGAGTTGAAGACATGTATCCAACACACATTACCTTTGTAGAAACTAGAGATTTTATATTCCGCAGTAAACTATTAACTCATAATTTGCACCTTAGATCTTTTATAGCTTAAACTGACACCTCTCCGTCCGTGATGACACTTGCTTCCCTTGGTCGCATGACGACACTTCTTGAGATCAAGTTCAGTCACACAACATGACAATTGTGGATGGAGGAGTCTTTTGGTACACTAAAAATGGGTGAAATTACCTCATTCTTGACCCATTTGATGTATATGACCCTTAGGAACATCTTTCCAGACCAAACCATCTCCTGAAAATGAGCAGAAAAGCCTGTTTTTGGCCATTTTTTAACATGAGCGCTAGTACACAAGCATGATAGTAGCGTGGGTACCCTACTCTAGTGTACAATAGTAGCACTCAAACCTTCTGAGCACTACTCCACTATGAAATAGTAGCGCTCAACTCCATATGTACGCTACTTTGTCTACTGTAGAGTAGAGTACACCCCTGTTTTGGTCAAAATCTCGAAATTCGAGTAAGTTAAGTTGGTTAGGAAACCTCTTGAGCGGTTATAACTTCTTTTCCTCTTCCTCATTGACTATATAAGGAGGGTAGAAGGGCCATGTGAGGCGACAAAGTCTACAACTTTGTTATGCTGGAGGAATGGAGACCCTCATCCCCCTCTCTTGTGCTTAGTTTCTGATAAACCCTAGTATAGTTGCTTAGAGGCTGGGATCCTTGGAGAACAGAAGCAGGAGACCTTGAATCTAGGTTTCGTGAAGTGCCAAGCTTGAAGGAAGGTATAAATTTATGTAATTGCTTTCATTCATCAATAAAGATCAGACGTTATTCTCTTTCCAAATATGACCTGTTAATGTGTATTAGATTTTATTACAGTTTGTTTATAATATGATGTCTTCTTCTATTATGAATGTCAGTCTTATATATGTAGTCAAATGTGTTTGAGAAAGGTATCAAGTTGTTTTGCAGGTCTGGGCATTGCAACACTGGATAAGCATTGAAGAGCGAGGGAGGCAAAGCTAGGATCAACCTTCTGAATAAGGTGCCTACATCTATAAACCCTAATCTCTTCATTTATTTGTTGTGCTTGCAAAATGCATGTAAGTCTATCTTTATCACCATAAATTGGTAGTTTCTCCCCTGAACTATAGGTGCATTTTCCCCACAACAGAATGGCGACTCCACTGGGGAAAGCCTAACTGCTTAGGGGTATCCAAGGTGATTTCTTTAGTTTTGTTTGAAGGTCTTTGTTCAATTTCTTGATTAGAATCAGTTAGTAGGCTCTATTTGACCCTGCTGGGCTTTTATAGACCCTTCCCGACCCTTGCAAACCTTTATGGACCCAGGTGTGGGGGGTTTTAACCCCATTTTTTCAATTTTTTCAACCTGTACACTACTGTTGTGCAGTACAGTAGCACCCTGGGTGCTAGTCTCCTTCATACACAGTAGCGCTCAAAATATGGGTTTAAATTTTTTGAGTTTTTGGGTTGTGGATCCAAATCTGGGGTTCTGGCTGCATTTTTGCAATCCCTGATGACCCTAGGTGTGTTAAACCCCTGTAAGTGGTCTCCCATCCTTGTACTGATCCTACATTCATGATTTGAACCTCTTTTGATCAGTTTGGGCTTGTTTGGAAAGTTTTGGGGCTTGTTGACCCAAGTTGGGGAGTTGTGGACCCGTTTGGTGTTTTGTACCCTAATTTGAGTCTGACTGAACCTGCTTGCCCCATTTCCACTAGATTTGAAACCTATTGAGTCTTCTTGACCCTGTTGGTATCTATTTGAGTGAAATTTCTCTTTTAGATTGGTTTTTTATCCTCGCTTATGCTTTTAAGTTTTCTTTTGTAGTGAAAGCTCAATTGTTTTGGCTATTGTTCAAGACCTTGTTTGCATTGTTCATGTGTAGACCTGACTTTACCAAACCATACTTCTTCGTAGGTCATTTGCTTCATTTGGGTCTAAAAGTAGTTTTTGTATTCTTTTCCCAATGTTTGGCTTGCTTACATCAATAAGAATTTGAAAGTCATATTTGGTAGCTTTTACTGTTTCAATAAAGAGAGCCTGAAAGTTCTTTGCTTTTGTTTTGATAGTAGGGTAGTTTCAGTTTTGTTTCTTACCTTTGAAAAGCATAAAGAATTTTGATTTATCTTCTGAATAGAGTACCTTGCAAGTGGCTTAAAATATTTTAGAGTGCTTTGCATAAAAAAGAACAAGTTTTCTTTTGCATACCTATTTGTTTGAGTAGCTGCATTCTTAGGTTTTGAGTTTAGACTTTATGTTTACCTTTTTTGCATTCGAAAGATTAAAAATTGCATTTGCATATGCATTCTAGATCAGAATTTTAAGACTTGCATTGAAAAGAAAATATTTGTTGGTGGTAAACATTTCATTTTTAGTACTCTATCTCTATTATAACCACTCTCACACACCCACTACCTTTTTGAGTAAGTAAGCAACCTTTAAAATGAACCCTAATAAAATGTACTAGTAACATTTTCTTTTCTAGGTTACACTACACCAACTAGTCTTGGTTAGGATCTTGGGTTTAAAACACCTTAAACCACCCAAGATCACACATTACGCAAAAATCGTAGTTCGACTATCGCAGGTAAACCAACTTCATTCAAAGCTTGCCTGGGATCTATGCAGTAGGTCTTGTGAGATCAGATTGTTGGGAATACTCCTCCTACTTTCTGTTTTGATCATATACCGGGATTGGATCGCGTTTGGGGACTCTTTTGTGTTTTGGGCTCAGTTACCTTTCCCACGCCTTCTGATTCGTCCAGAGACTATTCCCCCAGGAGTTTTCGGTGTGGTGGTATCCTTAGTATCTGACCATAGGTTCATACACAGGTGACAGCGGAGGGTATATCTACTCTACCTAGGACAGACGTGGGAGGAAATCCCTTACAGGTCTTTGGGAGGGTGGTTGGGTGATTCCAGCACTTGCACCCCTAGTCATTGTATTTTGGACCCCGGGTAACTGTTCTTCATCCTTCGTTGATCTGTTATGGGCCCTCATCATCCCAGACTCTTCTTCAAAAGGCATGTGTTTTCCTGGTTTGATTTACCTAGGACCTTTTTTAGTGTTGTGCTCTTTGTGCTACTTGTTTTAGTTTTCCTTAGAGAACTTCTTGGTCATTCGAGCAGAAAACTATGTCTAGCATTCCGGTGAGTGCCAATCAAGGTACCCCTATTCCAGGGGATCCTTGTGTTGTTCCATTCATTGGAAACATTGGTGCTCCCTTAATGGATACTCTGAATCTTCCTGGATTCAGTATTGGGCTGTCGGTTTGGTTGTTTTCCACTCTTAATACCTTGCATGCTCCTGACGCTTCTTTTGTGAGCACCTCAAATCAATAGCATCAGAACCCTATGCCTCCTTTGCCAGTAACATCTTCTCCTCCTCCTTCTACCTCATGTGGCGAAAGTAGCAATACTAGTAGCCAGCAGTCTAAAAGGAATAGACAAAGGAAGAATAGGAAGAAGATTCCAAAACAAGGGGGCATCAACCCATCCTCTGCAAGTCATGCTGGGGGCAAGCACCCTGCCTCTGCAAGTCATGCAGGGGGCACCTACCCAGCCTCTGGAGGTCATGCTGGAAGAAAAATTTTAGTCACTGAAAATCATACTGAAAGTTTGTCTTCAACCACTGTCGGTCATGTTGAGGACACGTCATTGATCACTGCTAGTCATATTAATGACAAGTCACCAGTTCCCGTGAGTCATACTAGAGACACCAGATCAGCCACTGCAAGTCATGCTGAGGGAATTGACATTGTCGAAAAACCAAACAAACAGAAGCTTAAGTTCCCTTGTAAGTTTTGCGAGGGAGATCACCTTACTTACTTGTGCCCTGTACTTCCAGAAGTGCAAAAAGTGTGGTCCTTAGTTGAAAAGTCTGATGCTTCTGAGTAACCAGCCTATGTGAGTCATGCTCGGGGCAAGCTGTCAGCCAATGCTAGTCATGCTGAGAGTACTGATGTTGTAAAGGAGTCTAAACCTATAGGATGAAAACCAAAGTTCCCTTGTAAACTTTGTAAGGAAGATCACCTTACTCACCGATGCCCTGCCATTCCAGAGGCACGAAGAGTGTGGTCCATGTCTGAAGGAACCTCTGTTCCTGAGTTGTCTATAGATTCCTTGCAGTCATATAAACCTTTGGTTGATAAAGTGGTTGAACCAATGCAATATTTGGTCGACCCCACTCTTCCTTCGGAGAGTGAAGTGATCGAATCGATGCAATCTTCGACCGATCCCATCAATCCTTAGGAGATTGATGCACCTACTGGTGAAGTCTTCTGCATTACCAGTCTGGATATTCCTGAAAAAGGGGGCACTTCATCTATTCCATGTGAACCCCTACCAAGCCCTAGGATTGTTTCCTTTGATTGGAATAGTCTAGTCGAGCCTCGTCTTCCTTCTTCGACACCTTTCCAGATAAAGGTTGATATCGGGAACCATATGGTTGATCGATGCATTGTTGATGAAGGTGCTTCTGTTAGTATCTTATCCGCTTATGCTTGGAGAGATTTGGGTTTCCCTAATGTTATTCCAGCTGCTAATTGGTCATTGACCTTTGATAGAAGACCTAGTGAACCGATCGGATTCCTCCGTCAGGCACCTGTTACTTTGGGTGGAAAAATAGTCTTAGTTGATTTTATGGTTTTAAAGGACCCTATGGATTTTGATATGATCCCCGGGCATGATTGCGTTTATGGTATGCATGCTGTGGTGTCTACGCTCTTTCGTGTGATGCATTTCCCTCATAACGAAAGCATCGTCACTATTGACCAACTGGCATTCGTTGATCCTCCTTATTACCCAACTGTAGACCAGTAAGATCCCTCGTCATTAGGCACTACTATGTCACATGGGACTTATGTGGCATATTGTTCTTTGAGTTCAACTGCTACTAAGAAGAAGACTCTGAGTTCATGCTTACCTTCTCGGGACTTGGTCCCAGCTTTTGACCAAGTGACACCTCCATATGAATGTTTAGATATGTATTATATATGGGATGATATGCTTCCTTCCGATGAAGTTTTCCTAGAGTCTATAGTATAGTCTGCCATTCATTTGGATGTTGATCTAGTCACAGTCATGTCCAGCCCCCGGTTTGACCTTAAATTCTGATCTTCCTACTGTTGAGTCTTTGGACTTTCCTATAGATCCACAAATCGATGTTCCTACTGAGTTTGATTATGCTTCTGGAATTTTCAACTCCCGTGACGATGAATTTGTTTCTGCAGATTCCGTCATGTCCTTCAACTTTGATCTTCATCCTGAAGTTGATCTTGTTGATTGTAAGTCCTCGGGCTTGGGTACCATAGAGTCTTCATTTGAAAACTCTGCCTTGTTTATGCCTGTTGTTGATGATAGTGAATTTGAAAGTATTTCTATCACAGTGACTTGTATCGGGTCTTTCTTTACATATGTTTTAGATATGATCTTGGTACTGATGTTTCTTGGAGACAGGATTCTTAGATGGATGTATACTTGCTTACTGCTCATTTTCAACACCTTGTGCGACCATGTCAGGTATATTCAGAACCTTGCATATAGGTTTAGGCTTCCCCACTGTTATGTTGCATTTGAACCTTTTTCCATCCGAATTCGCCATAGGGTCGAACCTATTGGATATTGGTGTGTTAGCCATCTCTTTAAGCATTGTGCACCAGTCCGATAGCAGAGCCTACCTAACATGGGTCACCCTAGTCAGCACCCTTATGCCATTCTGGTGCCAATGTTGAGTTTTTCTCATAGGCTCGGGAGCCTTTTTAGATTTACCATGACTTTCAGAAGAAGCCTCATCTCTTTCTTCCTCATATATTTCTAGCCATCCCTGATAAGGCTCCCGTCTTTGTGTTCAAATTGCATATGCATCTGTTATGATCCCGCTTGCGCTAATGAGCCTGAAGCCGGCTTCCACGTTTTTAGCTCGTTATATAAGCCTCCATCTCTGAACTCATTTCCACTAAGCCCTGTATCATTTTGCCTTTGCAATTTGACACCTTTTAACTGGAGGAGACACACCCTGAGTGTCCTTATCTTGCTCATGTTCCTTGCATTAGGCATAGCTTTGTTCCATGCGCTTGGAGCTAGTTTTGCATGTCCCTAACACTCGTCTCCTCCCATTTTGAGCATTCTTCTTTTACTTCGAGCTCGTTAAAAATAGTAAGTAGGTTACGAGCATTCCTCTACCTTTACTTCGAGCTCGTTAAAAACAGTAAGTAAGTTACGAGCATTCTTCTACCTTTACTTCGAGCTCGTTAAAAAAAGTAAGTAGGTTATGAGGAGTCTTCCACCTTTCCTTCGAGCTCGTTAAAAATAGTAAGGAGGCTATGAGCATTTCTTTCATCTTCACTTCAAGCTCGTTAAAAATAGTAAGGAAGTTATGAGCATTTTTCTGTATCTCCTTTGAGCTCGTTAAAAACAGTAAGGAGGACATGATTTTACTTTTTCGGACTCGTTAAACCTTTATGGAAAAGATCCCTATGGAGTTCTTTTAAGCCCTTTCCAGACTCCTTAAATAGGAAAAGTTTGCCGAGCATAGTTGTCTTTTCGGGCTCGTTAAAATAACTGAACAAACAACCACTTAGGTATAGAATTACCCCTTTTCCGGGCCTTAGTGGATAATTTACGGAAAAGCTATACTCTAGGTATACTCTGGTATATGCTAGAAGAGTTCTTCTTTCATTATTTTACACTTTTTCGGGGAAGGAGACTAACTTTACGAAAAAGGACCTTTGGAGTCGTCTTTAGGGTTTTCAGACTCTCGAAATGTGAAAACACCAAGCGAGCATTCACCTACTCGAGATTGATGTAAAATCCACGGATAGGTGTATAGAGGACTGTTTAACTTTTTCAACTCTATAAACAAGAAAACACCGCCGAGCACAGACCAATCCGGGCTCGATATAAAATCCACGGATAAGTGTATGGAGTTTTCTTCTAGGTTTTTCATACTCCTTAAATATGAAAATACCATCGAGCATGCTTTAGTTCTTTGTCAAGCTCGTTAAAAAATGAAAAAGGGAAGGGAACGGAAGAATGTTAAAATATCTTTCATATGATCGCAGCAAGTCAACTATCTCCTTGAACAAAGCACCTGTTTTGAGTCTATCAAACAAGTTGGGTTCTAGTGTTGGCCTTAGGGTAAACTTGATCTTAGAGTTCTTACTCCTCCGTTTGGTTAGTCTTCCAATCATATGGAGAATCTGTTAATGTCTCCTACATTGCAGATTTGTATCGTGGTATCTTTGTGTTCAAAGCTGCCTAAGTCACTCTTGTGTCGTGCTCACTGTTCAAGGATACAACCTGTGTCGGCCATTCTGCAGTTGCCTTGACCTCATGTGTCGGCCATTCCTTGGTGTCAGTATGTTTCATCATGTGTTCAGTCCTACTCCAAATCAGCTCATACCTATTGAGTGTCCCTCGTGTTGGATGATGGAGGATGCATTAAGGCCTCCCTTCCAACGGACTTCTTCCCATCGACTTCAGCTCATTGTGCTCTGGGAATGAAGTTTAGAGTTTTGGTTAGTACCTTGGGGATTGCAGTCATTAGTGGCAGTTTCCCTCGCTATTGGATAGAGGGGAATACATCAATGTTTTCTATCCGATGGATTCTTCAAATGTTCGACGGCAAGACCACTTATTCGCACTTGTTTGAATGTACTAGGTACCTTGGGTTCCATTTTCATTATTGGTGGACACCCTTGAGTTTGTTAACGGTATACATCAATGATCGGTAATCAAACGATACCTCCCATGTTCGACAACAACTCATTTATTCGCATGGATAGGTTTGTACCTTGGGTTGTTTTTGGATGAAGACCTTGGGATCCTCGATAGCATCACCTCATTTATGTTATCGCCCAAGTTGCACAAGACTGAGCCACACTCTTTTTGGCTCTTGATGAGACATAGATCCAGCTTGTTCTCTATGGGTATGTTCTCCAGTTTTGACATAGATCCACCTTGTATTTATGTGGCTATGTTTACACTTATGTTCCTCATGGATCCACGCTTGTATTTTTAGTGGCCATGATATATGCATCGGTATTTGGATCATTATTTTATCCTCTTGGAGGTCATGTTCCACCATTTGAACATGGACAATTACCCCAAGGATAAGTTTGTCTGACATTGCCTTTGCTTTCAGGTACTTCATTTGAGCCTATTATTCTTGGTTTCTCTGTTCCTCCATGATTCAACTCTTTGTTATTTATAATGTATTTCGGCCATCGTTTCCCGCACTCCCTCTGACCTCATACATTAGGGGGCATCTGTTATAGCTTAAAATGACACCTCTCCGTCCGTGATGACACTTGCTTCCCTTGGTCGCATGATGACACTTCTTGAGATCAAGTTCAGTCACACAACAGGACAATTGTGGATGGAGGAGTCATTTGGGAGACTAAAAATGGTTGAAATTACCTCATTCTTAACCCATTTGATGTATATGACCCTTAGGAACATTTTTCCAGACCAAACCATCTCCTGAAAATGAGCAGAAAAACCTGTTTTGGCCATTTTTTAACATGAGCACTGGTACACAGGCATGATAGTAGCGTGTGTACCCTACTCTAGTGTACAATAGTAGCGCTCAAACCTTCTGAGCGCTACTCCACTGTGAAATAGTAGTGCTCAACTCCATATGTACGCTACTTTGTCTACTGTAGAGTAGAGTACACCCCTGTTTTGGTCAAAATCTTGAAATTCGAGTAAGTTAAGTTGGTTAGGAAACCTCTTGAGCGGTTATAACTTCTTTTCCTCTTCCTCACTGACTATATAAGGAGGGTAGAAGGGCCATGTGAGGTGACAAAGTCTACAACATTGTTATGCTGGAGGAATGGAGACCCTCATCCCCCTCTCTTGTGCTTAGTTTCTGATAAACCCTAGTACAGTTGCTTAGAGGCTGGGATCCTTGGAGAACAGAAGTAGGAGACCTTGAATCTAGGTTTCGTGAAGTGCCAAGCTTGAAGGAAGGTATAAATTTATGTACTTGCTTTCATTCATCAATAAAGAGCAAACGTTCTTCTCTTTCCAAATATGATCTATTAATGTGTATTAGATTTTATTACAGTTTGTTTATAATCTGATGTCTTCTTCTATTATGAATATCAATCTTATATATGTAGTCAAATGTGTTTGAGAAAGGTATCAAGTTGTTTTGCAGGTCTGGGCATTGCAACACTGGATAAGCATTGAAGAGGGAGGGAGGCAAAGCTAGGATCGACCTTCTGAATAAGGTGCCTACATCTCTAAACCCTAATATCTTCATTTATTTGTTGTACTTGCAGAATGCTTGTAAGTCTATCTTTATCACCGTGAGTTGGTAGTTTCTCCCCTGAACTATAGGTGCATTTTCCCCACAACAAGACCATTCACATATTCAACATACAATAAACATTCGCAACAACATACTTAACCTACTTATTCACATGAACAGTAATCATTCAACCCACAGAGTATTAGACATGTTGCAAACATTCACATTCATCATCGCACAAAGACAAAGACATAAATGGAACCATAATCGAACATCTTCATGCATTCATTAAAACCTGCGGAATGAACTTCGCAGAAACAGTCAATACACCATGTCACGGATACAAAACAGATCAAAAGATGGATCAACTTCTTATAACGTGCTCCCATCATCGATGCCCTTAGGCTTACAAATCTACTTCTATTTATATGCTACTATGCGGTTACAAAATGGTCCACATGACCAATTCTAACTAATTTAACTATTCTTGTGCTTTCTCGAATTCTGCGAATGCTCCTTCTTTCGCAGATTGTCCCTTTCGCACTCGTCGGCTTACACACTTCATGCGGACTTATCCCGTGCCAACAAGAATTTAGAACAAGTAATATGTAACACCCCTCATTTTCGACCTAAGAATTGGTGTAAATAATTATGGTAATTGTAATTATGTATGTGGCCCTGGTGATGAGCTCAAGGCCAAGGCCCCACTAGTGGACTCTAAAAATATTGTTATGAGTTACTCTTAAATTGTAAATTAAAGATGGACGCAACTAAGCGCCAGGTAGGTGAAGTCACTAAGAAAAAGGTGAAGGGGAAGATGGTTTTCTAAAACTAACGGTAGATGATGGGTATCATATTAGTGCCAAGGGTACTTGAGGAAGAGTGAGTTTATGGGTAAAACCCAAAAGTTATAAGTGTCGTCATCATGGGTGGCGACAACGGATACTCGTCACAACCTCCTATTAAGTTATAAGGAAAATTTTCTCAGTATAAAGATAACCATAATTAATAATCCTAAGTAAACCTAAGACAGGTCGTACATAAGTAATACCCTAACCTTGGGAAACGAAACCCTGGTTATGTGTGAACCACTAAATATTACCTTTTAGCCTTATGTCCGAAATTATTTGACATCTCTCTTAAGATATTATGTGGAGATATAGATATATACATACACTTGGTCAAACTTACTACGTAAGTGTATGGTGAAAATCGTAGTTAAAGGACAAATTAAGTAGTGACCTCTAAATTTCCTAATGAAATATTAATTAGCAATATGCTATTTAGAAGTTAATAAGAGCTTTCTTTTTATAAAAATAAAGATACATAAAATGTTACATTGCATATGTATACTATATATGTAACGTATATGAAAGTATTCATGTACAATTATATATTAAATTGGTGATATATAATATCTTTTGTTTTACCACTTGTCGATTAGGAATCTTTGATTAAACCACCTCCTACCAAATTATCTTGGTATACTTAGAGAGTGGGCAAAATGCACTTAATTGAGTTTGTTTAATTACTCATCGTGGAAGGGAGAAAAGGGAACCAAGCCATTATGGGGAGAGTATGTGTCAAGAGATCTCTTTCTTTTTTAAACCATCATGATAGAGAAGATAGTTTCTTAATAAATACCAACCTTGGCGCACTTCTTAATGGAGGCGAGTGACTCATGTTTCGGTTGGTTTTAGTTGGAGGCACCAAATATTTTTTTAGAAGGGCGCCACTTGTCTGATTAAGGGTTAATTGGACTTCCATCTGTCACTCGATGAGAAAAAGAGTTTCTCTGTTTAAATTTGAGGTAACTTGTAGAGAAGAGGGCTCGCCATGATGGACAGGGTAACGCATATATCTTAGTGGGTAGTGGTGTTTTTTATACAGAGGTCGCTTTCATTCTGAGAGAGGAAAATTGTCGTGCGTGGAGATCATTGGTGCGAGGGGAAAGATCTATGATCTCAGTGATAAGCAGCTTTGCGAAAGGAAAACCAGTTGTTACAACGACAGTAATGTTTGATGATTTCGCTATGCCAAGTAAGTAATTTCTGTAGCCCCGATTATTCTTGATGAAACCTGTTTAGGTTGTGTCGTAGGCTAGGGACATACTGGTTTAAATCTTTCTGGGTAGAGTAAATGATCTTGGTAGCATTAGGTTTTGATAACCAATTTTATAATACTAAAGATGGGGTAGTTAGCTCGTTGGTTTCTCTGTGCCTGAGATGATTCCTATAAACCCTTATCTCAGCATTTGGTTTATATTTTTGACAGCACCGATTTGGGAGATCGTGGCAATTTTATGAGATATGTAATCCCCGTGGTAGGGTTGCATAGAGTGCATTTTACCTTTCTATGATTCGGTTTTTTTACTGTCAAGTTTGGTTCTCTGTGGAGGTATTTAGGAAAGGACGGCTCTGTAAAAGAGGCCCGATCCCATAAACAATTTCTTGTGGATATATATACCAGTCCTTGAAGTAGACTATAGATGCGGGTTCCCAGAGCATAGATCACCGTGGACTTGTTTTGCTTATGAAAAAAAAATCGTAGTACCAGAATGATTCGTTTCTATATTTTTGATGCGGAATGTATGTTTGCTGCCGATTTTCATATGCTATGAATAACTGATAACGTGAAGGTCAGGAAAATTATTCTAAAGCCTGATTTCTGATGTTGTATCTCTCGCTATTCAAAACTTGATAAGGTCGAAGCTTTAAGATTTTAACTTAGTCCAAGCGGACCTTTATGCTGTCGAGTTATTAAAATCTAACCTTGTCGAAGACGAGCCTTTTTCTGCTACTGAAACTCTTTGTCAGGTTAAACTCTATCGTAGATTAAACCTCTGTTCTAAATAAGTTGATCGCTGCCAGAGTTGTGAGATGTTGTGATTTTCGATCCGTGTTTTAGTGTCTGCTTTATGGTATGCGATCAATGTTGCCTTATAGCATGATATTGAAAGCACCACCGTCGAAAAATTAAAATCCCTAATACTATGGGACCTAGCTCCAACTACCTTTTCTACCTTTTGGATATGCATGGGATTGCATTTTACTATAGGTTTATTTTTGGAAAAAAATGGTGTCTATAAGATATGAAATCACTAGATCCCAGCTTATTTTCCATGTATTATATATATAGGTTATATAATAGGACTCGATGATTTCTTGAGTCGGGATAATTCTCCTATGATATATTTTTATTTAGTCGTTATCTCTTTTGCATACACTTTATAAAGAAAAGGGATGTAACCTTGTTTTAGCTTTTTAGAAAAGAGTTTAAAGGCCTTTTTAGTTAAAGCACTCTAGCATAAAAGAGTTGTTATCCTTGTTAAAATATGTATTGTGAGGAGAAAACATTAAGAATAAGCATACATAGTCTTTTAGATTAGACTTGAATTGGAAAATCATTATAAAAGTGAAAAGGATGTTTTTTTGTGAAAAGAGAGGACAATCGTTGCAAATACTATATAAATTTTATAAGACATAAGTTATTGGAGAACTTATGGGAACAACTATAAATTTTATAAGACATAAGTTATTGGAGAACTTATGGGAACAACTTTGTTGCGGAATGTAATCTTTGATCTTGAGGAGTAATAAAACACAATATTTTGTGGACTACGTTATATAAATTTTATAAGACATAAGTTATTGGAGAACTTATGGCAACAACTTTGTTGCGGAATGTAATCTTTGATCTTGAGGAGTAATAAAACACAATCTTTTGTGGGCTACGTTAGGGAGTTTAATAAAGCTAGTAGTGGATGGGGCAAGGAGGGGCAGTGGATGGGACAAGGAGGGGTAGGCCAATAAAAACTATGTACGGTTAATATTTACTATGTGCATGGATAGGACAGAGCTATTTTCTGTTATACCTTCATGCCAAGAGGAATTTACTACAGCTCCTTTATATGATGCACCTTTCATGTATCATACGCGCAATGGAAGGGTACTCAGGAAAAGGGGATAGGGCCTAGGAAAGGGGATAGGGCCTAGAGTCAGGGAGGGGCGTTGTGGACGTAGTCCAAGGAGTGGGTGAACCATGTTAAAAATGGCCTCCCTATATTGCATCTCTTTTGTGTGTTATCTTGATATCGTGTTTCATTGTTATTCAGTTCGGTTGTTGAGTTTATGTTTACCAACTATGTTGGTTTGTTGTTTATATCTTGTGCATAAACGATAAACGATAGTTCCTTGATTGTTTTAGGTTGGCTATGAATTATGTTCCTTACGTATACACTCGACACTCTCTCATAATGATTATGAACATTTTATCTTGTTCCTATGTATGGATAAGTTTTGCTGGAATGTTTATTTACTACATTCATTCATACATGTCTTTCGTGATTCTATCAAGGTATATTTCCATACTTCAATGATTATGACCATTTTAGCTTGATGGATAAGTTTTGCTGGAAAGTTTATTTACTGCATTCATTCATACGTGTCTTTCGTCATTTTATCAAGGTATATTTGCATACTTCATTAATGATCTTAGATAAGAATATAACTCAATGATAGTGTTCACATTGTTTCATGGAGTAGAAGTCAATATTTTGAATAATGAAATAATGTAAGGTGTTTTAAAGGATGTTAAGGTATGATTACATCTATAATTAAGAAAGATTGAATATGATATTCTTCATATTGCATTTTCCATTGTTTTGCATCATCGACTCTCAGGTTTATTCGGTTTATTCTTCTTATGTGTTATGCATTTGTTGTTAATTATGTGATTGGACAAGTATATTCTTATGTGTTATGCATTTGTGGTTAATTATGTGATTGTACAAGTATATGAGTTAATGAATAAAAATTAATTACTATTTATTTTGGTTAAGTAATAGCTATGTCAATGTAGGAGTATATTATGCCCAGTCATAATGTATAATAGAATATTTTTTCTTGAATTATATATATTCATGTGATATTTATGTACATAGCTATGCTAATGTAGGAGTATATTATGCCTAGTCATAATGTGTGATGTACATAACTATGCAAATGTAGGAGTATATTATGCCTAGTCATAATGTATGATAGAATACTTTTTCTTGAATTATATATATTCATGTGATATTTATGCAAATGTACAGTATGATATTGTTTTAAAAACACATCAAGCTTTTTCAATAATGAATGTCTCTTCATTAGTAATCAAGCTTATTATAAAAAAAAAATTAAATTTAGTGACCTCTTGGAATTCATATTGTTGAAGTAGTTACGAAGGTTGATCATGACTAAAGATGTGCCATTTCCGTTTTTATAAGACGTCCCAAGTAAGATAGAAGAAGTAGGAGAGTTTAAGAATTTGTAATTGAGTGTTTAGGGTTGGACAAATTTGCACATGAATGAAAATTGTTTATCTCATATGTATGAAGTCAGTAAAGTTAGTAACTATTAGGAACCTATGTCAATCCTTCTCTTTACTATGTTAGTATATTTTTGTTGGACGCATATGCTTTGTAAGTCGTCTCGTAGTATTTGTTGATTCGTAGTTTATATTAGCCCATAGTATTGGTCCATAATATTGGATGCATATGCTTTGTAAGTCGTCTCGTAGTATTATATATCCCATGGTTTTGACTCATAGTATTGGGCATAGACTTAGTATATATGTGTGTGTTAAGGTCATTGAAGGCACCGTGAAGTTAATTGTATTAAGCTTGCTCAAAAGAGGTTTCCCCCTTGAAGTGGCCCATGATCAATATAAAAGTGATTATGTTCTATTATTTCTGATATCTCGTGTATTTGCATTAATTAATTATTGCAGGTTCATCACAGTAACCTTCGCAAAAAAAAATTTATCTTGAAAATAGCATTAAATTGCAAACATGGAAATTTGGGTCCGTGACGTAAGACATAACTTGTTCATAGAACTTAACTTATGACTTATTGATGTTCACTAGTCACACTTGTGGTTATGCTAGTATAAATGATAATTTAATGTTGTTTGTGCTAGTATAAATGATATTTTAACATTGTTTGGGTTCCAAGTGTTTACTACCCTATATGGGTAATCTCTTCATGTAAAACTGAAATGAAAACTGATATCAATCGACAAATAAGATCCGGATTCTTAATATAACTAAACCAGACTATAGATTTTTCTATAGTTAACTTAAAAGAATTGACTATAGATTTTTCTATAGTTAACTTAAAAGAATTGACTATATATAAGTAAACAAGGACAGAGAATTGACTGAATATTGGCCACCAAGGACAGATTGTGTGTAGTTAACTCTTAGATAAGTTCAAACACTTTAACTTGTTCTACATTTAGAACACTTGTAGTTTGTATATTTTTTCATCCTTTGTGTCTCTAGTTTATGTCCTTATGTTATTATGGATATTTAGATGATTTATAATATCCAAAGTAAAGTAAAGAAAATCAATGATTCATTTTTGTATTTTGTTCTTTTGTTCATCATTTGTTTCTATAATTTATGTCTTTGTGTTACTTATAGATTCAAACTTGTAATTTACATCCTTGTGTTCTTTATAAATTCAAACTTATAATTTTTAACATATTTAAAAAAAATGTTTTATTAATTAAAATAAATAACTTTTATGTTAAATATTCATCATCATAGATAATAGATAATGTAGTGAGTATATATGTCTTACAATTTAAATAATAATTTAAAATTTATTTATTCTATATTTATTATCATATGTTCTTATGGACATTTAGATGATTTATAATATCCAAAGTAAAGTAAAGAAAATCAATTATTCATTTTTGTATTTTGTATATTTTTTCCATCATAAATAATGTAATTAAAATAAATAACTTTTATGTTAAATATTCATCATCATAGATATTAGATAATGTAATTAAAATAAATAACTTTTATGTTAAATATTCATCAAGAAAATCAATGATTCATTTTTGTATTTTGTTTTTTTTTTTCATTTGTTTCTATAATTTATGTCTTTGTGTTACTTATAGATTCAAACTTGTAATTTACATCTTTGTGTTCTTTATAAATTCAAACTTATAATTTTTAACATATTTAAAAAAATGTTTTATTAATTAAAATAAATAACTTTTATGTTAAATATTCATCATCATAGATAATGTAGTGAGTATATATGTCTTACAATTTAAATAATAATTTAAAATTTATTTATTCTATATTTATTATCATATGTTCTTATGGACATTTAGATGATTTATAATATCCAAAGTAAAGTAAAGAAAATCAATTATTCATTTTTATATTTTGTATATTTTTCCATCATAAATAATGTAATTAAAATAAATAACTTTTATGTTAAATATTCATCATCATAGATATTAGATAATATAATTAAAATAAATAACTTTTATGTTAAATATTCATCATCATAGATCATAGATATTAGATAATATAATTAAAATAAATAACTTTTATGTTAAATATTCATCATCATAGATAATAGATAATGTAGTGAGTATATATGTTTTACAATTTAAATAATAATTTAAAATTTATTTATTCTATATTTATTATCATATGTTGTTATGGACATTTAGATGATTTATAATATCCAAAGTAAAGTAAAGAAAATTAATGATTCATTTTGTATTTTGTATATTTTTTCCATCATTTGTTTTTTAATTTATGTCCTTGTGTTACTTATAGATTCAAACTTGTAATTTACATCTTTGTGTTCTTTATAAATTCAAATTTATAACTTTTAACATATTTAAAAAAAAAATGTTTTATTAATTAAAATAAATAACTTTTATATTAAATATTCATCATCATAGATAATGTAATGAATATATATAGTGGGTATATATGTTTTACAATGTAAATAATAATTTAAGATTTATTTAGTCTATATTTATTATCATTTATTTTCATCCATTAAAAACAAAATACACAATCATATAATACATAACTAAATAAAAATTATTACTATGAAAATTATATATGGAATTATCATTTATTTTCATCCATTAAAAACAAAATACACAATCATATAATACATAACTAAATAAAAATTATTACTATGAAAATTATATATGGGAGGTGAATATATATGTTTTACAATCTAAATAAGAATTTAAGATCTATTTATCATCATGAATGAAGAATAAAATATACAATTATTTAATACATAATTAAATAAAAATTATTACTATGAAAATTATATATGGGAGGTGAATATATATGTTTTACAATCTAAATAATAATTTAAGATCTATTTATCATTATGGATGAAGAATAAAATATATAATTATTTAATACATAATTAAATAAAAATGATTATTATCAAAATTATATATTAATAAATTTTAATGGAGGTTTTTCTATGTGTTCTATCTAGATGAAATTGAAAGTGTAATAAAAATGATTATTATCAAAATTATATATTAATAAATTTTAATGGAAAGTTTTTCTATGTGTTCTATCTAGATGAAATTGAAAGTGAAATAAAATTATTTAATACATAATTAAATAAAAATGATTATTATCAAAATTATATATTAATAAATTTTAATGGGAGGTTTTTCTGTGTTCTATCTAAATGAAATTGAAAGTGAAATAAAAATGATTATTATCAAAATTATATATTAATAAATTTTAATGAGAGGTTTTTTTATGTGTTCTATGTAGATGAAATTAAAAGTGATGATTGTGAAAGTGTCTTTCAATTCTTCAACTAATAAAAGGATACCTTTCACACCTAAATTCTTGTCTTCTCACCTTACCGACCATTCAACTACTAATTTGAATCTTCATATACATTTAAATCTCTTAGACTTTACTAGTGAGCTAGAGCTAAAATGTCTTTGTTACCTTATTTTTTACATTTAAAATTTAAATAACAAATTCTTCATTTCTAGATGTTTAGTAATACATTTATATTAATAAATTTTAAAAAATATATATATAAATTGAAATTGTTTTATATATATTTCAAGGGAGTCTGCAATTTTTCAATATTTTAGCACGATGTGATACAAAATAGTGTTTAATTTGTTTAAACAAAAAGTTTTACAAGTTGGCAAACCCTAGTTGTACATCAGTGACATACTCGGACACATAAGGATAAGTAATAGGTCCATGCACATAAGTGATGCGCAAGTGCATACATTAAGTAATCCGCACGAGTAAGTGAAAAATAACTTATCAATTTTTCAATTATTTAACATGATACGAAACAAAATAGTGTTTGATTGGTTTAGACAAAAGAATGTACTACTAGGTAAACCCTAATCGTATATAAATAACATATTTGTATACATACTAATGAGTAATGGGTCCATACACATAAGTTATATACAAACTCATACATAAAGTAATCCACATGAGTAAGTGAAAAAAGCAGTAGGAAATGAAAGGAACAATGCAACAATAATAAATTTACTTCCATGATTTCCTTAATAATATCCGAAAGAGAAGTTGGTGATTAACAATGTATTGTATCTTGAAGACCAATAGACTACCAGTAAAAAGTTGAAGTTGAGTTGTAGCCAAAACTAGATACATTTTATATTATTCTTATAATAGTAAGATATAATATTATGATATTAAACGTAATATCATTCTATTGAAATGGTATTATAATTTAATTTATTATTATATGATAATTAATTAATTAAATAGTATATTTAATTCATAATAATAATATTATTATTTTTATAATATTAAAAAATATAATTAAATATTAATATTTTATAAATATTTTGTTACAATATTTTAATTATATTATATTTTTATAAGTGCATTATCATTTTTGTCAAGGATATGGTGGCTCGTTGGTGTGGTTAGATGGATTTTATTCCATCCACCCGGGCTCAATTCCATTGAGACATCTTCTGGCTTGGATTATCGGCTAATGGTTTGCTCAACCTACCATCCACGATATGTGAGGAAATTTGTTGAGATTTCCCTAGCTTTCCTTGATTCCTTCGAGGAAGGTGATTTTTCCATTATGATATTATTAATTAATTAAATAATATCATTTCATTAATACTATTTTATGAATTCATAATAATTTTAATTAATTATTATATTGTAATTAATTAAACAATACTATTTTATTAATATTTTGGAGATATGTGTATGCCTCATCGTTATTAGCAACAACCACATTAATACGGTACTGTAATATGACACCTCAATTAAGAAGTTGAAAAGACCATGATACCTTGTTCATTATTTACATCCTGCAATCCTCGATGAAGATCAGGATTGTAACGTCCCCATTTTGACCACCATTGCATTAAATCGTAAATGATGTAAATATTGTTATTTAATCATGGTGAGGAGCTCAGGGCCAAGGCCCCACCATTGATTTAGCGTTTTTATGTATCGACAATTAAAATATATGCCTATGGTTCTTGTGCTGGACGGACACAATGTAAATTAAGACATCATGTAAATACGAATTTTAATGAAATACCCACAACTAGCTATGCAATGCAACAAAGAGATGGGGGCATGATTTTTATAAGGAATAGGGAGGGAAAATATTCAAACCCTTGAGCCAATGGTGCTAACCCATGTGTCAATGAGAAAACCCATAAACCCTCAACTACCCATTTTGGCTTATGCACCCAATCATTAAATTCTTCCAAGAGTTGGTTGAGGCAGTTAATGCCTTGGGAGTGGAGAGGTATGGCAGCCAATTTCGTGCATGGGCAAGCCATCAACCTGGGAATTTGTATTTTTTCTTCTTAGGCAAGGAAACACCCACGAAAATGGTGCTCAAAGCCATCTTTCACCCATGGCTTTTTCTCTCTCACGCAGTCGGAGCTAACTGGGACTTTCCCCATCACGTTTTTCACCATTTTCCTGCATTTTCCATGCCTAGGAACTTGTTTTTGTATTGCACAATGGCTGGGAGGAAGGGAGCCACGATTTTGGGGTTTATGGAGGCCGTTTTTCTCCCTTGAATGCACATAAACGTTTTTTCTGAAAACGATTTTCTCTCCCAAGGTTGTTTTCTCCTTCTCCCATTTCGTTTTTGGCTGCCCATGATTTTCTGAAATTGGTAGAAACCCCATTTTGGGCATCCCACTGTAAAAACGTTTTTCTACATGCCCAGCACTTCTGATTTTGCTGTTATGTCTATCCTTGTTTTGGTTTGAACCTGTGAGCAAGACATTTGGAGTGGTAGTGGACAGAATTGGCTTGATAAACCTAGTGAAGGGAGTAACCTCTTAGAAATTTCAAGAGGGCTTTGGCTACTCTTCTATGCACACCTTGAGAGCACTAGAAAGGAAGGTATGGCTTGAGGGACTGTGTAGCAGTGAAGATAATACTTCTTTGTGTTGGGTAAGTAGGTATTGTGGGTGCCAAGTTAGATAGATCTTGTAGAGGTATCCATGGCTCTGTGCTTGAGCTCACTAGCTTAGCAATTCTTCCTTTCCATTTCCTAGCAGCCTGATAAACCCAATCGTAGATTGGCTTGGCTCATTTTGGTGCATGTTTGAATATGTGTGAGTCTATTGTTCCCTTGTTCCTTGTAGAAATCATGTCCAGCTCGGGGGTGGCAGTTGTATCAAGAGATTGATAAGCATAGCTGGCCTATGGTTGGGTGGAATGTTGCAGTTGCATAGTTGGTTGCTCGGGACTACTTTGTTGAAGATAAGTATTCTCATGTGTTTAAATTCTGCAATGTATTTATTCAATGGCTGTCATGAAAATATTGAATTTATGTTAGATATTAAACATGATTTTTAATTCCGCTGTGTTCAATTACAATATGCACATGTACATGTCTTTTGCTATCAATGAATGAATTTTTACTTATGAGGTATGGGGCAAAATGCCCAGCATTAGAGTGATATTCTCTCCCTTGCTTGGTCTAATGGGAGGGGACGTTACAAGGATCGTATATATAGCCAATGCTGTTAGATTGAGAAAGTCGTTACTTGATTTTAGCTCTAGAACTAAATAGTAGGAAGAAGTGGATGAGAAAGCATATGCTGGAATTAATTCAGCTCTTGTTGATGTATATGTAACTTCGGAATGTATTTCATCTATGTATTTCATATATATTTATTGTACCCTTATTAGAGATGTGTTATTCCTCTATAAGGAAGTGTCGTCATGTGGATTGACAAGTGTCGCAAGTGTGTGTACTTTCCGATGGGTTATTAGACCACCATGTGTGGGGTCGACCCTGAAATATATATATTATAATGTGGATGTACCTAGCTAGACAAGTCAGCCCCATGAGGTCACTGGGCAAACAGGTTAGTATAAATAGAGATCAGGTGATCTCTATTTAGATCATTCGGAAAGTCATCTCTCTCTCACTCAGAAAGTGGCGCACTAGTGACGAGGAGGATCATCTGCTACTAGGAGACTATCTCAGTGTATTTTGGTTGTACTTTGGTTGAGCCATTGCTCTATCTATCTCTGAGGAAGTTGTGGGGTTTTTCACCTTAGGGTTTTCCCCACGGAAACTCTGTGTCTCTTGTCTCTCATGCTTTTGATTCTTGTGATGCTTGTCATGCTTATTGTGATTGTCATGCATTGATATACTGTATATGTTATTCTCTCAGTGAAGATCCTAGAGTATTGTGAATTAATGCTCAAAATTTAACATGGTATCAGAGCTAACCTGAGAAGACATTTTGTAGTGACGGAAACTTGAGTTTCTTGTTTATTGGGTTTCTCTCCATAGATTTTGGAAAATCCATATAGTAGATTGCCTCTACTCATTAAGGCGCATCTATCTGTCCAATCAGAATTCAATTCTGAGCTTTTTTAGATTTGGCCCTAAAAATTAGGGTTTCCACAAAATAGGAATTTCTGAAATCTGAAGACATAGCTAGAAGCTCCTTGAGAAAATCAAAGTTTAGAGCTTTGGATCGAGATTTTTGGCTAGGTAGATCTCCAAGAAACTCAAACCCTAATTCAGGGCTCTCCTGAGTGAACCCATGAGGACGAAAAGACAAATCTGAAGGGTAAAGATTTGCTGATCTCAAATTCTGAATGCACCAAGCTGATCAGCTCATCAAGGCACATCTTTCTATCCTTTCAGAAATTTAAAATTCACATTTTGAATTTTTAGGGTTTTTTCGACAAACCCTAATCTAGGACCAGATCCAGTTTTTAGCATTTCAAGTGGTAAGACCTAAATATTTTCTATTTCCATTTGAAGTACTCTTTAAGATGTCTCACCACACCAAGCTTGAAGGGGCTGATAACTTTCGAGCTTGGAAGTATAGGATTGGGTTAATCCTGGAAGAGAATGAGTTGGACTCATATATAAAAAGAAGACATCCCTATCCCAGAGGATGAAGAAGCTAAAGTATTGCATAAGAAGAACTTGGTCAAGGAAAAAAGAATCATTGCTGATTCTATCAAAGACCATCTCATACCCCATGTGTCTTCTCTAAAGACACCCAAAGAGATGTTTGACTCTTTGACCAAGCTATTTGAAGGGAAGAACATAAATCGAAAGATGACCCTGCGGAACCAATTGAAAGGGGTAAAGTTTCAGAATGGAGAAACCATTAAATCTTATTTTTCAAGAGTCTCCCAGATCAAGGAACAACTAGAAGCAGTGGATGAAATGGTAGAGAATGGTGAAGTTGTCATGACCACTCTGAATGGCTTACCTAGGTCATGGGACTCCTTCATTCAAGGAATCTGTGCAAGAAAGAAGTTGATTTCCTTCAATAGACTATGGGAAGAATGCTCACAAGAAGAAGCAAGGCTTGTGGCACGAGAAGAAAAGATGGGGAATGAATATCAAGCTCTCATAGTTCACACCAAGAAAGGGAAGTCCAAGAGAGAGCCATCTCACTCCAAGAAATCTTCACATCACTTCAAAGAAATAAGAATATGCTTCACCTGTAATGAGAAAGGACATATTGCCATAAATTGTCCCAAGAACAAGAAGGACAACAACAACTCCAACAAGAAGAAGAAGGGCAGCAAAAGAAGGTTTCATGCTCATGCTACCAAGGATGATGAACCACCAAAAAAGAAGGCTAGGGTAGAAAGTGATGATAACTCATCAAGTGAAGAAGAGTATGTTCTGTTCTCTACTCTCACAGGTACCATCTCCCATGGTTGTAATGATTGGTTGATTGATAGTGGGGCTTCCAAACACATGACTGGGTTTAAGGAATCTTTTGTGAATCTATCTGAACATGAATCACCCCATAAGGTGAAACTTGGGGATGATTATCAATACGCAATCAAAGGAAGTGGTGAAGCCTCCTAAAACCTAGATTCTGGAAAATATTTGAAGATGAAAGAAGTCATTTATGTACCTGGGCTCAAGAAGAACTTACTCTCCATCTCTGCATTGGATGCAAAAGGTATGAGGGTTGCATTTGTAGATGGCCAAGTCCTAATGTGGCCAAAGGGTAAAACAATTGATGATACAGTAGTGATTGGAGAGCAAGAGGGAGGTTTGTACAAATTGAAGGGACAACCTGAACATGCCATGGTGACATAAAGACAAAGATTCATCCATAGTCATGGATCACATAGAGGTATGTATAATTTGTTTTTGCAAAAGTTAACTAATGAGTTATGCAGGTCATTGAAAAGAACAAGAACACATTGCCAGACATAACTAGCAAACATGGTGACCAGGTATGTGTTTCTTATATCATAGGATCTATCATATAAGTATGCATGGCATGATTGATGATGATTGTTCACAAAGTCATAAGTTTGAATAATCTTGGGTATATGCATATTATGTGTCTTACCTTAATTAATGATATGACTAACCAGAAGAGTCATAGGTTTGAGTAATTACAGGTTTAGACATGTTATGTTTCTTATGATATGACTAACCATAAGAGTCCTATATAAACCTTGAATGCTAATGCTTATTATTTCTGTTTGAAATGATCATGACTATACATGTTTGAGATTATTTTGTTTTAATAGTATACTAATGAATGTATGATTTTGTATGAGATCACAAGGATAACACAATACTAATAAGCATTCATAGGGACCAAGGATGAATATGAGTTCAAGAACAGGTAATCTAGGAAGCAAAGATCAAGAGGGAGCACACTCCAGTGGTTTCTGCAAGGATGCAGATTTTCAGAGGGAGTTGACCATCTTCCTACATTCCACAACAGAAAGGTGTAGAAGAAGCTAGTTCAGTAGCTCCTGCCAGGAAGCAAAGACTCAGAGGGAGTCCACCCAACAAACAAACAAAGATAAGTATTTCAATTATCACTTCTTGCCTATTTTTGTTTAAATAATTTTATGGTTAGGAGATGTATTGTGCATATTAGAATGATTGCATTAATGAACAGGATACTACTAATATGCATGTGATGGGTAAGTGGCCTATGGCACTGTACAACATTCCAGTGCTACTTATCTAGAATGAAACCTCTTTGCTGACATGTTGGGAGTAGTGCAAACTCTTAACAATGTTCTGGTAGAGACTGGAAGGCATCTAGAAAGTTGTGGAACATGGATAAATGTTGTATTGAAGCATTGGCTAAGATAACTGCATGACTACATGACATATTTCTTTATGTGTAAAGAATTTGTTCTGAAAATTATGAAATGTTTCTAATCATGCAATTTAACTTGTTTTGTAGGAAAGACCGTATATCTTCACCTACAAAAGAAGGACTACAACATTTGTTCCAGCAACAAAGATATCTATTGAAGATATTGAAGTTCCTAGGATCTGGGATGAAGAAATGGAATGACATGATCCGTCGATCATGAAGAAGATGTTTGGGATGTAGTCCCAAGACATGATAGGGAGTCACATGTGTGCAAATTGAAGAAAGCCTTGTATGGCTTGTAGCAAGCTCCCAGAACTTGGTGTGATACAAAGAAGAAGGTCGCTGCTAAATTCGATATGAAGATTTGGGAATGATGCTTTATTTCCTAGGTATGGAGGTGTGGCAAACTGCAGGTGGGATCTTCCTTAGTCAAGGGAAGTACACAGTAGATATCCTGAAGAGATTTGGGATGATGGATTGCAAGGCCATGGCCACACCTATGGCATCAAATTTGAATCTTCTATGCGATGCTTCATCTGAGCCGGTTGATGTCTCTATGTATCGTCAGATGATTAGGTCCTTGATGTACCTGATGAACACGAGACCAGAAATTTGCTTTGCTGTGAACACATTGAGCCAGTTCCTGACGAATCCGAGGAGTGTTCACCTGGTTGTTGTAAAGCATGTTCTGAGGTACCTGAAGGGTACAGTGGATTATGGGCTTAAGTATGAAGTGAATCAAAAGTTTAACCTGCAGGGTTATGATGATTCAAATTGGGCTGGCAGTGCTGCAGATAGGAAGAGCACATCTGGGTGCTGCTTTAGTATGGGATCAGGTGTGATCTCTTGGTTTAGTAGGAAGAAGTCCTACGTAGAACTGAGTACAGCTGAGGCAGAGTATGTTGCAGCCTGTTCAGCTAGTTGTGAGGCAGTATGGCTATGGAAGCTACTATCTGAGTTATTTGATCTCCCGTTGGATGCTACTGGTATCTTCTGTGATAACCAGAGTTGTGTGAAGCTGTCCGAGAATCTAGTGTTTCATGATAGGTTGAAACACATAGAGATCAAATATCACTATATCAGGGATATGGTGCAAAGAGGAGCTATGAAGCTCCTGTATGTTGCGACGGATGAACAGATTGCAGATGTGCTGGCGAAGCCACTAGCCAGGGTGAAGTTCGAGTACTTCAGGGATAGGCTTGGTGTTCTTCAGATCAAGGACACTTTGAGGAAGAAGTGATGGACACATTTGCTGAAGCCATTCCAAGCATGTTGGAAGGAGGATCCTTCACATGGCTGTGGATGTAAGCGTTGGATGATGAGCATCAGGATGATGTTCTAGTTTCTGCTGGATATGATCAGTTGGATCATTTATATGTATGTACGCATCATGTTGGATGCTGGGTATGATCAGTTTAATCATTTATATGTATGTACGCATCATGTTGGATGCTGGATATGATCGGTTGGATCATGTGTATGTATTTTGTATATGCATCATGTTGGATGCTTGTACCATGTATCTGTATATGTATCAGGTGGATACATTGTATGATCAGGTAGATCATGTATGTTGAAGGATACATTGTGTGGATCATGTATCTATGTATCAGATGAATACACTATGTATGATGATATGTATCAGGTAGATACTTGGTGTGCATCAGATTGATGCATTACATGATCAAGGTGATCGTGGATGACGAGCTTCTCCAGATGACATGCAACAGGATGTTGCAGTGATGATGATCAGGATGATCATGTGTACATCAGGATGATGTATGATGAGTATCAGATGATACTTTGTGGCTGTGGATCAGGTTATGCAGATGAGCATGTCTGGGAGATCCTATAGGTCGGAGTTACGTACCCATAACATCCTGGGATGCTCGTTCGAGACATTGCTCTGGGAGGACATGTAATTTGTTCCTTGGGAGATCTTCAGGTCGGAGTTGTGTACCCATAACATCCCGAGATGCTCTTGCAAGGTTTTGTCCTATGGCATGTAATTTGCTCCTAGGAGATCTGGACAAGATGAAAAAGGCCTCATATGCTTCAGCCAAGTTGTGCCATGACCACATGTAATTTGCTCCTGGGAGATCTGGACAGGATGAAAAAGGCCTCAAATGCTTCAGCCAGGTTTTGTGGCGGACCACATGTAATGTGCTCCTGGGAGATCCGACAGGTACAGTTGTGTGCTCGTAACAGCCTAGGATGGTTCAGCCAGGTTTTGTGGTGAGATCACATGCAATGTGCTCCTGGGAGATCCGACAGGAAGAGCTGTGTGCTCGTAACAGCCTGGGATGCTTCAGCCAGGTTTTGTGATGGGTCACATGTAATGTGCTCCTGGGAGATCCTATAGGTAGAGTTGTGTGCTCGTAATAGCCTAGGATGCTGCAGCCAGGTTTTGTGACGCACGTAATATGTCCTGAGAATTCCATAGTATGGCCAGTGATGATGAAGACCTGTAGGAGGTGGGCCTACATCTAGTATGAAAGAGGACTACCTCTGTAGAAATTCCTATGACGAGTAGATTCAGAGATTGGTTGAGATAGCAGTAGCATTGACGATGACGATGACGATGATCCAGAGAAGAAGACTTGTCTAGCAGATCTGTGTCGAGAAATACCTTCCTAGTTAAGAGGGAGTGTTGATGTATATGTAACTTCGGAATGTATTTCATCTATGTATTTCATATATATTTATTGTACCCTTATTAGAGATGTGTTATTCCTCTATAAGGAAGTGTCGTCATGTGGATTGACAAGTGTCGCAAGTGTGTGTACTTGCCGATGGGTTATTAGACCACCATGTGTGGGGTCGGCCCTAAAATATATATATTATAATGTGGATGTACCTAGCTAGACAAGTCGGCTCCATAAGATCACTGGGAAAACAGGTTAGTATAAATAGAGATCAAGTGATCTCTATTTAGATCATTCGGAAAGTCATCTCTCTCTCACTCAGAAAGTGGCGCACTAGTGAGGAGGAGGATCATCTGCTACTAGGAGACTATCTCAGTGTATTTTGGTTGTACTTTGGTTGAGCCATTGCTCTCTCTATCTCTGAGGAAGTTGTGGGGTTTTTCACCTTAGGGTTTTCCCCACGGAAACTCTGTGTCTCTTGTCTCTCATGCTTTTGATTCTTGTGATGCTTGTCATGCTTATTGTGATTGTCATCCATTGATATACTGTATATGTTATTCTCTCAGTGAAGATCCTAGAGTATTGTGAATTAATGCTCAAAATTTAACAGTTCTTTATGTAAGTCCATTGCAAAATTACACATTAAATATCAAGAAATTTAGCGTAGTCTCACAATCTATACTTTAACAAACACATCCCACTAGAATTTCCTCTGGTATTATCAACACCTCCAACTAGAACAGAACTTTCAGAATATAGCATAAGTATCTTGAATCACAAAAGTGAGCTCTAAATGAACAACAAAGTAAAAGTTATTCCTCTACTTTGTTTTAATTCTAGGCATAAATTTCGATCAAACCTTCGGGGCGGGGTATAAATATGGATCAAACCTAAGGAACAACATTAGATGCTTTCATTTTCTCAATCCATTGTCCCAAAGAAGTTTATGTGTTTCGAAACCCAAAGAAACCATACTCTTTACTCTTATTCATGCTGTGTACAGTTTCCCGGGGAAGATTTAATGCGAAATCCGCAAACCACCAATTCTCCACTTCTTAATCTTTGTTGGTTGCAGCTTATTTTCTCTGATAATTGCGTCCCACACTGGACTTTTGTCTTTCATAACCTCAGCCAGATTAAAGCCTTCACCCCCATATGGTAATGGCTCCAGATCAAATTTTTTTGCTACTATTCTCCAAAGGTGTTTCCATTTCAAGACATCTCCATTAGAACAATTAAAGGCATGGTTCTTGGCATGAAGCTCTGTGGTAGCCCAAATTTCTTGGTCTACAATTAATTCTGCATCAAATATATCCACAAACTGTTCCCATGTAATTCTGTTGCCTGGATATTTAAAAGGCAACCCCTCATGTTTGCAAATGGCAGCATAAACACAGACTGTACCTACAATATTCATTAAGCTCTAAGAAGAGAATCCAAATATGACTGCGGGACGATGGATGGACCAAGTTAATCCCTCTTTCTTCTTGGCAGCCTAAAAAACAATATCCTCAAGAGTGTAGTAGAAATTGGGCACAGGTAGCCTAGGACGTTCTTCATGATAGGGCACCTCATGTGGCTGAAAATAACGATTCTTGGCCACTGCATCAAATGGACCTAAGTAGTGTTTTGCCTGTGTCTGAAGACAGATGTGCTGTAAATTGTTTGCATTAGGCAGCAGTGCATCTAACACATTACTCAACATTCTTCCATTATACTCACAATTCTGCTCCTCTATCTCCCTGCTCACCCAAACAACCCAGAAGAGATGGGTGACATCCTTCAATGGTGAAATCTTTTCGAAGGTGAGCTCTCTATCTAAAACATCGCATTGAATGTATTCTACTGGAGTATCCGGTGACCAATCTGGCTTAGGCCTCCTAACAACTCCATAAATTTTCCAAGGTCCACGAGGAGTGTCAGACAAAGGCAAGATTTCTACCAAGCTATTACCTACAATTCCTGTTACCCCTATAACCAGAGCCACTCCCTTCTGCTTCTCAGATTTGTCTTCGGAACGTTCACCTTTGGTTTGAAATTTTCTCTGCAATGAAGGAGGCAAGAGTTACCAAAATGGAAGTTGCTAAGGTCATGTTTGCAAATGGCGGCATAAACACAGACTGTACCTACAATATTCATTAAGCTCTAAGAAGAGAAGCCAAATATGACCGCGGGACGATGGATGGACCAAGTTAATCCCTCTTTCTTCTTGGCAGCCTAAAAAACAATATCCTCAAGAGTGTAGTAGAAATTGGGCACAGGTAGCCTAGGACATTCTTCATGATAGGGCACCTCATGTGGCTGAAAATAACGATTCCTGGACACTGCATCAAATGGACCTAAGTAGTGTTTTTCCCCTGTCTGAAGACAGATGTGTTGTAAATTGTATGCATTAGGCAGCAGTGCATCTAACACATTTCTCAACATTCTTCCTTTATACTCACAATTCTGCTCCTCTGTCTCCTTGCCCACCCAAACAACCCAGAAGAGATGGGTGACATCCTTCAATGGTGAAATATTTTTGAAGGTGAGCTCTCTATCTAAAACATCGCATTGAATGTATTCTACTGGAGTATCCGGTGACCAATCTGGCTTAGGCCTCCTAGTAACTCCATAAATTTTCCATGGTCCACCAGGAGTGTCAGACAAAGGCAAGATTTCTACCAAGCTATTACCTACAATTCCTGTTACCCCTATAACCAGAGCCACTCCCTTCCACTTCTCAGATTTGTCTTCCGAACTTTCACCTTTGGTTTGAAATTTTCTTGCAATGAAGGAGGCAAGAGTTACCAAAATGCAAGTGCAACAATACAATAGAACAAAGCAACAGGGAAATCCCAAATGTAGCAAGAAGTAATAATTTGACCCCTCTAAACACAGGTTTGATAAACACCTGGAAGTTGCTAAGGTCAAGTACACCTATTTAATAAATGCGCCATTGGTGAGAAGTGTGAATTCGGAAATAAAGAGTAAAGTATCCCACTTAGACCATTTTTGCCAGTCAAATCTCATAACACGGTCCATGCTTCGGAACCTCGCTGTGTTTAGCTGGTCCATATACAATGGAACTTCCATTAATATATGCAGACATACACAGAGTTTATGATTCTTCCACCATGCACCCTCACCCTGTAAAACGCCTCAATTTATGTGAACTTGACATATGCATCCCAGATCTTTGCAACCTAGAAATGCATATCAAACTAAAATTTGTACTGATATCCATTTTCAATGGACCCATACAAACCTGAACCGTTAATGGAGGATCCCCATCCCAACCCTCTGGAGCACCATATTCATTAATGAGCCCAAACACACCTGAAGCATTAATGGATCCATATTCCTACCCTCTAGAGCACATCATTTCTGAGATTCTCACTGGGGAAGTTAGACTAAACAATTACTAGAGAGAAACATCTTATGTTTGCTTCTAGAATTATGCCTAAAGCCAAGCATACGGCGTACTGCAATCCAGATAATTTAACAAAAAAATTATGTTGCACGATTCACAGATTTAAAACTAGAAGAAATTAGAACATTCTGCTCTTCTTAGATCATATAAACTAAAACACTTACCACTCGATGACCAAGGGAACTTGTCCGCCAGGAATACCAGCTCCATTGTAATAAGATACACACTAATCCAAACACCAATCTGTGAAATCAGACATCACTGCCCAGTTCAGAAATATATGCATAAAGTTTTGCATTAAAAAATTCCCATAATCAATTCGTTCATTAAATCTGGCCCACTGGCATCCTATAGGTTATCAGCGCAGTGGTACATGACCATATTAGTGGATTGTAGCCAATCAATGAAAAACAGTGAGCCAATTCTGAAATTTCCAGGGAGCTTCGCAATTCTTACCTAGGAAACGAACTAAATTATCTGAATGAGAATGAGATTCGATTACCAGATGAAATCAGCGTTGCAGTTGAGAAATGAAGGTAGCTGAACAAGGATTAGGATTGGATATCTGCAACAAATTTCGTGTAACTTGGGGATGTTCACGAATTTGGATAAAGGAGATCAGAGATGAGCAATTATACGCTATTGTATTTGGATTTAGGCCTCCTCCAAGCTTCTTGCTTCAAACCTTCCTGGACTCCTCAACAAGTTGATCACAATGGATGTAGGATGCACTTGGGATTCTAATAGCATAACAACACAATGCAAGAGTCACCCCTTTCTCATAGAATGGCATCAATATAAATATACATTGTGAAGGAAGAGAGCATGAATGGAGACACCTAAGGACAAATAAGCTCGAGTGGGTGTTAGTGGGTGTGAGTTCCCATGTCCAAATGAGTTGGATTCCACTCATGCATGTGATCCTCTCAAAACTCATCCAAAACATGCTTGAGAGAAGACCATTGACCCCTAACGAAGTGCAAGGAGTGATGGTGTCACTCCATGACAAACAAGCAAGGGGATGGTCTACGACCATCCCACAAGGAGTGATGGTGTCACTCCATGACAAACAAGCAAGGGGATGGTCTACGACCATCCCACCTTGCTCACGCTAACCGTGGCAATAGTGGAGAAAATCTTGACATAGAAAGGTGGAAGGAAATGGTTACAACTGAGGAATTACAACTCATTGGTGGATGTGATTTAAGGTAAGAACGAGAACTATTAAAGTTTCTCATCTTTACTATGAATTATGAATTGATGTTATACTCATAAATTATTTAATTATTTTAATTTATATTAGATTAAAAGAAAAAATATTTTTTCTTCTAAATAGTTTAGAATTTTAGTATGATATTTTATTACTTTGCTTTTGCTTAAAAATAAATTGTCTCAATGAAAACTTTTCATCTTTCAAATATCATGTCTTATAAATTATTTCTAAATACATGTATTAAGAGTTGTGACTTGTAACTTAAATATATTTTACAATGATTTTGTTCACAATTATGGCAAATGCACCATTTTTAAATCAAGAACATTTAATTTCATAATGTTACTTCTTAAAAAACATTTAAAATAGATATATTTAAATGATATCCAACCAAGCAAGCAATATCAGTATTGTTGTTTGTCATATACTTTTTGCAATCCTTCAAAGGCATTGTTGTTTATCATATACCTTTAATAATCCTTTAAAGACATTAGCACATTGTGACTCTTGTTGATTTAATGACTTTTTTTAAACAAAAAAATGTATGTCTCTTGTTATTCATGAGAATCAAAGAATATATATCCATCCACTTCTTTTGACTAATAAGTGAACAAATAACCACAAATTCAATCTCTTAATAGTTAGGTTTTGTAGGTGCTTGTATCAGTGACTAAGCAAGTACAATATAAAAATAAGCATTGTTGTCTTTGGAATGTTGTATAAAAATAAGCATTGTTGTCTTTGGAATGTTATATCAAATGGGTTAATGTTGTCATATATATGCTTGGTGTATAATGTTTTGCCATTGGTAAATGATGTCCCTTGTATTTGAATACAAATACAAGGGAATCTATATATGTTCAACTCATTAATAATATGTATATTAGGATATACACATTTAGATATGTATACAAAATTGTTGGTGGGTATCTATATATATATATATATATATATATATATATATATATATATATATATATATAATTTGTGGTCTATAAATATTGATAGGTCACAAGTTGAGTGTTACGAATAAGTTATCTCTTACTTGTTCTCACCTTCTTTTATTTAAAAGGTTGTCTACCACTAACTAAATCTTATATTAGCTACTAGTCATCCATGCATTAGGTACCAACTACTTTTGATTTTTTTTATTTATAATTATTTATTTTGAATTTGGAATCCTCATACAACTAAAAAAGCATAGATGCTAGTCCACCCTAAATTTTAAAATATAAACACCTTCTTTTACTTTAAAGGTCTACCTGTTATATTAGCTAATAGTTATCCATGAGTCATGCATGCATTAGGTACCAACTACTCTTGATATTCTTTTTTTATAATTATTTATTTAGGATTTGAATCTTCATACAACTAAGAAAAGCATAGATGCTAGTCCACCTTGTATTTTAAAATATAAACACCTGTCAATATAAATAATTTATATTTTAATAAATATTAAAAAATAAAATTATTAACATTATATATTCCTCAATTATATATCCACATCCACATCGTTTATGTAAATCTTAAATTATACCACATTAATTAATTTGCATTATATTTATAACATACAAATTATCAATAAAAAAAACTAATAACGAGACTTGATAACATGGTATATAGTGAAACATATGCAGAGAAATAAATTCTTTTATCAAAGAAATACATCGTAGATGTGTTAATGCTTTCACCAAATACTGGTTGGATATAGTAATAATAATGTATTCAAATGGAATATACGTTAGATGGGGTATAAGTTGTGTACAAAATTAGTATATCACAAAACAAAATTGGTGAATTCGTACGAGATCCTTGAGGATAATAAATAGAATATCTGTTACAGGTTTTCATAGTCATTACAAGGATGAGTGTCACCATTATAGGGATCCTTTCCTTCTCTTTAAAGATTCCGTAACCGTAACATTGATTCGTTTTCTTAAAAGTCGAACACTGGTTTGATGTTAGTACCATCCACAGCCTAGTGACAATAAATAGATTTTTCAATGATAGATATAGCTTAGGATTTGATATATTTGTTCCTTTACAAAGAATAAGATAATTAATAGAAAAAATACTAATTATGATACATTACTACAAATCCTATGCAGGGAAAGAACGTATGAATGAGCTTACACATATTCATCAGCTCTTGAATCGGTGTTCCAACCACAACTTAGAATGATATCCTTGATATTTAATTATCTCAAGGCAAAAAACATCTCATTCCAAAGGAACCAACTCAATTAAAACCTATTACAAAAGAGAATCCATGGACACATTTAAACTACATATATAGAAGTATATTGTGACTCTTGGAAAGTTGTAACACCATATAATTGCATGTCAAATTATTGCGTTAGATTTTTGGGTGAAGGAAACAAGTAATTTAAAAAGTTGTCATTTTTTAAAATGTTATTATAAATTATGCTCTTCTTAATTAGAAGAGTAAAAAATAGAATTTTAGATTTTTAAAAATGTAATTTTAACTTTACACATTGGTTAATGATAGTAGGGATCCATATAATATAAGGAAAATGTTTTCTAAATCTATATTTAAATTGAATCTATATTGATTTTATATTATTTTATTAATATTTACTTTTATATTTTATAATAATAATAATAATTTAGCATTATCCATCTCATTATTAAAAAAATAAAAAATAGCATTAACTTTAAATTTCCATAAATAATTTTTCCAAAATTTATAAATCTATTTTTCTTTCAAATTAAAACAACTTTCTTATATATATATATAAGCTCTTTCAAGCAATACAATGATGTAATCTCTTTCGAACAGTTCATGTTATTCTAAGAATAAAGGATTTTTTTCTCAGGAAAAAAATATACATATAAAACTCATGATCTATAAATTTCCTATATTATTATAAATATATAAAAGTCTCTCTCACATATATATAATTTTGTTATAAATATAATATGTTTAATTCTTATATATATATATATATATATATATATATAATTTTGTTATAAAAATAATATATTTAATTTTTAATGACGATGATGATTAACGTTTACTGAGACCAACTTTGATCTATCGGACAATAAGAAGGTTATTACTTAGTTTGATTTAAACTTTTGTTCCTATGCTCAAAAAACTTAGAAAGAAGCTTTCCAAGACCACTATAGTTTTGGCAAGTTAGGAAGTTAGAAAGGTTTGTATTGTAGCAAATACTATTAATTTCATATCTAATGTGGGTGTAAGCAGGACACTCTAAGAGAAAGTGATTTTCATCGTTAACACTCATAGACTCACAAATATGACAAACCCTTTCCTCCCACCTATGGAGCTCATGACAGTTCGTTCTAATCTTGGCTATATTCATTTTCTTCTTTGAACTAGTTACTATTGAGGGATAATTCTGATGTTCCAAATTAGGGTTGATTACCTCCTTATAGTATCTTAGTTTTCTCTTAATCACTAAATTTTCATTGCACCACAATTTCTCTTTAAACTTAGAAGAAATAATATTTTTGACATCATCGATATTCTGCCAAATGTCATTTTCATAATGCCCCAATGGTCTAACCAAGCCATCATATCTTTACACCAACTCCGATTGAGGTGTAATTCGTTTTGAATTGAATTTAAAGCAATTTAGGAAGTCTCTCGTTTTCCATGTTATTTATCGTGCGCTTGTACATTAGGTACCTAGTCATAGCCATGCTCTCGATGGGGGAAAGACCCACTTCTAAGAGGAGAATATGATAAGGTGTGTTGCTTTTAATTTTGAGGTTATAAGTTATAAACCGCTTCTAGATTTGCTCAATATTTCTCCAAGATTTTCTAGAAATGTTGCACCCCCATACTTCACAACTGTATAAGATAACAAGGATGACAAGAGTTTCAAAGAGGAACTTTTTTTTATCCCACATGACCAAGTTGGCTGATTTACAGTTATTTTCAAGACCAAAATAAGCTTTCCATCCTCCATTAATCCTTTTCTCAATGTTGTGGTTCCAATTGAGCTTGTGATGAATATCAATTCCAAGATACTTGTAAGAAGTCACTTCCTCAAATTTACTGTTATCAAAAATAAAATTTGCGTAGGTATTTTTCTTAGATTTTATAATCATAACTTTTGTCTTGTCGGTGTTAACAGTCATACCTGTGTTAGAGTAGAAATCTTTGAGAAATCTTAATTGTTTATTGAGATCAAAGGGGCACCTTGCCCTAAGAAAAATATCATCAGCATAAAGCAGGAGGATGATAACTATCCCGTCTAAGATTGTGCCAGCACAACCTGCTTCTTCTAAACACCTTTCTATTTTATCGATGTAAATGCCAAAAAGGGTAGGGGAGAGGGGGCAATCTTGCTTAACTCCAATACTATAGTTTATATCCATTAACCAGCCCTCATTATTCTTAAACTTGGAAATGACCTTTTCGTATAACTTTTTCGTGGAAGATTTCAATTAAAAAGGAACATTAAGCTCCTCTAGCCTATTCGACAGGTTATTTCTAGACACTGTATCAAAAGCTTACCTAAAGTCCACAAAGCAACAAAACGATATGACTTATTATTACGACAATCCTCTGCAATGATCCTAAGCATAACGAGTTGTTCTGTGGTTGAATGATTCCTTTTAAAATATGCTTGGCCTTTATCCCTCTTACCTTCCATCTCTAGCCATTCGTTGATCTTATTTTCTAAGATAATACCGTATAACTTGGCTAGGAGAAGGATAATCATAATGGTCCAATAATTAGAGGGGTTATTTTTATCACCACTTTTGAAAATAGGAATAATGAGGCTTTGAGTCCAAGGTCTAGGGAACCCTTGCTTGACTGCTAAATTAAAGAGTTTGTGGATGTGCGGGATGAGGACAGACCCCCCAATTTTTAAGATTTGTGCTTGGTAGCCTTTAATGTCTTTGGATTTTCCATTTTCTAAGTGCTTAACCCCGAAATCTATGTCTTCTAATGAGAAAACTTCTTTCGTTGTAAGGAGGGTTTGAATGTTATCTCTGATATCCGAGGATTCACAAATCTTTTTATGATAGGAATTCCAATCTTTTAAAGAAATCTTATTATCTTCTTTTGTTTTGTGAGTTAGAATTTGCCTCCAGAATTTCTTAGGAGCCACCTTGGAGAGGTGTAAGAGATTTTCCTGCTGTTTACTAAGATAGTGCTTTTTTTTATTTTAATTAGGGTTTTGTAGTGATTTATCTTGTCCATTTTTATCGATTCTACAGTAGCTTGCTGAATTTATTTTCTCACATTTTTACACTCTTTTTAACCGAGACTTCAATAGAGAACTTGCTAATGGACGACAAGAGGACTGTGGTAAAATTATGGTAGAGATTTCCTATATTCTCCATACTAGATAAAGCAAACCAATCGTTTTTAAAATCATGGAGAAAAATGTCGTTTTATTTTTATCGAAGATCATGTGCTTTTGGAAATGATAGTTTTCCTCTTTGGGATCACTATGCATGTAAATATTGAGAGTTATAATTAAATGCCTATGATTAGAGTCAGGCTCATGGTTGTTTAAGATGATTAACGTCCATTGAGACCATCTTTGGGATATCGGACCTTAAGAAGGTTATTGCTTGGTTTTTTTTAAACTTTTGTTCATATGCTCAAAAAGCTTAGTAGGAAGCTTTCCAAGCTCACTATAGTTTTGGCAAGTTAGGAGGTTATCAAGGTTTGTATTGTAGAAACTACTATGAAACTCATATCTAATGTGGGTGTAAACAGGGCACTCTAAGAGAAAGTGATTTTCATCCTCAAAGCTCATAAACTCACAAAGATGGAAAACCCTTTCCACCCAAGAAGTTTTTGGAATAGACCAATGCCATGTTTCATTATGAAGCTCATGTGAATTCGTTATAATCTTGCCTATATTAATTTTCTTCTTTGAACTAGTTACTATTGAGAGATATTTTTGATCTTCCAAATTATGATTAATGACCTCCTTATAGTATCTTAGTTTTTTCTCAAGCGCTAAATTTTCCTCGCACCACAATTTTTCTTTAAATTTAAAGGTAATAATAGTTTTGACATTAATTTATTAAATCAAGAGTTATTAAATCAACAAGAGCTACAATGTAGCAATGCCTTTGAAGGATTGTTAAAGGTATATGATAAATAACCATGTTTTTTAAGGATTGCAAAAAGTATATGGCAAACAACAATATTGGTATTGTTTGTTTGGTTGATTATTATTTAAACGTATCTATTTTTTTTGTTTTTTAAGAAGTAATATCATGAAATTAAATCTTCTTGATCAATAAAAGGTGGATTTTCCATAATTGTGAACAAAATCATTGTAAGATATAATTAATTTACAAGCACATTCTTAATACATATGCTTAAAAATAATTTATAAAACATGATTTTTTAAAGATGAAAAGTTTTCATTTAAAAATTGAGACAATTTATTTTTAAGCAAGGACAAAGTAATAAAAGAGCATAGTAAAATTCTAAACTATTTGGTAGAAAAAATATTTTTTCTTAATTTAATATAAATTAAAATGACTAAATAATTTATGGGTATAACATCAATTCATAATTCATAGTAAATATGGGAAACTCTAATAGTTCTCATTGCTACCTCAAATCACATCCACTAATGAGTTGTATCCATTCTCCAAAAATCAAGGTTGAGCCATTTAAAAATGGGAATTGGTAGCTCCATTAACGATTTAGAGATAGCTTAATTTATTTTCATTGAGTTCAATATGTTTAAAATATTTTCAACAAGAACCGAGAACTAGTTAATTGATGCAATGCAATTATTCGGTTCTTGTTCAAGATTATTCAATCTTTTCTTGATGATGGGCTATGCTATCTAGCCCAAAACATTGATTTAAACCAATTGGACACAGGATTCCAATCTACTCTAGAAAAGAACTGGTTAATTGATGCGACACAAAGAAAAAGAGCAAAAGGAAAAAGGGATACATCATTAACACTTTGCTCAAATCTATAAAAAATAATCATCTAATACTACAATTTCAAATATTGTATACAAATAAATTCATTTTAAGCCTTCATACTGTAATGTGAACCAAATATCTTTTTTAAATTACAAAGAACAACATAATGACAAATGCTATATATGTGAAACAACACAAGTTATAAATTACAAAGAATAGTATAATGGTGAATGTTATATATGTGAAACAACACAGGTTCAACAAACAAACAATACTATTGTGCTACCAAAGAACAAAGCGTACACCTTCTTTATGTTGGTTCAAAAGGAGAATTGAATGAAAAGAATACCTTCTAACAAGTAAAGGAACTGATTGGGATGATCATTTTGAGAGTTCCAACGTAGTTTTGAACATAAATCACACAGACAAATACCTAATTGCTTAGATTTTCTCTTACGCATTCATCATGAGCTTCTTTCTCCTACGAAAATAGTTATGTACTTGGTCCAATTTAGCTGGTTACCTAGTGTTGTTGTTGTAAGTGATTGAAGTATGTCATTTTAATGTGAATTTAATGAACACTTCTTTTATTTTTCAGAGAGAGAAATCTAGTTGAGATTTCAAGTATGCACAATAATCGCTATAATTAAACATGTGAAATTGTTTGAGAAACTCAATAACTAGAAAAACCTTGTACACTCAATAAAATACATGATACCCAAGAAGCTGATATAGTGCAAACCACTCTCAAGAAAAAAATTTACGTAAACATTTTTAAATGCTTAAAATTGTAAAAAGGATGAAGGTTAGGTGATAATAAGTTACCTCTTATTTGTTATCACTTTCTTTTACTTAAAAGGTTATCTCTTACTTGTTATCACCTTCTTTTACTTAAAAGGTTGTCTACCACTAACTATCCACCCATTATATTAACTAAGAGTTGTCCATGCATCAACTACCAGTCATCCATGCATTAGGTATCAGCTACTTTTGATATTCTTTTTTTATAATTATTTAATTAGAATTTGGAATCTTCATACAACTAAAAATGTATAGATACTACTAGTCCACCCTATATATCCACATCGTTTGAAGTAAATCTTAAATTATACTATATTAATTAATTTGCATTATATTTATAGAATACAAAATTATCAATAAAAAAAACCTAATAACGAGACTCGTTAACATTGTATATAGTGTGTTATCACTACAAGATACACCTTGACTGCATAAGGAGCATGGCCGGTGAATCTTTAAAATTGGTTTAATGGATAACTGAGTTGATAGAGTGATGGAGGTATAAAAGTACAAAGATCAAGCTAGGTTTAAATATTGAACACCAGGAAATGTATCACTATCATGGATATTAATAAGATAGAGATATGAGCATAAATTTATGAAAGAAATGAATCAGGTTCTGCATTCAAGCATCTAAACATACTTGCATATTAATCATAAGAATCTTAGTATAGATTAATGAGACCACACACATGACAAAATCATGACAACATGTAATTCAATTATTAAAGCAAAATAGATTCATATGATCATAATCATTTCAAAGCAACCATTTCATATTAACACAAAGAAAAATGGATACATGCCTGCATCAGTCTAACCTTTAATACATCCTCAGCCCTCTTGGGCGGAACTCTCTTCCTCTACATTCAATACTAAAGGCTTAAATAGAAAATACAATCCCGTGTTTGTTATAAATTTTGAGGAATCAAATCTTATCTATAAACTTAAAAATGTAAATAAGTCTCGAATCAATGCAGGAAATATGGAAATGATGAAGCTGCTTGACACCTCGACTGCCATCTACTGCTGCCTTGTGTAGTGTCCTCAAACTGAATCTGTCTTGATGTGCTGGAAATGACTCGGTTAGTTGTTGTTCTTTTTCCTTCAATCTCGAACCAATTTGGATACTGGAACATTTGAGAATTTTGTGTCATCAAATCTTGCTTGATTTATTTGACCAAAAATATCAATTTGGGATGTGTTATGCCATCAGATCTAGAATTAATTTTATTTGCTGCGAAAAAACTGGGATCTGGAATTGGATTTGAATATAGAGTAGATCTTTGGAGATAAGGCTCCAAGCCTCCAACATCATAAACTTGCCTTCAAATCTTCTCATGCTACCTTTAAAATGACAGATTACTTTTCAGAAATAGAAACTTCGACACATTGCCAGCTATGTCGATTACAAGCCATTCATTCTTCAAATTTGAAATTTATGCATACTCTGTCCGATACTCTGCCATAAAATCTGGACCTTTGAATTTGGATAAATGCTACTGATCTTTGATAGAGATTCAAGATTCTTCTCCTCTTGGAACTGTTCTTTGCACATTCGACACTGTGTGGCTATTCCATGACAAGCTTAGCATATGACTTTTAACATCTTCATTATATTTCACAGCATTTTAATTCTAGGGCAGATAAAAATGGGCTTTGCATGTATCTTCCACATGCACCAGGAATGAATACCAATTATTTTCAATATACCCTGACTTGTAATGCATGTTTTATGAACCTGTGAGCCCTTGATGATGTGGATACTTTCTTTGATCATTGACAAATGCGATGGTAGATGGAGACTGGTTGGCTTGATACTTAGCATTGACATAAGGCAAGGCAAATGACCCACAATTTTTGTTTAAAATGATATTTTATGCCTTTTAAAGGATTCATGTAACATGGAATGTAAAACATATGGGTACAAGCTAAGAAGTGAAAATAAGATTTGCGTTTTTTTATTTTTATCCTTATCAAGGCAGGGTATATACTTTTCATTAAGAAGTCAAAGCTTTTTTACTTGTATTAGTTTTTATTTTGAAACAAAATTTGTTAATAGTTTTGTAATGTTATGAATATTTTTAATATTAAACATAATATTGTGAAAATTAAAAATAATTTTAATAATTTTTAAAATATGAAATTTTGATTTTTTGATTGGATAAGTACAACTCCGATGGGACATGAATCCTTGAAGGAGTCATTTTTATTTTTATAATTTAAAAATAAATATAAATAATTTTTAAAACAAAAAAAGCAAAAAATTACATATGTTCTGTCTTGTACGGTTCTGTCTTGTACTATTATGTCAGGTACATATTTCTTCCCCGCGAGGATTTACTATTATGACTTATGAGATCATGACAACTGTGTTTTGTTTCTAAATACACGGAAATTAATTAAAAATACAGACTACTGTTATTTTGCATAGATCAATGGAAGGTGAACGCTCGCTTTTTCAAACCTTCACACATTTTATAGTTTAGTTTGAGGCTAAGCAATCTTCCTCCATTTCCAGAACACATGGTAAGCATTTCCCAGTTATAAACATCTCCATCGCTGCATTAACATCTGAGAACGCCATTTTTATCTCTGCCAAGGCAGGGTATATACTTTTCATTAAGAAGTGAAAGGTTTTTGACTTGTATTAGTTTTTATTTTGAAACAAAATTTGTTAATAGTTTTGTAATGTTATGAATAATTTTAATATTAAACATAATATTGTGAAAATTAAAAATAATTTTTAAAATATGAAATTTTGATTTTTTGATTGGATAAGTACAATTCCGATGGGACATAAATCCCTGGAGGAGTCAATTTTACTTTTATAATTTAAAAATAAATATAAATAATTTTTAAAACAAAAAACCAAAAAAGTACATGTGTCCTATCTTGTACGGTTCTGTGTTGTACTGTTATGTCAGGTACATATTTCTTCCCCACGAGCAGTGTTGGAATTTGGTTTTCATTCTACCCGTCCGATTAATTTTTTTTGACGTTTTGGGTTTTTATATTACCCATCACAAAACGTTTTGTTTAAAATTTTACCCTTCAACAATGAAGTCTTCTTAAAAAAAATCGTAATCAGAATCTAGATTTTTAAATAGATACAAGCCTTTGTAAATCTAATGGTTATAAAATAGATACAAGCCTTTGTAAATCTAATATGTCCATACCCTTGTTTTTTTTTACTTTTCCCTTGGGAAGGGTACAACTCCCCAATACTTCACAAAAGTAAAGGAGTTTATAGACACTGAGGATAAAAATACTAGGCTATTAAAAATAAAATAAAGGCATGAAATGCCTACCTAGTTCGGACTCCACAGCTCATTGTAGCAGAACATTAGAGGGCTTCGCTCCTCAAGCAACTGCATGAGTCTAAACAGCAAAAATCAAACTCTGAAGGAGCAGGTGGCTATGATGGAGACTGCAATTAAGCAATTACAGAATGCAGGCATACCAAGTGCAGTCATGCATAGTTCACAAGAATTATAAATAATAATGATGAATATATAGCTTTGTATGCTCTTTTTTATATATATTATGTTGTTCTACAAACTACATTTCATTCCAAATGTTGCACATAGATTTTATGTCTCTCAATGCCTTATTTAGTATTGGTCTTCATGTAAATTCTGCATCTTTCACTGAAATTGAACCATGAGAGAAATATACCAAGACTTTTGAGTCTGAATCTATATAAATTACATAAATTATGGGATAAATTGCTAAATACACAAGTTGTACATTATTTATGTTATTTAAAATTATTAAAAAATACATACTTGATAACGTTTCTTCAAACTCATAGATTTAAGTAAATGTTTGAATCTAAACAAATCACTAAATATAATTTACCAAAAAAATAGTGCATGCATTACCTTTGATATTGCAAATAATTCTCAAACTTTGTCTCCAAGGCTCTCCAACTCCCAATGTAACATTTTAATGTAATCAATGAGCATTGAGCACTTAAATTTGTAAGCTCATTGCAATAATAAAAAAGTAAAAAAATACTGGAAAAATCATTGAGTTAAAGGAGTTGTTTATTTTAGGAAAAATCAATGCAACTTGTAAATGGAAAGACATGAAAATAATTCTAATTTAATGGATGTTTCTATTTTTTTATTAAATGTATGGTTGCAACTTGTAAATGGAAAGACATGGAATTAGATCTAATTTAATAGATGTTTCTATTTTTTTAGTCAATGTATGGTTTGGAAGTTGGAATTTACAAAATATGGTTTTATATAAGATAAATATATTAATATTATTAGTAAATTAATAATATAAAGACGTTTTAGAAATTTTATTGCCCTTCAAAAATACGTAAATTTTCTTACTCTTCATAAATGACTGTTAATCTAAATTTTAAACCGTATTTGATGGGCAAAACGCCCCATGACGAGCATTTTGCCCGTCAAATTCCATCACTGCCCACGAGGATTTACTATTATGACTTCTGAGATCATGACAATTGCATTTTCCTTCTAAATACACGGAAATTAATTAAAAATACAGACTACTGTTATTTTGCATGAGATCAATGGAAGGTGAACACCCGCTTTTTCAAACCTTCACACATTTTACAGTTTAGTTTGAGGCTAAGCAATCTTCCTCCATTTCCAGAACACATGGTAAGCACTTCCCAGCTATAAGCATCTCCATTGCTGCATTAACATCTGAGAACACCATTTTTATCCCTTCCAAAGCAGGGTATATACTTTTCATTAAGAAGTGAAAGCTTTTTTATTTGTATTAGTTTTTATTTTGAAACAAAATTTGTTAATAGTTTTGTAATGTTATGAATATTTTTAATATTAAACATAATATAAATTAAAAATAATTTTAATAATTTTTAAAATATGAAATTTTTATTTTTTGATTGGATAAATACAACTCCGATAGGACATAAATCCCTAGAGGAATTATTTTTATTTTTATAAATTAAAAATAAATAGAAATAATTTTTAAAACAAAATAACCAAAAAAAATTACATTTAAAAAATTACATGTGTCCTGTCTTGTACGGTTCTATCTTGTACTGTTCTGGTACATATTTCTTCCCCGCGAGGATTTACTATTATGACTTCTGAGATCATGACAACTGCATTTTCTTTCTAAATACACGGAAATTAATTAAAAATACAGACTACTCTTATTTTGCATAGATCAATGGAAGGTGAACGCTCGCTTTTTCAAATCTTCACACTTTTTACAGTTTAGTTTGAGGCTAAGCAATCTTCCTCCATTTCTAGAACACATCGTAAGCACTTCCCAGCTATAAGCATCTCCATCGCTGCATTAACATCTGAGAATGCCATTTTCTTCGTTATAAACTTTTCTAAATCGAATTCCTGCAATCATTAACCCTTTGATTTCTCAATTCATGTTCAAATGCATCTGAAGAGATGGCAGGGGATAAGAGAAAGAATGAGAAGTTACGTACGTTGTTCATGTATTTATCTAACAGCCTGGGTATATCATATTTCTTGAAACCTCCAAAGCCTACATATTTTAGCTTATGACCTTCTAGAAGCTCCAAGGGACTGAAAGTCGTCTTCTTATTCATTTCATCTAAACCAAATATCATTGCCCTTCCCCATACCTGCAACGCAAAGCACATTCATGCTGAGGAAGATTGTCAAGATGACAGAGGAGCTAACAGACTTAATTAATGCTTGATTTTTCTAGACAATAGTTAGATCATTGAAGAATGCTTGTCATTAACTTATAAAATGGTGACAAAGCATTTATAAAATACAAAAAATCAAACCGGGTGAGAGCATTGAAGTGTAGCGAGCATAAGTTCGACTCTTCCAATGCATTCGTAGCTTGAATCGACTCCTCCTTTAGTCATCTCTCTAATCACCTGCAGTCAGCATAATACATAGTCAGAAAAGGCTGGTGCAGATCATGCAGTTAAGGTTGTAACAAATGCTCAACTTGTAGACTACCTCTTCAATGGGATTATCTAAATTGGATGGATTATCAGCTATCAATTTCAGCACATATTCCATAGCCATGTGCAAATGGGAAATAGCCGGTCACTATATTATCTTGTATCTAAAATGTTAGAAGGTTATTGTTATGTATGCCCGCAGCTTCCAACCCACATGTTTCTTCCTTTTCGGGATTGATGTCGATGCCAAGGATTCTGGAAGCGCCAGCGATACGAGCCCCTTCTGCAACAACAGGGAGGGATTCACATAATACTTATAAGAATAAAAATATTTCAGCCTAATGTTTAGCAAATAACATTCAAATGAATATTTCCTATGACTGTAAAGCTAAATAAGTTATTTACGACTGTAAATGTTTCCTTCCTAGTACTATAAACGAAAGTTTAGCGAATGTTTGCCTTTGAATATTTCCTTTCACATAGCGTCATCTTACGTCGAGAAGGCTTTGGAACGACCGCCGCATCATCGTTCTTCTCTCGTTTCCATCACAGAAATTCTGCCATCTCTTCAGACATCTTTCATTCTACGTCGGAATCCACTCTAACGGAACAAGAAGAAGAATTCCAGGCGGCCAAAGAAAATCTTTTCACTCATCTACAAGGAAAAATAAGATCAATTTAAATCCGTGTCGCCAAGGAAGAGGCCGCTTCTTGAAACTAAATTCGCGTCTAATTCCCTAAATTCGTGCTTGGAAGTTGCTCCTGCTACCACTTCTATACAACTCGAACAGTACTGCGCAACGTGAAGGTGGAAAACATAATTCCTTACTCGTGTATTCAAAACAACGGAGTCTCCAAACCAATAGAAAACCCAGTTCTTGTTATCCATGTTGAATTTGAAGAGAAATTTTGGTCATGGAGTGATTATGCTTCTGCAATCTGCAAATGGTTCCAATGACCAGTGGGAGCTTCCGTTTAGTATAATTGATCTGGCATGCAAACAATTTACAGAATCCCATCGTGGTAATGAAGCATTTTAGACTATTCGCAGGTAACGTTAGTTCAGTAAATTTAAGTTTCAGTTAATAAATTCTCTTGTTGACACTAAAAAACTCGTAAAGGTTAAATCATTGATCATTAGGATTTATTTTCATTTACTACAGAGACAATTTCTGTTTTTTGTTAGAGTAAATTAAAATAATTAGCAAATCAAGTTGTTCATTGATCTCTTGCCAGTCTCATATTCATCTTTGGGGAAGATTAAATTATTTTTATTTTTAAAGGATATTTGTAATGAGTTTGCAATTAAACAAGATGTGAAAAGCCAAGGCTCTTTATAGGTTTGAAATTTCAATTCATAATGCTTTTGTTTCTTCTATTGATCTGTAGGACTATACTTGCACTGAGGATGAAGACGAGGATACATTTCATAAATTTTAAGCAAGAGAGCATAAGAAACCTCTGTTGAAAAGTCATATGTTGGACTGTATTGGTACTCAGTTGACTGACACCATAGGAAAACAACACCTTCTGATGGTTAATTGGATTATGGAGGTAAGAATTTTGCACAATTTAAATTGAATTGGAATTTTGAAAAAGTTCGTGGATGTTTCAATAATTAATTCATAACTTCTGTTGTGGCGCAGTACACAACCTCGTATCAGCTTCAATGGAAACACTCTTCCTAAGCACGAATTTACTGGACAGATTCTTGTCTAGAGGAAATTTTACAAATGATACTCATTTACAGGTCCTAGGTATCACCTGCATGACACTTGCAATCAGAATTGAAGAGAATCAACCTACGAATTGGTATAAATTTCAAAAGATAATTTCTTACAAAGTTCTATTTGTGGTATTAAAATGCATTTAGATCATTACAGTATTAAAATGCTTTTAAAATTTGTAATTTCATTTCCAATATCAGGAAGGAAACATTTACAGTCGCAAATAATGTATTTAAGCGGCAAGAAGTTGTTGCAATGGAATGGACTTTCCTTAAAGTTTTGGATTATCGATGCTCCTCACCTACTACTGCCACCTTTCTCTCGTAGTTCTTGCATAGTATATTCACATCTCAAAAAAAATAAGCAAAACATTAGTCTTTAACAGCTGATACAATGTTCTATTTGTAGGTATTACTTGAATGGTGTAAGAGGAGACGCAGAGGTTGAAAAGATGGCCAAATATTTGGCGTGTTTGCCATTGGTAGATCGCCAGTTGCTGCGGTCATCCCCCAGAGCTGCATCTTTGATTCTCCTTACCTGTCCTGTCGGTTGTCAGGTGCTCAATTATCAAGCTGCTTAGTACCAATCCATACTATAGGTCACTATCAGATTCTTTTTCTTATATTTCATTTACAGTATAAATAATAATAGAATATATCCATGCCCATCCTCCTTTATGTAGGAGAAGCATAGAAAGGATGAGGATGGAGAGGAGGTGTCCAGCTAACACTAACAAAAATGTGATCTTGAAATTTGGTGTTAATTTTGAAATTACTATTTTGATGTGCAGATGCTAAAATGGTTGCTAGAGAACTTTTGGTAGTGAGAAAAGCATGATTACTCTTTTCCCTTCTGGTAGTTATAACGATAGGTTTCCTGTTTCAGTTAGTTGTTTTGCTTTATAGAGGGGTTTGAATCTTTTTACTTCACACCAAAAGATTAGGTTGAATTCCTAGAAGAGTCCGTCAATGTGTCCAAGATTTGTATATTACAATATAGTGATATAACGGTTACTATGAAAAAATAAGAGATTTTAGTTTCACTATTTTTTCTTTCAACCCTAATCCCCTACTTCTATACCCCTATATTCCAACATTTCAGTCGTAGTGATTTGACATAAACTCATATAGTTCAAAATATCAACACTTACGGTTTAATCATTACAAAGAAAGTGACACTTACACATTGTGTGTAATGGCTAGCTATGCCATCCAAGCATTCTTAAATCTATTTGCATTTCACTTTCGGTTTGTGTTTGGGGTCTCTCTTTTGCATACCAAAATTATACTACATTCATAGGTCACTTCTAAACTTGTGATCTTCTTCCACACTATTGGGATTGATAGGGTACTCTATCTCCATCAACCTTTCATCTACTATAGGATTTAATAGTTTTTGTCTCCTCATCGCTACATTGGATCTCATTTCAATGGATCAATCAATTATATCTTGTGGTGTATTAGGTCCAATTCCTTCTTGTGTTGCCTTGGCTCCATCCCTTCACACTTCACTCGACCTTCATCCCGGTCTCAAAGAAATATTCAACATAGGTATGTGAAAGAAGAGGTAACCTTCTCCACTTAGGGCATACTAGTCATCATACATCTAAGATTAATAGATATACCTTTTGTCTGTGTACTATCCTTCTTTCTCTCATTTAGTTTTATATTAGATATTGATTACTATTTATTCTTTTCCAAGGTGAAGATGATCATCTACACCCATGTCAAGTAATTCTAACCTTACTAGATTTTATTATTGCTTTCCTATTCCCTAAGACCAAGTAGTTGTCATTACTTTATAGTAGAGTAGGTTAGTTTAGGTTCACATATAACTAACTTTGGGAGAAAAATAAACCCCAGGTCACCTTTTGAGTGCACTTATACCTAATGCTTCTTATTTTGTTGTGTTTATTGGTTATTAACATTTAGCTAAAACACCGTTTTACTATAATATCATTTCATTTCCATATTTTATCTTTTCTTAAATTAGTTTTTTTAATAATTCTCTATCTAATATAATTCTTCTTCTTATTATTAACTTAATTAAACACACATAATAGATCTAGATCTAGATCCAATCACCTTTAATATATTAGTGACCATCTTTTTACCTTTTTGTGCTCCAAGGTGATAACAAGAATTCCACAAAATTGTAACCCATTATTTTCTTAATGCGATTTCACTCATTATCATAAGAGCCACCTTAACCATCATGTGAAGATTTCTCCAAAGTGATAATAAGAAGATAGCAGAGGATCAGATGTAGTATTTAAATTTCCATTGTCCATTTGTCATTTTCTCAATATATTAATTATTGTCAATACATTTTAGCAATCTTTATAGTGGCGGAGGTTTTTTTTGTTAGTTTTGCATAAATTTGTCTATTGAGTGAAAAAATTCTAACATTCAAATATAAATTTGATTAAATAACAAAAAAAATTCTTTTAACGATCTGGAATATATCTAGTTCATTTTTGTGTATTAATTCAGAGGAAAATGAAATGAGCTTAAACATAAAATTAACTTTGGGATCCCATGTTTCAACTTCACCTCATGAACATGGTCTATATGATAGATGAAATTCAATGGAATTAAAAAGCATAAATTTCTTTTTAAGTAAAATTGATCACAAGGAAAACAAGAGCATTTGGAAATGAAAGTTATGTTTAACGAATTTCAAGCTTATATGATAAAATGATGAAATTGGAAATAAACAAGTGGGAAATCTGCAATGCAAAACATTTGACGACATCCTTCAGAACTATTGATGGAACTGCCATTAGCCTCCTCATCTTCAGAGCTCCAGCACCTCACAAACGCCATCACCATTCATGTATAGAGTGTTGAACAACACAACTACGATGTCAATCCTATTGGCTTGATATCCACTCAAAAGACAACTGAGGCCATCACTATTTTAAAGCTGATGTTATCTACATTTCTGGTGAGCTTATGCTAGGCCATCGATCTCTGTCACTTGGAAGAGGACATGCGATCCATCGTCAAGCACGTCAAATTGCAGGCCATGCGAAAGACACTATACACAGTAGAAGAAATAAGCCTTCTTGACACTCCTTCTCCTTCTCGACACTGAACCTTCGATTTGTAAGAAAAGTTCCCATCGTGACATGATAAGTGTTAAGCCTCTGCTGGATAAAAGTATAGCTTCAATGGTGGTACAATAAATGTCAATCCTTCGTCAGCCTATCAAATCTCTATTAGCTAGTGCTCTGCGCTTTTGCATTACGTCGTCCATGGCATGTCCTTTTATGCTCTGGTATCACCTGGCCCATTGCTGCCATGGTTTCTCTTTTTTTGCTCTGACATTACTTGGCCCACCACTTATCATTTTCTCCTCTAATGTCCTTTTGGAAGGGATATGCTACAACGCAGCTTTTTCTTATTAAATATAAAAATAAACATAAAAATATTATTTTAAAACTTTATAAAAAGTTTTTAAAAATAATTGAATTTATATTTTTTTTATATTACATATAACTTTAAATATTTAGTTTATTTTTCAATGGGAAAAGACAAATGACAAGAATTTGGTTTAAGATGGAGGGAAATTAACCAAATTGACAAAAAAACACTAACTAAAACAGTCAGAGCTTTGGCAAAAACACTAGTAGACTTTCTGAAAAATGCAAGTGGATTTTCTGGTGACAACATAGTGAAACATGTGCGGAGAAATAAAAAAAATTATAAAGGAAATAGATCGCAGATGTGTTAATGCTTTGACCAAGAGTAGTTAGATATAGTAGTAATGTATTCAAATGGAATATACGTTAAACTAGGTATAACTTGTGTACAAAATTAGTATATCACAAAACAAAATTGGTGAATTCGTACGAGAACCTTGAGGATAATAAATAGCATATCTGTTACAGGTTTCCATAGTCATTACAAGGATGAGTGTCACCATTATAGGGATCCTTTCCTTCTCTTTAAAGATTCCGTAACCGTAACATTGATTCGTTCTTTTTTAGTTGAATACTTGTTTGATGTTAGTGACCATAAATAGGTTTTTTAATGATCGATATATGGCTTAGGACTTGATATATTTTTCTTTTACAAAGAATAAGATAATTAATAGAAAAAATACTAATTATGGGTACATCACTACAAATCCTATGCAAGGAAAGAACGTATGAATGAGCTTACAAATATTCATTAGCTCTTGAATCGGTGTTCTAACCACAACTTAGAATGATACCCTTGATATTTATTTATCTCATTGCAAAAGGCATCTTATTCCAAAGAAACCGACTACACTAAAACCTATTACAAAAGAGAATCCATGGACACATTTAAACAACATACATATATAGAAGTATTATTGTGACGCTTGGAAAATTGTAACACCAAATAATTGCATGTTAAATTATTGCGTTATATTTTTTAGTGAAGGAAACAAGTAATTTAAAAAGTTGTCATTTTTTTTGAAATGTTGCTGTAAATTATGTATTTTTTAATTAAAAGAGTAAAAATAGAATTTTAAATTTTTGGAAGAAATTAAAAGAGTAAAAATAGAATTTTAAATTTTTGGAAGAACAATTTTAACTTTGCACATTGGTTATTGATAATAGAGATCCATATGATATAAGGAGAGTATTTTCTATATTAATTTTATATTATTTATATTAATGATTACTTTTATTTTTTATAATAATAAGAATAATAATAATATTTTAGTGTCATTCATCTTATTATTAAAAAAATGAAAAAATAATTTTAACTTTAAATTTTCATAAATAATTTTTCCAAAATATATAAATATAATTTTCTTTCAAATTAAAACAACTTTCTCAAAATTATATATATATGAAACTCATCATCTATAAATTTTTATAAAAGTATTTTTTTAAATATAAAAAATAACTTATCTATGCTATTATAAATATATAAAAGTCGCTCACACAAACATATATATATTTTTAATATGAATTAAATTTTGCTATAAATATAATATATTTAATTCTTATATATATATAATAAAAATAATATATTTAATTTTTATTATATATACACATGTAAACTCAATAAAATATAAATATATACAAAACAAATAATATCTTTAAGAATTATTGATTCTAAATATCTACTATTAATTTTTATATCATCCTTCATAATTTATATTTTAAAACATTTCGTGATTATTGATTATAGTAAATGAAAGTGATTATTAATTGTAAATAATTATTACTTTTAAATATTTAATATTAATTTTTTTATATTTTTTATATTTTAAAAAAATTAATAATTATAGTACATGATTGAAGTCACTATTAATTATAAATGATTATTATTAACCATGTATAATTATTTTTAAATTTAATGAATTAAGTAATATATATGTATATAAATATTACACATAACACAATCCATCTAAACTCAATTAAGATATAAATAGACACAAAACAAATAATATAACTATGAATTGGTAACTCTATATATTTAGTTTTAACTTTTATATCATCCTTCATATTTTAAAATATTTTGTGATGATTGATTATTGCACTGAAATGGGCGTATATGACTAATCTCTGCTTATAGTAAATGAGTGAAATAATTATTGATTATTAATGATTATTAGTAATAATAATAATATAAAATTGTTTTTATATTTTATGTTAAGGATTATTGATTAGTAAATTAGTGAAGTGATTATTGATTGTAAATGATTATTATTAATATTATGGAATTGTTTTTATAATTTATTTTATTTTTATTTTATGAAAAAAATCAATTTTTTTAAAACCTTTACTCATTCTTGAACTATGTAAAGACAATTCCAAAGTGTATCACTGAAGTTTTACATTCTTTATAAATCCAAACTTAACAAATATTCATAAACTATTTAGTCATTGTTCTAACCACAACTTAGAATGATACCCTTGATATCTATTTATCTCATAACAAAAAACATCTTATTCCAAAGAAACTAACTACTTTAAAACCTATTATAAGAAAATCCATTGACAAATTTGAACAACATACATATATAATGGAGTAACATAGGTGAAGCTTGGTATTATAAAGCTTATTTATAGGACAACAATGTCATATGAGAAGGAATCCACACAAAGAAAAGCAAGTTTATCTAAATGGATATTCAAAAGATGAGAAAGTAAAAAATAACTTCAGTAATTAAAAAAGGATGATTACGTAAAATCTTAAAACTGATTCGGATTTATGTGAGAACAGAATAAAAGAGCATATATATATGGCAAGAAACATAGTCATATAGTAAACTCAGATTCTATTAATTGAATGGAATAGAACAAATTGTAAAATAAAAGCAACTAGCTGAATGGTGGTAGCTATATCTTTAAGAAGAGATGTCGAGGCTACGCTCATTTGTGACAAGCTAAATACAAGAAGAGGCTCAAAGAGCGTATTTATCATAAGCATGACAGAAAGAACCCTAAAAATTGAAAAACCTAACCCTGGAATATGAATCGTCATAAAGTTTGTGGCCAAAAAGGTGGTTAGTTGAACAATCAACTTCTCGGGGTCATAACTTTTGCATATGATCTCCGTTTAGGGTGCTTGATATCCTGTTGGAAAGGTCTATCCGAGCTCTACAACTTTCAACTGGGGGCCAATGCATATCTTTGGCAATCTCATAACTTGCCCCTCCCCCCTCCCCCCTTTTCCCGAATCTCCAAAAAAATGTCGTTTAAGGCCTCAAAACGGGCTCAGAACTTCGGGGTCTGAAAAAATATAGAAAAATTACTAGAAAACTGCCAAAATGGAAAACTGTTTTGAGCCAGTAGAATAGGTGAGTGGTCACCTCTATTCTTCTAGATTAACAACTCTAACTAGATATATCTTTTTATCTTTTTTAAAAATATACATAACTTAAATTTTCAAAAAAATTCCTTATTACTTAAAGAGCCTACAATAATTGTCTACAATGAATTTCACATAATTTAATGTCATTCAAGTATTTTTTAATTTTAAAGAAATAAATAATATAACGTGATCAATAAAAATCAACCATAATATATAAATATAAGAAAGAGATAATGAGTTCTTATAATGGCATCTTATTATATATGTTCATAAAAGGAAAATGATTTCTTTTTCATATATAAAATAATAATTTGATATAAAATAATAAATTATTAATAACAAAATGATAGCATTGTGGTTTGACAATAAAAAATTTAAATATTATTATTATTATTTATTTTTAGGTAATAAATTTACATCATCATTGTCATCATCATCATCATCATCATGTTAGAGAACTCCTTTATATTTATAACTTCTTTAAAGGAAACATATGTTTTAATATTAAACCCACTCACAATAATCTCTTTAATATAAAAATGTAAAATTTAATATAAATAAATTTTATAATTATATTTATTAATTTATTATATTTTAATTTTTACACCAATAATTGTTTATATCTTAGAGTTTGGGGTGGACTATCATCTATTTTTTTACGATGATGAGACAAGTGTACTCTCTAGATTGATTTTATGGCAGTGGTTCAGAATTAACAATTTTAAAAAAAGAATATCTAAAATAACTTGTAGTTGATGCATGGATAAATGGTAGCTAATGCATGTGCAACTCTTAGCTAATGCATGGATAAGGGGCTTCCTAGCAAACAACAAGTAATTTATTTGTGACACTTAACTTGTGGCCTATCGATCGGCCACACGTTAAGTGATTGTGTTAGTTTTAATTTAATTACACCGATAGTTATCTTATAATTTGGGGTGGAATACCGTCTATGCATTTCCTAGATTGAAGGTGGATGGAACAAGTGTACTATCAAAATTGATTTTATGGTTGCCATTCAAAATCTGTAATAAACAATTATAAACAAAGAAATATAAAAAATAATTGGTAGTTGATGCATAGATCATTGGTAGCGAATGCATGGATAATAGGTACTTGAGGCATAAACAATAGGTGATTACAACTAAGCATGGAGACAAGTAACACATAATTTGTTCATAACACTTAACTTGTGATCTATCCATATTCACCGACCACAAATTAAGTGGCAATACTACTTTATAAAGCTACATGATATTGTATATTTTTATAATATTGTTTTTTAACCCATTGATCTTTCTAATCCCACTAAGCTTTCTTTCACTGTAAGAAAAAGTTAAAATATGATCAATACGCGAATTTGAAGGGACCACCTAAGCAATGCATAATTAGTTTAAGAGAATTGAGGTGGTTTCAACCCTTGTCTATTCAAGATTTCATTTCAGGGAAAAATACCACTTTCGAAGCATCTGGAAGCTAGATAACGAGAACAGATCAAACTTGTAACTCACGAGTCACGACGTCGAAAAAAGGTAGTACGTGGGGGCATACATAAAAACAAAAATCATAAACATGACCGTAGATTGCCTCGAAGGAATGGATAAAGGGGGGAAGTCCAGCCATCCTAGGCTAGGCTGGACCATGATATTTGCACACGAATCGTAGATTTGCCTGGCAAAAAGGGTGCATGAATCATAATTTTTCCAGGGATAAAGGGCACAGGAATCGTAGATTTGGGAGGGAAAAAGGCTAGTCACCATGGACGTGACCGTGGGAAAAATTAAAAAAAAGGCCGAGTCATCATGGACGTGACCGTGGGGAAAAATTCGGTAAAAACAGCCTAGTATTAGATTTTGATATAAAATTCCATGGAATGTACATAGACGAGAGGATAGTTCAGCGACTCCTCGAATGGATGAATGCAGTGAGATTTGAAGGGTAGGGTTTTAATTTTAATTCGAAGCATATAAATTGTTGGTCTTTTAAATATGTAAGGGTATATAAATAATTGTACTTTAGTTAATAGGTATAATTTAACTAAATATTTTAAAAAAATAAAAAACAAAAATGGTTGATACTGATTAGGGAATATAGAGTTTGAGATTGTAATATCTCCAAGATATTTTTATTTATTTTTGATTAAATATTATTTCAAAATAATTTTTTTTGTAAAAATCATTATAAGATTCAAATACTCACCTTTGATTTGAGTGGATACTTTGTACAACAATTATTATTATTATTATTAATAAAAAGGAAAGACATTTGGAGCAATTAGTTGAAAAAGGGGACACCACCATGAGACAAAGGACAAGTGAATATCAAGCAAGAGATTTTATGTCAACCAATGCAATCTAAAATCTCAACCACCAGGCAAGATCCAAAATTATAGGGATCAAGAGATTGATGGAGATTTGATTAAGATGGCAAAAGACCGGGGAAAAAACTATAAATTGGTGCAACGAGATAGCACAAGACGTCGTGTTGTGCATGGAGAGATTGTACTATGAGGGAAAGTTGTTGAATATTTCTCCTTTTGATTGTAAGTCCATCATTGAGTTTGTTACAGACTCTGAGAGAGGGCGTTGTGTTCAAACATTGCTTGCTAGTTTGGTTGTGCATTGTGGTGATCCAACTCAAGGGTGAAGCAAGACAAGTTGCGATGCTTTCCTCTTCTATGGTTAGGAGGAACTAAGTCTCCAAGTGTTTTTCCCTGTTTGGTTCAAGTACGTAAAATTTAATTTGTATGTGATTAATAATTTTTGATAGAAAGAAAGTCCATTAGATTTTTATTATGGGTTAACCAATAATGGCAGATTTACATGGTTTTAGTTATGTTAGATATATGTATCATGTTGGTTAGATTCTCCCCGGTTACTTCAGGGTAGTAGAGTTTTTTATTTACCTTGATTATAAGTCATAATCATTCAGAATAACACTAGTTTACATCGAATGAGGTCAATGCTATATAAACTGCCTATATGTTTATAACTTGAATTATCGGATTGAAATATTTACATAAAGTGTGTATGTAAAGATAGTATGAATATGTTGGATAGAAATATTTATATAAACGGTGTATATGTTTATAATTTGAATTGTCAGATTAAAATATTTACATAAAGTGTGTATGTAAATATAATATGAATATGTTGGATCAAAATAAATATATAGACTGCGTATATAACATTTACATAAGTTGTGTGCATATGCACTTAAGAATTCTCCAAAGATTTCTTTCTGTCTGTGTTTTATACTGACCATGTTTCTTTTTTTATGCGATCCCAAGGTCGATTAAGTTGTTTGATAAACATAGTCTATATACAGAAGCTATAACATGGATCTATTCACTCTAGAGGGGTATGCATTTGAGTTTCCAGTCTAATGTTTCCACACTTTCCATCTCCTTCTCTTACTAGTGAGATCGGGTCTCAGCTAATTTTCTTTCTTTCCCTAGATCAACGGATCACCATTTTCCAGATCACTTCTGTCTATTTCTTTTTGGTCATACAAGTTTTATAGTGCATTGGCTCTCTGTGGTATGTCTACCGAATGCCTCTTCTCTTAAGAAATCAATCCATGATGATGTAAGACTCTGTTTGCAATTGCTAATGTGTCACATATTGTTTATGACTGTTCTCCTTTGTAAGAAAAACAAGCCCAAATCTAAAATATAGTCAAACCCTTTTGGTGAGGATTATCCATCTACAGCTGGTAGTTTTCTAAACCTATTTTGATGCATAGGATGTTCAAGCTAAAACAATAAAAGACATAACAGAACTGAAGGATATTTGATATAATGGATTAATTTTGGCTATTAGTTCATGAGTGTAACATCCTTCTTATGCCCCTACTTTTGGTAATTGAAAATGTAACTACTTGTTTCTAGTGAGGAGATCAAGGCTAAGGCCCCACCAATAAATCTTGTAATCTTTGTTATTTATTTCCTAAGTTGTAATGGTTGAATATACACCTAGGATACTCAAGGTTGTGACACAACTAAATGACAGGTCAATGAATCCAACTAGTGGAGAGAGATCAACTGGCTAGGAAGCCATGAGAATCTAGGATATTGATGATGAATGTCATCTTGGAGCCAGTAGGAACTTGATGAAAAGTAACGGGTTACTTGATTATCTTCATAAGAACTTAAGCATTGTCTTAAGTTATGTAGATCCTAAGTTAATGGTCCGTCCTAGGAGAAATGCTAAAGGAAATATTGTCCATCGTAAATGACGAATTAAGATACTATGGCCTATGCATTAGCATAAAAAACAACTATTCTTAGATGATCCTAAGTTAAACTAAGATATCATCTTATTATAAATAATTAGCTTGTTCTAGCAAGATACCATGAAATTATCATTAGAGTCCTTAAAGGAAAGAAGTTAAGGCTTTATCACCTTAAGTATAATACTTAAGAAAGAAAAAAGATAATTTCATGGAGATTATCTATATTGGTTATGTATAAGATATTAGTTCATATACATACATACATACATACATACATATATATATTAAAAATTGCAATTTAAAATATAATCATGGTCAAAGAAAAATTTAAAATATAGTTACAATGTGGGGGTGCTAGTCCTCTTAAATCCATCTAGATTACAAGGACATTGTTGGCCTCTCTCAAGAGAAGAGACCAAGCCTGCATCCTGGGAAATATTCTACCTACCACTTGGCACAAATTGATCCTATCTTTATGGATGTTCAATCTCCATTTGGCGAAGGGATCTTCACTAGTCTAAGCGAACTCTCCAGCGATGAAAGATATAGATATATATACACATGATCACAGTCAAAAAGTGGGGAGAGCCAACTCATCATGGTGGCGTTTACATATGGCGTTCGATCTTTGCAAGTAAAGAGTGGGATAGATGATCTCTGCGATGAGAACGCGCTATCTGGAAGAAATGGTGAGTAATCACTACAATAAGAGTGAGGATGTGATCTTTTCCATGGGTATTATTTCATAAAACTATCTCCTCATTGTATTAATTTCTCTGCATTACTACTCAACAGAGCCGCAATCGCTGTTTGCATCTAGTATTTGTAAATTTTTGAATAGCAATCTATGCACACATTCAATTGATATAGATTGTATCGCATACACCACACATATCTATAGAATGCTATCTACAAACAATTGTTGAAAGAGTTTGTAATACAACGCTGTAGAATACGATCTATGCACACATTCATTTGATAGAGTTTGTATCGCATACACCACACATATCTATAGAGAATGCGATCTACACACAACAGTTGACATAGTTTATAATACAACTCTGTAGAATGCAATCTATGCACACATTCATTTGATGGAGTTTGTGTCTCATACACCACACATATCTATAGAGAATACGATCTACACACAATTGTTGACAGACTTGGTAATACAACTCAGTAGAATGTTATCTATGCACACATTCATTGATAGAGTTTGTATGGCATACACCACACATATCTATAGAGAATGCGGTCTACACACAATTATTGATAGAGTTTGTAATAGAACTCTATAGAATGCAATTTATGCACACATTCATTTGATAGATTTTGTGTCTCATACACCACACATATCTATAGAATACGATCTACACACATTGTTGACATAGTTTGTAATACAGCTCTATATAATGCGATCTATGCACACATTCATTTGATAGAGTTTGTATCGCATACACCACACATATCTATAGAGAATGCAATCTACACACAATTGTTGAGAGAGTTTGTAATACAAATTTGTAGAATGTGATCTATGCACACATTCATTTGATAGAGTTTGTATTGCATACACCACACAGATCTATCGAGAATCCGGTCTACACACAATTGTTGACAAAGTTTGTAATACAACTCTATCGAATGCGATCTATGCACAGATTCATTTGATAGATTTTTTATCGTATATTTTGTACCTTTTTCTTTGAAAGGGTACTTGCATTGAGTCTGGAGATGGCCTTGCCCCCACTCAATCCTCGTGAGCCTATCATGTTTCGTTGGGGAGAAATCTTCCTACGCCAGGGTGGTGGCGAGAGCAACTTCTGCTATCATGAGGATGATTTATTGGTGTGGTGGGACCGACAAGTACCAGCTCTTGAGTAGTTCCCTTATGCGGGTATAGACTTCCGCAATGATCCTGAGTTGGCTCTTCCTCCAGGATCAGCCTGGGGAGAGATAGGTAAGTTTATTTTTTATTTTATTTTTTTCATTTTATATATATGATTTTCAAATGGGTTTGAAATACTGAACCAAATTTCTTATGTAGATGTTGGGCTGGTGCGTCCTGAGGGACATCCTCGTACCTTCGTATGATCAGTCATTGTAGGGGAAGCCGATGCCATGTTGGAGAACATAGAGGGGAAGATGAGTCGATTGGATCATGACATTCCGACATACAAGATCAATCAGATGTCGCTCGATATGTAGGAGAATGTTGTGGGTGTGCCCCCAACATGGATTTGACTACTGAGGAAAGTAGCTAGGCTAGTCATCTGCTACAGAGAGGCTGTGGCAGAGATGGAAGAGGAAGATGATTTTAGGCCTTCGAGCCCATTTTTGTATATTATGACATATTTATGACTCAAACTCATGTATTTTTTGATACGGCTTATATATATAGTATCGGATTTATTTACATGTGTGTTATTATCTTTATGCGTGAATTGTTTATTATGGATGTGTATGATGTAGATGCCAATCTAAAACGTAATTTGCATATGAATTAGCTAGTGCATGTAAGTTCCTTGGAATGTGTTGATAAGTAATGTAATCAAATTGTCTCTCTAGTAACCTAACTCGCAAGAAATTACGTAGTAAAACAGGATCTCTAACTTGATATTCACCCATTAACTGAAACACAACTAGCTGCGAGTCGAGTATTACCGGCAGATGTGAAATGCCCTGGGAAAGTGCATCTCAGAGTAACTCTATGACCACACTGTATTCAACCACATTGTTCATTGTGGGACCTAAACAAGCCCGTCACGAAGAGACCAGTTGACCAATCGATGAGTAAATAACCCAAGCAGCTACAGCCAACTAATGGGTGTGGCGGCTAGCGCCATCAACAAATCCCATAAAGTGTTCAGTTGACATCTGAAATAGAAATAAATAGACACATAAGATGTAACAACAACCATAAGCAAATCTAACTCTACAAATGTACAACTATAATACATGAAAAACCACAGAGGCCTAAGCATAGTACTTCTTCAAGTAGAGCCCATTTCTAGGCTCCGACAACTTATTACCTTCATAGTCGGTCAACTCGTAAGAACCCTTCTTCAGAACCTTAGAGACTATGTAAGGATCGAGCCACATTGACTTAAACTTTCCAACTCCTAAGTGTTCATTGTCCTGGTTGTAGAGAAAAACAAGGTCTCCTTCGAGAAAAACCCTGGGTTTGACTGACTTATCATATTAAACTTTAACTCGATTCTTATGTGCTTCATTTGCTATGAGCACATCACGGCACTGCTCATCAAGATGTTCTAAGTGCAGCAAACGTTCTTCTAAGACTGAACTGTCGGAAAGTAGTTGGACAGCCAACTTCAATGAAGGAATCTCACATTCAACCGAGATGACTACTTCTATCCCATGAACAAGATGAAAAGGAGAGAACCCGATGGCAGTCTTGACATTAGCTCCATATGCCCAAAGAGTTGGATACAGCATGATCTTCCAGTTGGTTCGACCGGCATTAACAGTCCTTTGTAAGATGGTATTTCAAAGTTTTGTTAACCACTTCAACCCGACCATTTGCTTGTGGATAAAATGAAGATGAATGTTCCTGCCCAAAAGCTAACATGTTGTATAATTCGGTCATCATGTTGTTCTGAAAGTGTAGACCGTGGTATGTAATGATCTCTTTGGGTACACGAAACCTAGCAATGATCTGGTTGAAAACGAAATAAGTAGTCGTTTCCCCATCTGCTTTAATAGTAGGAATTGCCTCAGCTCACTTGGTGAAGTAGTCTACGGAAACAATGATGGGATGATGATATCCACCCGAAACTGGTTTACAATTCATGAAATCAATCCCCCACTAGGTGAAGGGGCCTACTATAATCATAGGATGGAGAGTAGCTGGGTGTGCTCTCATCTTTTTGGTGAAAAACTGACATCGCTAATAGCATTTCACAGCTTCCACACAATCTTTGAAGATCATGGGCCAGAAATAACCAGCACGCAATATTTTCTAGGCTATTGCCAACCTAGAAAGATGACCCCCACAAGCTCCACTGTGAGCATCATTCAATAATGTTTCAGCTTCCTCTAAGGTCAAGCAATGACATAAAATGGAATCTATCCCACGTCTGTACAGAGTGTCAAAAATGATGAGATAGTTCTTTGCATGACTCTTAAGTTTTCATCGTTTGTCATGAGAGAAAGCAGGGGGAAACCTCAAAGTCTAGAGATATACCAAAATATCCCCATACCATGGGTCAGAGGACGCGATAAGGAATATGTGTTCATCCGGAATGATGACTCTTCCTCATGGTGTACTATGTTAGTAGGAAATTCAAAAATTAGTTTAGCAAAAACCAGTGATTTCTTTGACTTAGTGGACTGAAAAACCAAGTCAAATTCTTGCAGGATTACAATCCATTTATTGAATTTCCCACCGATGATACGTCGAGTGAGAACATATTGAAACGGGTTGAATTCCACAACCAGTGTGGTAGTTCACAATAAGATATAGTGGCGTAGCCTCTAAACAACATAGAAAACAGCTAATGCCAACTTCTCCACGTAAGAATACTTAGCCTCAAGAGCTATTAAGGTGCGTGACAAATAGTAAATGACATGCTCTTTGAGCTTGTCACCCTCTTGGACAAATACTATGTTGATCATGTATATAGATGCAACTAGATATAAGAGGAAATCCTTCGTATAGTCTGGCAGGCTCAACAAGGGGGATGATAATAATTCCTTTTTCAAGGCCTCAAATGAAGTCTGAGCAGCCTCATCCCACAAAAAATAGTTATCTTGTTTGAGCAGTCTCATGAAACCTTTTGTGATTTTTACATAGTTAATGATAAAACGTCATAAGAAGTTGGACATACCTTGCAGAATCTGAAGTTGTCTTAGGGTTCGAGGAGGAGACAGATTTACAATAGCCTCAAATTTAAGTGGATCGACCATGATACCACGAATGGACACAATGAAACCCAGTAAACGTCCAGACTCGACACATAATACACATTTATTTGGATTCAATACAATCTTGTAATATCTGCACCATTCAAACACAAGTCTTAAGTGATCAGGATGATCCCATCTCTTGCGAGATCGTGTTGGGAGATCATCAAGATAAGGTTCCACTACATGTTTGATATCATGAAAAGCGAAGTTCATTGCATGCTGAAAGGTAGCTCCAGCATTCTTCAGGCCAAATGGCATATTTCGATAAGTGAAGGTCCCCAAGGGACAAATAAAATCTATCTTGTGTTGGTCTTCAGGTTTAATTTGAATCTGGTTATATCTTGAAAAACCATCAATGAAAGAAAAAATTTCATGGCTCGCACACGCATCGATGATATGATCTATGAATGGTGTGGGGTAATTGTCCTTAGGACAAGCTTTACTTAAATCCTGAAATTCTGTGCAAACTCAAATCGTTCCTTGCTTTTTATCTACCGGAACAGGTTTTGAGACCCATTATGTCATAGCAATTGGATAGATGAATCTAGCTTTGAGCAACTTCTCAACTTCCACCTCAATGGATGCTACTTTTCTAGGAATAAGTGGATGGAGCTTCTGTCTCACTAGATTAGCATTTGGATAAGTTGTGATGACATGCTCTACAATGGCGGGGTTGATGCCTGGCATCCCCTCGTACGACTAGGAGGAAACATCACGAAATTCCTTAAACAGATTGGTATACAAAGTGATCTTCTCAGGAGAACAATCTGCCCCAATGAATAGGTTTTCCACGACTCCATGTTTGATGGAAATGTTGATCGGAATAGTTCTTGATATGTTTTTCATATTCCCTTCGGCATAAACAACTTTTCAAGTAGAAGGGATAGCGGACAAATCAACACTACTACTAGGTCTCATAGAAAACTCTCCTCTCTCTATCCTGTCCAGATCTAGAAGAAAATATGACTTGTGGTGCATATGTTCCCAAGGATAATCTAGGCCTATCATTGCTTCCAAAATATCCTCATGAGAGGGAAAAACAATATCTATATAGTCAAAAGAGTGGATGGAGTCCACTGACCATGCTTGTGCATAGTCCATATCTAACTCGATAGAGACCAATGGAGTCACGATATGTTATGTTGTAGCATGTTGTGATTCTAAGTAAGCCACTTCTGCAATAGATAAAGGCACTACTGGTTCTGATTTGATAAGGAGAATCCATGGATCCATCGTTAGACAGACTGTAAGAATCTCGGATGAAGAACACTCTTCAGAACCAATAAAATGAATAGGAGAAGGTAGGTCAAATGTGCCCATTAATGACCCATAGAGCCTTGTTCCTAAACTCTTAGTACCTGGGTGACACTAATCAACCAATGGAATTGTTGATTCTGATGAAGTCTGGTTGTTTTTCCAAGCAAATGAAAGTTGATCAATTGTGATGATCTTGCCTTCGTGAGGGAAAATTAGAACTCAGAAAATGGTCGATGGCACTGCTTGCATTGCATAAGCCCAGCTCCTACCTAACAAAAAATTGTAGTCAAGTGGAGCATCCAGCACTTCAACCTCTACAGACACTAATGTACTTGCAAGTTCAACGTCAAATGATGGTAAGACTCCATGTGCAGGGAAAGATCTTCCATCAAAAGCGGTAAGCAGTGTGTTCGGGGGGGCTAATTCGGGTGATCCCAAAGCCTTCCATCAAGAAATGGACATTACGCACGTAGACACGCCCTCATCTAGAAAAACTCTCCCAATGGTCTTAGGACCATGGACTAGCTCTATTTGGAGAGCGACGTGGTACAGAAACGAGGGTTTGATGTTGGTCATATCAAACCGAGCCAGCATATTGGATGAATCAACACTCTCGATCATTGCAAGAAGTGCACTGCACTGTAATGGACAACTCTGTAGTGCTTCCAAAGTGGAAATGGCACACAGAGTTTGGGCTAAATCTTCCACAACATTGTAGTTGGGAGCAGCCCGCGCGTTAGGATTGTGTACATCCCGTTTGAAGACACCTTTTGGAATCTTCGGCAATGAATCTACTGGTCTCTCGATGTGGAGAGGGGTAGATGATTCGGGAACATCCTTATCTCTTTGTTGCGAATCTAGAGTAATTGATTTTGTAAAAGCATGTCTGAATTAACCATATTAATAAACGATTGATCAGCGAATAAGGCATGAGGTGTGCCCCCAGCACTAGAGTTTCCAGAAGTTGAACCTTGTCCATGAGGGAATGAATCTTTTAAGATAGATGGTTTCTTCTCATGGAGTAGCTTCTGGGCGTCTTCCATCAGAGAGCATTGATGGGTGAGATGGTCCTCTTTGCATAACTTGCAAGGGAACTTTACTTTCTTCTTATCCTTTTTTCCCTCCCCGACATTTTCTATCTTCATGGGCCTTTGGTGGTTCCCCTCACCTTTCTTGCCCTTCTTTTTATAGTTGTTGGGCTGCCATAGGCCCTTTTGATTCATCTGCACTTGTTGTACAGATTCTACTTGCGGAGAGGAGGTTTCAACTGAAGTTGCTTCCACAACATACTGTTTGAAAGATAAGGTGTGAACCTGCTTAGTTAAAGCTTCAAAAGATGCAGAATCTACTGAACCCACAATGCCTTCAGCATATGGTCCAAGCTTTGGTTTACCCAGATCTATATTAGATCTCAACACGTCAGGAATAATCTCATATAAGAGCCCAAACTGAGCATAAAATAGACCAAGCTACCGGGTTCTAAGGATAGCTTCCTCTTCGGAGGACACCCCAGAAGTTGCTACTTCCTTAGAAATATAAGGAAGGAGTGATTTGAGATACCACTCTAATAGGAACTCTAGAGGGATGTCGACTTTAATGAGCCTCTTTCTCCTTCGCCACTCCTGAATATGGTCAAATAAGTGAGTGGCTTTCTTCTGTCTAAATGTTAATAGAAGGTTTGTACCAGCATCATACCAGAGAAGAAGTTGAAAGTGATTCAGAAAAACTGTATCCAGATCCCAAAAGTTATCGTAAGCAGCAATAGGAAGTTGAATATACCATTTAGCTGCAGCACTAGTCAAGGTTCTCTGAAAGAGCCACAATCTTATGGAATCATCATTCAATGAATTAGAAGAGCACGAGAGATGAAATGTAGTGACATGGTCACCAAGATCTTCACCAGTCTTACCTTCAAACATTGGAATGTGTCAAGGCAGCTTAGTGGGAATGGATGGCCATGTAGGATTTTGGTGCACCGGATTGTTAGTAATTTTTGAAAGATTTAGAAAATTCAACGTTGCTAGAAAAGGTAAACAAGGTCATATCGATGGAATTTGGTAAGTAGGAATTCGGTAGGAGGAACCTACCAAAACTTGGTTCATGTACTGTTGTTTGGGGTTTCCCCCAGCCATCGGTTGTGAGGTAAAAGCATTGTTAAAATTGCTCCAACCAAAGGAGAGAGGATTGCTTACCGGGGTACTCATCCATTGTGGTTGGGTGTTAGCCCCTCTGTAATGTGTGTTTAAAATATTACCACCCCCTCTAACAAATAGTGAGAAGGGGATGCTGCCTGCAAGTATATTAGATGGATTTACATTATAACCTGCATAGCTATTAAAACCAAGTGTAGTTGTAATAGATGGTGTTGTCATCGAACCCATAATAGGCATCGATGTTGTGGGGATTGATCCTATTAAAGATGTAGAAGGATCATACTATGGTATTCCCTGGGGCTATTGAGTAACAAGAGGTTGAGTAAATGTCACTGCAGGTATCCCTATCAAAGGGATATTAGCTAGTCCAAAACTAGGGTTAGATACATTAGCTGATGTTGAATCATGTGAGCTCGACATACCTATAGTACCAGCATTAAAACTAAAAGATGGGCTCGAGGCAGAAGCAATCTGCGAAGACCTAGGTGCCGCAGGGCTTGCAAAGGAAGAAGAGAGAACTCTTGTAACCATTGCTGTAGTGGGAGTTTGAGGAACTCCCGCCTCATCTCCTGGATTAGTCATAGTATGACCAGGGGTAAACCAGTGCACACTATACTCGGGTTGGCCTAGAGAGTCTACAATTATGAGTAATGGATCATTTGGTCCAGTCAGAGGAGGGTTGAAAGGAGTGTTAAACTCTTGAGAAGTTAAATCCTCAACCTCAACAGTATCAAAGACTTTTTGATCCTAAAATATTACCTGTGGTTCTCCAGGTGGATCAGTTTCTCCCGTAAGTTCATATGAACCACGACAATCAATCCTCCAGCGTCACAGTGGCGATGGAGGCTCCAGAATGAGTGGAGGAAGGTTTTGCAACCTTCAGGACCTACGAAGAGGTTGTTCCTCCATATCTATAACAAAATCAAACTAAGTATAAAACCCAGTGTCCACTAAACGACTAGGGAGCAAACAACATACCACTAAAAAATGCCCTAAGTGATCAAAACCAGGAAAACAAAGCTAATACTCTCAGAAGCAAGTCTGGGATGATGTGGGACTAGAACGAACTAACAGAGTACCGATGGTCATTTACACAACGTCCAATGGAGGTCCTCTGGGTGAAAGTGTTTGAATCACCAAACTACCCTCTTGATATTACTACAAAGGGTTACCTTCTGTGTTTGTCTGAAGTGAAGTGGAAATAGCCTTCCACTATACTTGTGAAGAGCCGTAAATGGTCAAGATACTAAGGGTACCACAAATACGAAAAATACCTGGGGGAACAGTCATCAACCTAGCCAAGATGCATGGGTAGGGTAGCTAAGCTTGAAATCCAAAAGCACTTAATAGTACTAGTGGACCCTCATACGTGAACCAACTCTGGTTTATGTTTGAAAGGAAAGTGAGGGGGTATCTTCAGCAGTTCCAGTCGCATACGGCCTCGTGCTTAACTCTAGTTTGAGTAGAGTGTTCCCAGGATATTTTGATATAGGTGGGTTTACCTAAGAGATTGTATTACTACGATTATTGAGCAATGAAACTGATTTCGGTTAGTTTAAGGTGATTTACCCCAAAACCCTATCCTAAGCTAGTTGATGTTGTGTAAACCTAAAAAGAAAAAAGTTGCTATATGATTTTATTAAAATTTCTTTTTAGAGGCTACTTTTTACTCAAAAAGGGTAGTGCAGTGTGTGGTATGGTTTCGACAGAAAGCAAAGTGTGTACAAATGATGCTTTTATAACTTCACAAAGACTCTTTTTGTTTTTTCGTTTATGTCTTTCAAAAAAAAAAATGGGCAATCCTAAGCATAAGCATTTTTTCAATTTTCTTTTAATTTTCAAAGAAAATAGCAAAATGATCTATCCTACTTCGAAACAGTAATGGCAAATCTTACTACTAAGCTACCAATTTTCAATTTTTGATCTTTTCTTCTATTTTCCAAGAGAAAATGAATCTGAAAAAGGGAAACAAGCAAGATCTAATGAAGGTGTGGGTAAAGATAAAAAATTAATGGTTTAAAGCAATCAATCCAAAGACCAACAAAGACTTGACCTACAAAGTTGTTTCAACAAAACAACTCTAGATTTGCAACAAGATGTAAAAGAAAAGGAAAAGCTGATGCATGTAACGGAAAGACCAACCTAGAGGTTGTTCCTAAGCATCAGAAACCAAAGAAAAACATCCTCCAAATAGGTAAAGTAGGAAAGAAACCAAAGTAACTCTACCGTGACACAAAATCAAAGGAAAAGCTAGCCAGAAGTATTCAACCAACCCAGATTGTCCTAAACAAGAGTTTAGAAGGTATCCATACCATCAAACCTTTCAAAAACCACCCTAAAAACTCAAACTGGAATCAAACCCTAAAAAAAAAGACAAGACTCAGTAAAAGTGCACAGGTATTGCAACAAACAACAAGCATTGAGTGTCCAGGTCTATATTAATGCAACATGCTTCTAGGGAAAAAAGTGCACTACTGTATGTAACAGATAGTCGTGCACATCTTCAAAAGGATTAAAAAAAAGAAAAGACACCTAAAACAAGTGCTGAAGTAAGTGAAGCAATCCAAAGGAACTTTCAAGAGGTCAAACAAGACTCAAAGAAGACAAATATGTCTCAGTAATAGTCAGAGAAGTAAGGAAAGTGCCAAAAGTAGACCCAACAACCTGGAAACCAAACCCTAGTGGAAGGCTTAGACTTACAGGAAAGATGCACTACTGTCTGGTATAAACACCAGCGCCTACAACACAAAATGCGCAGCTATGTTTCAAGGAAACTAGCGCACAAGACAGAAAGTGCGCTTCTGTATGCACAAAAGACCAGCGCACAAGGCAGAAAGTGTGCTTCTGTATGCATAGAAGACCAGCGCACAGGGATTTAAAGAAATAAACAAAGCTTTGCTCAGCCAGATTGAAATGAATCAAGACAAAAAGGAAAATCAAAGTAACCTATAAGAACCTCTCAGAAAACCAATAGACTATAAAAACTGAAAGATAACCTAAACAACGTCCCCACAGCAGAAACAACCGGTGCTCCCCAGCGGAGTCGCCAGTTCTGTTGTGCAGGAATATACCCTATAGTGGGGGAGATGACACTACCAACTTACATGGGGTGATAGGTAAATACATTATGCTTTGCACTAATCACTATGAATGAAACGAGATTATGTTTCCGAAAATAGTACATTTTAACGATTGTAGGTCGTGGATTTCACCCAATCTTCCAGAGTAATGTACCTGCAAAACAAATTAACCTTCCTCGGCGTATCTTGACTGTAATATATATAATGAAATTGAAATCAATTTAATGTCAATCATAATCATACATTCAATAAAATAGACATTCCATTGGGACAGGAAGGGTATTTCCACCTTTTATTGTCAAAGAAATGTAGTTAAGTACAGATATACCTGATCTGTTTAGAGACTTCTGCAACCGAGTCCTGGGATCCTACTCCTCACAATGACTTAGAAAATCCTTCAGTGTAATAGTAGCTTCTTATTCATTAGCCCCTCCCTCATGGCTTCCCCTTGTATTTATGGCAGAAGGCAGGAAGTTAGATTCATGAGGCAGTTGAATTGGGAGGTTGGGGGAGTTACAAACCAACCTCAACTAATCCCAGTTCGTAATCTTAATATATTTTTTCCATTCATCTTAACATGTGCACAGGTATCATAATAATAAACCAGCGCTCAGTATGCAACTAGTGCTCTTTACAATTAGCGCACACATCTTTTGAGGTCAGTGTGTGGGTTCTCTTCAAAAAGACCAACATTTAGAATCCTAGTTGTCATTGGCAATAGTAGTGCACACATAGTGAAAACTATAGAAAAAATATGATTTTCAGCTGAAGATGTGTGATCTCAGCAATAACTCATCGAAGGTCAATCCATCTCTTCCATCCATAGTGTCCTTTTCCGTGATCAACAGGGCAATGTGATCGCAGACAGAGAAGTGCAGATTTGACCTATAACAGTTCTTTAGGTTCTATGAAGATAGAGTGGAGGCTCACTTTGAATATCATATTTCGGTTATATGTTGTTGTTATTCCCTTAGGAATACACGAAGTGCACTTGATCACTTTGCATAGCTGCTCATAAAATGTGTACAACTGCACATTCTTCACTTTTATCTGGCCTTGAACTGCTCCACATGTTCACATATAAGGGTCCAAGATAGTCTCTAGTGAACACCAGTACACTTTTTTGGTACTTTGGCTCTTTCCATCCCATGAATGCGAGTAGGACTATAAACCAGCTATAGTGAAACTAATAGTCGTTGTCTTGCACATCTGCTACATCATCGATGAATTCATTCAAAAGGTAACTTGCCCAATTGAATTGTAGTCCATACTTACCCTTAGCCACTAAGGAGATCACCACATCTGACACTTTTGTCGGTATGCATTTCCTTATTACTTTGCCTACGAGAATTTGTATAATGAACCACATGGAAACATCCTTAATCTGATTCGTTTGATAGCCATGGGTTCCTTTTACCAAGCCGAATTCGCTCTTCATTCTTCTTGCAAGTTCTTTGTCTTTATTCTTGTGTAACATCCCTCAATTTCGACGCCTATTGTTATTATATTTGTAAAAGTAATTATAAATTTTGTAATTGGCCATGGTGAGGAGCTCAAGGCCAAGGTCCCACCAGTGGACCTTGAGCTAGTTTTATGTGTATAAGTCTTAGTTAAGATTACAAGAATTAAGAATAATAATGCGACTAGACGATAAGTAACAAAACCATCCAAAAGAGAGGACAAGATGGTTAGGAAGCCGTGAGCTTCATGTTTTAAATCTTAAACTTTAACGATGAAAAACTAGGTAATTTATAAATTTATTTTAGTACATTTAGTGAAGCCCAAATATTATTAGTCATAATAATACTTTCAATACTTGGAAATATATTTAAGTTTATATAATCTAGAAACTACATAGAAATATCTACGACGAGACCCACACCTTAAATCAATATTTTGTTTACTATAAAGTATATAGTAGAAACTATTAATATATATATTCATTAGTATTAAAAGAAAGATAGTGAAAGTTATTTATATATATAACACATTTTATTTATGGAATGTCACCCACTCATGTATACCCTACACATCTATAGGCAATAAAATAAGGCATGACTTCGAGTGACCTAAGTAACTTATGATGGAAACTTTTATTATATACATGTGTGATATATAAATAACCTTTCTTATATGCCTGTGATATATGTATGTTCCGGTGGTCTTAAAATAACACATCGGGGTTTTTTTGTTGGTCAAAACCTAACAATAATAGCCATGACCTCTTTTGGCCAAAGGAGTTAACTCCAAGTGGAGGCACGATCTGAGTGCAATTTAGAAATAAATTTAATGCCATCTATGCATGGAATTATGACATATGGGAGTTTGTTGATTTGGTTATAGTCTGGAGATACGGGAAGAGACACGATCGTTAATAGTAGGATTCCTTGCTACTTCAAGATCATCGAGGGTTAATCCTGGGAAGAATTTTGAACCCCACTTGCCATAACTTATATACAATCTCATGGAAGCATCGAAGCCAGTAGATTTCCCCATCGTGGGTATCGAAATCCTTTATGAGAACCATTTTTCAATTTCTACCGCTTTGGAAATGCCTTTGACATCTGGCATGACCTCCCTAACGTGAACCTGCCATCAGGCTAGATTTGCTTGCCATCACTAGTATTGATAATTATTGATTATCTTATATATTAGCCAGGGAGAATGATTTTAGGGTACCATTTTTTGGACGATCTATGGCTCCGACATCCTGTAGCGAAAGGGGATGGTGCCGTAGAGAATGGGATTCCTTGGATGAGAACGAGAATACGATCCCGATGATAGAAGAAGGGAAAGAAATAATGGAGAGTGCCTCTACAAAGAATGGGGTACCAACCTCCACGATGGATGAAGGACGAGTCTCTAGTACCATGAAGTTACAAGTAAGGTAAGATACCTCGGCATCCATGGATGGTAGGAAAATTCGGGCACAAAAATCAGCTTGTCATTTGTTCTTTTGATGTGCGATACCTGTATAGATATTCCTCCAGATAATTATATATGTCTACTTTTGTGTTGTTGCATGCGTGGTAAGCCTGGCGAGTGCCTAGGTATTAATCTAGATATCGTATTTTCTAGAGATGAGTGAACTTAGATGTTTGGTGCTTGAAAGAATGTGGGTAAAGAGTAATCGCCGCATTCTTCTTCTTGATATGGGCGGCGATAATATAATTTTATCCTTGTGCTTAATTGTACACAGCATTGAAGTGGACATGGCCTGTAGAACCTTTTAGGTCTAAGAAAACCCTGTCGAACCCTCATTTTTCTTTCCATGCTGTTACAGCATTGGAAAGGACGTGATAGAGCCTTCATTTAGTTCATGAAGCCACACGATTGACTTGAACCCTGTTGAAATGGCGTATGCTACTTCAAAGACGTTTCTTTTTTAGTGGATATGTTTTCTACTTGGAATCGATTTTTTTCTTTTGATGTACTTGGGTTATGCTATTTGCATGATCCTACGTGGATCACTAGATCTCACTGAGGTGCCGTGGGTCTGTTCCTCCTCTTACACTTGCAATCAACCTCACATAGATCTCTGGATTTTTAGCCTGTGGCTTATTGTTTTGGTATAGTATGGATCTGTGGTTGATGAGTAATAAGTTAGCTGATACTCTGCTAAGTTATGTAGTGATAAACGTGCATTCTCTGGCTTGCTACTTGCCAGTTTTTCGGTCTTATTAGTTATTGGTACATGAGCACGACTGCAAAATCAGTGTACAACGATCGCCTATATTTCCTTCCATGTGTATTTCCTATTTTTCTTTGTAATTACTGTGTGACATATGGTTAGGAAGGTGAATCAATACTCCGTGTCGAACACATTGTAGTGTTATTCTTCATTCCCGACTATTAGTTTAGATCTTAATCTAAGGTGGGGAAAGTTGTATAGAATTCTATTCATTGGATTTAGGTTTTACTTTCTGTATTATTTATAATTGCCACTGTGACTTAGTTGAATCCAAATGGGATCTCATGTTTATGTTTCGTTACAACTATTTATTGAATTTCAGTATTTTCCTTTTGCCATAGCCCTTGATATGTATTTAATAAAGTCCTTAATGATATATATATATATGTTTGCAATATATATATATGTTTGAAGGATTCCACTATTATAACCTCTAAGTTTAATATGAAATCTTAACGAAGTCTCAACTAGACATACGAAGGAGGGGCATCGCCCCAGATATGTATTTAATAAAGTCATTAATGATTGTGTAACCTTAGTCTTTTTAAATACATACATACACATACTCTTAGAATGAAAGGTTATGTTATCCTTTGTTTAAATATTATAACATTGCATTATTGAAAAAGGTTTGATTAAATATTATAACATTACATTATAAAAAAAGGTTTGTTTAAAATATTCTAATATTACATTATTGAAAAAGGTTGGTATTGATGCTTTTTGTTATAGATAAATCTCTACTTAATTAGTACCTTATTATTGTCTTTAATAATAAGGTCTATGTAAGGTTTATGCACTATAAAGGGAAGAGGTAATACTTTGTTAAATTAATAGACAGTATATAAAAGGTCAGTTAATAAACTAATTATTGATGAAGGGATTTTTGCTCATGTATATTTGAGTCATGTATAGTTAAGTAATAAAAAGCAATAAAAGGTTAATAGAATCCTTTGGGATGTTAGAGTTAAATGTCGAGGAAATACTCTCCATGATCGGAGGGCTTCTATGACTGAGGAAGCGGAAATTACGCAACAACTGAATTGCAAGTTGTAAACAATCTATTATTGACTAGTAAAATAAAAACAACCCTTTTGTGGATGTAGCCCAAGATACGGGTGAACCATGTGAAAATGTTCTCTTGGTATGTATTCTTATGTGTATATCTCTCTTGAAAATTATGGTTATACTTGATGTGTCCCTTTAGTGTTTTGCATCTTTTGTGCTTTCAAGGTATCTAGATGTATAACTTTTCTTGTACTCTTAAATGTGTCTTTTAGGTATGTGTACTCCTCACTTTGTTAGAGTGAATATGATTACTTGACTTGTTCATATGTTTCTATTAAACTCCTATACGTATAATTTATTCTATGTTGATGTGTTCCATATGAATCATTGGAAAACTACACATGTTGAATAAATATATTCTAGTTAGAAACCTTTGAATATAAACAAAGATGAATATGTTAGACATTATTTTGAGAAAATGGATGATAAAGTGTTAATTGAAGTTATGTATTCAAGTTCTTAGGTTGTTACTAGTTTTACAGTAAAAATATCGTATGATTTAAATGAATTTTTGTGTTTACATAAGACATGCATTGTTTAAACCAATTCTCTATTTTAGTAGGAGGTTGTTAATGTCACCTTTTACTTTAAACAGTAATTTAAATATTGAAACTTCATACTTCCGCATAGTAATTATGGACAAATAGATCACTTAGAAATATTTAAAATTTTTGCAAAATTCGGGGATGTGACAAATGGTATCAGAGCACTAGGTTAAAACACTCGGGTCTATAGGGCTCAACATGAATTGAGTAAAACATGCAAGTTGATAAAACTAATCTCTCAGTTGTTTTTGTCTTATTTGATCGCATGGACTGGAACGAACGAGGAGTAATATTATTGATAGTACCACTTCAAGTTTCTCAGAAAAGCGTAATGATAAGTATTTTTGTATTTCTTACAAAATTTTGAATGAGGTATGTTTTCTTGTATTATGAGTTTTACTTTTACTATATATGAATACTTATATTGTCGTATGGTATTATTATGAAAAGTGGTAACTAGTTGAAATAGTTTATGTAGTCGTGCAAAATGTTTTGAACATACCGCTTATTTATAAATTTGAAAATTTCGTAGAAACATCATTTAATTCCGCATTTTAGTTGTCCAAATTTTATTACCTATGGACATCATGAAGTTAAAAGTATAGTTTCATTAATAACACTACGAAGAAATAAAAATTGTTCGGTTTAGCAAAAGTCACTTGAACACCTTCAATGTCTATGCATAGTGGTTACGACAAGATTCATATAATGTTTAGAAGATGATCGGATAGAGCATTTGTTGGTAGAAGTTATAATTATTTAGCTACTTTCTTTGAAATAAAAATTAGTTCTCAAATGTCAAAAGTTAAAAGGTGCATCCGTGTACTTAGGATTATGATAGCATGCTTAAAACAAAAAGGTGTATACGGTCATTCTATCATTATTTTCATAGATCCCATAAAATCAAGTTCATATAGAATATAGCCTAAAAGAAAATTTTATTTATCCCAAGAATTGATATCTAGAAAGAATGTAATGTATTAGGTTTAAAGAACATGTATGAAGTTCATGTGATGAAATGATGAAGTGTTTTTAATATTTTTTTCTTACGGAGAATCGTCACTTATTACTTGAACAATGCTTATATTTTATTTTGGAAATTCTTATCGTTATTTGCTAAGGATTAGAATAATAATGTATTATTTTATAGCAGTTTTTTCTAGGAGTTTGATTATTGGGGAAGAATAATCATAACCTTGTTGAGATTGATTGAGCACAAGATCTTTTGAAAATTTTCCAAATTGAAATGAATCTAGATGAACTAAATAAACTATGGTACTAACATATTGTTAACATGATATTGAAGGATGTACATCGGATGAAGTGAAGAGAAAGCACAAGGTAATTCAACAAGCATGCATATAATATGGAACTAACGTATTCAATTATTGAGCAATTAAGACAAAGAAAATTTTCTATATACTAACATTTCAGGAAGTGATATTAAGTTCGATGGATGACATGATCAAGAAAGAATGTATATTATAAAAACACTTATACAGAAAAGTCAAGCTAATTGCTCAAAAGTAAGTAATGAATTACCTTATCACGAATAATGGTAAGACTTATTATTGATGTGTATCCATGAGAATGCAAAGAATATGATCAGTGGATCCATTTTTTGACATCATGTGTGTGGCATACAAGAAATAATAAATGTTTGCCTACCCTGTCTACAGTTGTAGGTTCTATTTGTTATTTAATCTCTTAAGTAATTATCATTTGATTATGTACATGTTGAGTTAGTATCCTTTAGTAAAATTTGATAATGCAGAAGGAAAATTTTTAATTTCTAGTCTATTTATGATTCTGTATACTGTTGAAAGAGTGTTTTCTGACCCACTAGGAGAAATGAAATCTGGGGTAGAAGGTAATGGACAGGTGGCAGCATCATGATGCAACTAACTAGCTGTTGGTATGGGACAACTCCTTTGAAATGTGGTCATAGTGACCTGGAAAGTGGGACTGGAGCTTGAGGCTCATTTACTGAAAAGTGACCACTAAAAGACCTAGGCATCTTTATAAAGCCATCGAATTTTGGACTGAGGTTCATCACTTTTCCTGACGAGGAAATTTACCTTGGAGTTTTGCTATGCTTGCACCCAAGAGATTGGATGAGGGGATATGCTATGTTTTTTAGCATGGTGTAAGTTTGCCTATTATACTGCTAAGTGCAGAGTTATACTATTGGGTGCTGAAGATATACTTCTGAGTGCAGAGTTATACTAATGAGGGCTGAAGCTATAGTATTGAGTGCTGAAGTTATACTATTGAGTGCTGAAGATATACTGCTGAGTGCAGAGTTATACTATTGAGTGTTGAGGATATACTACTAAGTGCAGAGTTATACTAGTGAGTGCTGAAGCTATAGTATCGAGTGTTCAAGTTATACTATTGAGTGCTGAAGTTGAGTGCCTTGCTTCTACATAGAATCTTCTACTTAGTGGTTCAGTAAACAGGTCTCCTTGGATGTTTTGTCTCCTATTTAATTTATTTAATAATTGTGCAAATTACAGTCATTCTTGGACACTTGTCCAAAACTTTGCAATGAAAGTTGATATAATGTTTTCTTCCAATATAAAATGTTTAGCAAAAGGGAAGCCATGTTTTAAATTGTATTAGAAGACTGTCATGTACCTGTTGAAATAGATAGATGAATCCCTGATGAGTTACAGAGTAAGTTTGGCATGTTCTTACTAAGATAATACTCCTGCCAAGTTTTGGCAAAGGGCTTGTGTTTTGAATGCAAGTCTCTATGATTGTTGAAGTACAAAAGAGCATTATGTATGCAAGTCTTCATGATTGCTTAAATACATAAGAGTTTTGTATGCAAGTCTCCATGATTGCTGAAGTACAAAGAGGTTTGGTAATTACAAAATTCGGTTGAAAGAATTGTTTTATGATATGAGCTAATGATAATGATTGACTTGTGGCTAGACTATCACATGTATTTATGTGTGAATGTTATGAATGTTGGAATAAGCAAAATATTTTCTCAAGGAAGAGGAAGAATGATGAATATTTACTGTTTTGGAATTTTGTGTACTTGTGATATACTAAAGAACATTGGGAGATCTTGTATGATATATGTAATGTGTAGGATATAAGTGATGAGGGCTTGTTGAAAATCACAAAAATGTGAAGACAACCAAAGCATAAGAACAAAAGTAAGCGAAAGATGGGAAAGGATGAAAAAGACAAACCGTTGAACATCGAGGGCGGTGTTATCTTTAAGGGGTGGAGTGTGTAACATCCCTCAATTTCGACGCCTATTGTTATTATATTTGTAAAAGTAATTATAAATTTTGTAATTGGCCATGGTGAGGAGCTCAAGGCCAAGGCCCCACCAGTGGACCTCGAGCTAGTTTTATGTGTATAAGTCTTAGTTAAGATTACAAGAATTAAGAATAGTAATGCGACTAAACGATAAGTAACAAAACCATCCGAAAGAGAGGACACGATGGTTAGGAAGCCGTGAGCTTCATGTTTTAAATCTTAAACTTTAAGGGTGAAGAACTAGGTAATTTATAAATTTATTGCACCGAGTGAAATGAGGTGCTCTATAGCCCAGTATGGGGGAGATGTTTTAACATGTATGTAGTATTACATGTAGCGTTACATCTAATAAATTGTAAAAACTAATTTTTTTAATTAAAAAAATTCATGTCAGATCATAAAATAAAAAATTATGGAAAGTATTTAAAAAAAATCCATGTTGGTTCATAAAATAAAATATTATGAAAAGTAATTAAAAAATAGATGTTCGTTTATAAAATAAAAATTTAAAACTTAAACCCGGATCTATAAATAAAGAGAGATCAAATTTCTTGAGTTTAAATTTAAAAAAAGAAATACACCTCAAGAAATTGGATCCCTCTCGATGCTTGATAGATACGGGTTTAAGATGAAGCTATGCTAGTCTTAATACATTTAGTGAAGCCCAAATATTATTAGTCATAATAATACTTTCAATACTTGGAAATATATTTAAGGTTATATAATCTAGAAACTACATAGAAATATCTACGAAGAGACCCACACCTTAAATCAATATTTTGTTTACTATAAAGTATATAGTAGAAACTATTAATATATATATATTCATTAGTATTAAAAGAAAGATAGTGAAAGGTATTTATATATATAACACATTTTATTTATGGAATGTCACCCACTCATGTACACCCTATACATCTATAGGTAATAAAATAAGGCATGACTTTGAGTGACCTAAGTAATTTATGATGGAAACTTTTATTATATACATGTGTGATATATAAATAACCTTTCTTATATGCCTGTGATATATGTATGTTCCGGTGGTCTTAAAATAACACATGGGAATTTTTGTTGGTCAAAACCTAACAAGAATAGCCATGACCTCTTTTGGCCAAAGGAGTTAACTCCAAGTGGAGGCATGATCTGAGTGAGATTTAGAAATAAAGTTAATGCCATCTATGCATGGGAATTATGACATATGGGAGTTTGTTGATCTGGTTACAGTATGGAGATATGGGAAGAGACACGATCCTTAATAGTAGGATTCCTTGCTATTTCAAGATCATGGAGAGTTAATCCTAGGGAAGAATTTTGAACCCCACTTGCCATAACTTATATACGATCTCATGGAAGGATCGAAGCCGGTAGATTTCCCCCCATCGTGGGTATCGAAATCCTTTATGAGAACCATTTTTCAATTTCTACCGCTTTGGAAATGCGTTTGACGATTGGCATGACCTCCCTAATGTGAACTTGCCATCGGGCCAGATTTGCCTGCCAATTGATCATCCTATATATTAGCTAGGGAGAATGATTTTAGGGTACCATTCTTTTGGACGATCTATGGCTCCAACATCCTGTAGAGAAAGGGGATGGTGCCATAGAGAATGGGATTCCATGGATGAGAACGGGAATACGATCCCGACGATAGAAGAAGGGAAAGACATAATGGAGAGTGCCTCTGCAAAGAATGGGGTACCAACCTCAGCGATGGATGAAGGACGAGTCTCTAGTACCATGAAGTTACAAGTATGGTAATATACCTCGGCATCCATGGATGGTAAGCAAATTCGGGCACAAAACTCAGCTTTTCATTTGTTCTTTTGATGTGTGATACCTGTATAGATACTCCTCCAGATAATTATATATCTCTACTTTTGTGTTGTTGCATGCATGGTAAGCCTGGCGAGTGCCCAGGTATTAATCTGGATATTGTATTTTCCAGAGATGAGTGAACTTAGATGTTTGGTGCTTGAAAGAATGTGGGTAAAGAGTAATCGCCGCATTCTTCTTCTTGATATGGGCGGCAATAATATAATTTTATCCTTGTGCTTAATTGTACACAGCATTGAAGTGGACACGGTCTGTAGATCTCTGCCATGAACCTTGTAGGTCTAAGAAAACCCTGTCGAACCCTCATTTTTCTTTCCATGCTGTTACAGCATTGGAAGGGACGTGATAGAGCCTTCATTTAGTTCATGAAGCCACACGATTGACTTGAACCCTGTTGAAATGGTGTATGCTACTTCGAAGACGTTTCCTTTTTAGTGGATATGTTTTCTACTTGGAATTGATTTTTTTCTTTTGATATACTAGGGTTATGCTATTTGCATGATCCTGAGTGGATCGTTGGATCTCACTGAGGTGCCGTCGGTTTGTTCCTCCTCTTACACTTGCAATCAACCTCACGTAGATCTCCGGATTTTTAGCCTGTGGCTTATTGTTTTGGTATAGTATGGATCTGTGGTTGATGATTAATAAGTTAGCTGATCCTCTGCTAAGTTACGCGGTGATAAACGTGCATTCTCTGGCTTGCTACTTGCCAGTTTGTCGGTCTTATTAGTTATTGGTACATGAGCATGACTGCAAAATCAGTGTACAACGATCGCCTATATTTCCTTCCACGTGTATTTCCTATTTTTCTTTGTAATTACTGTGTGACATATGGTTAAGAAGGTGAATCAATACTCTGTGTCGAACGCATTGTAGCGTTATTCTTCATCCCCGACTATTAGTTTAGATCTTAATATAAGGTGGGGAAAGTTGTATAGAATTCTATTCGTTGGATTTAGGTTTTACTTTCTGTATTATTTATAATTGCCACCGTGACTTAGTTGAATCCAAATGGGATCTCATGTTTATGTTTCGTTACAGCTACTTATTGAATTTCAGTATTTTCCTTTTTCCATAGCCCTTGATATGTATTTAATAAAGTCCTTAATGATATATATATATGTTTGCAATATATATATATATATGTTTGAAGGACTCCACTATTATAACCTCTAGGTTTAATATGAAATCTTAACGAAATCTCAAATAGACATACGAAGGAGGTGCATAGCCCCAGATATGTATTTAATAAAGTCCTTAATGATTGTGTAACCTTAGTCTTTTTAAATACATACATACACATACTCTTAGAATGAAAGGTTATGTTATCCTTTGTTTAAATATTATAACATTACATTATTGAAAAAGGTTTGATTAAATATTATAACATTACATTATAAAAAAGGTTTGTTTAAAATATTATAATATTACATTATTGAAAAAGGTTGGTATTGGTGCTTTTTGTTAGAGATAAATCTCTACTTAATTAGTACTTTATTATTGTCTTTACTAATAAGGCCTATGTAAGGTTTATGCACTATAAAGGGAAGAGGTAATACTTTGTTAAACTAATAGACAGTATATAAAAGGTCAGTCAATAAACTAATTATTGATGAAGGGATTTTTGCTCGTGTATATTTGAGTCATGTATAGTTAATTAATGAAAAGCAATAAAATGTTAATAGAATCTTTTGGGATGTTAGAGTTAAATGTCGAGGAAATAATCTCCATGATCGGAAGGCTTCTATGACTGAAGAAGCGAAAATTATGCAACAACTGAGTTGCAAGTTGTAAACAATCTATTATTGACTAATAAAATAAAAACAACCCTTTTGTGGACGTAGACCAAGATACGGGTGAACCATGTCAAAATGTTATCATGGTTTGTATTCTTATGTGTATATCTCGCTTGAAAATTATGGTTGTACTTGATGTGTTCCTTTAGTGTTTTGCATCTTTTGTGCTTTCAAGGTATTTAGATGTATCACTTTTCTTGTACTCTTAAATGTGTCTTTTAGGTATGTGTACTCCTCACTTTGTTAGAGTGAATATGATTACTTGACTTGTTCATATGTTTCTATTAAACTCCTATACGTATAATTTATTCTATGTTGACGTGTTCCATATGAATCATTGGAAATCTACACATGTCAAATAAATATATTCAAGTTAGAAACCTTCAAATATAAACAAAGATGAATATGTTAGACATTATTTTGAGAAAATGGATGATAAAGTGTTAATTGAAGTTATGTATTCAAGTTCTTAGGTTGTTACTAGTTTTACAGTAAAAATATCATATGATTTAAATGAATTTTTGTGTTTGCATACGACATGCATTGTTTAAACCAATTCTCTATTTTAGTAGGAGGTTGTTAATGTCACCTTTTACTTTAAACTGTAATTTAAATACTGAAACTTCATACTTCCACATATTAATTATGGACAAATAGATCACTTAGAAAAATTTTAAAGTTTTGCGAAATTCAGGAATGTGACATCTTGCCTATGAATTTTGTTGCAGGGTCAGTGCCTCATTTTCTCAAGTGCGTAATTATGTATATAAGGTCTATGTTGATATCAATCTTGTGGTCTAACCACAAGTATCCCTGGTGCATGCATGAAAGCAATGTATGCACAACTGTTGTAAGCTCTGGACTTCGGTCAAAATGCAAAATTCTTAGTAAATTCAGCAATCCCGAGGATGGGAATGGAGCAATCCAGTCCTGTGATTGAATTGTTTTTTTCTTAGTGGCTTCATCATAGTGTCTACAAATGTATTGATCCAACTGAAACTGTGGATACTTAGTTGCGTGCAGCAAATCATGACCTGAGAACTTGCATTCTGGAATATTTCCTAGCAAATTCTCCTTCTCCCAAACATGACTTGACATCAGTAGCAGTGGAATCTCATATTGTGGATATTTTTTCAGTATTAATATCGATGCATCATCTCTTCGCGGAGGGATGTACTTGGGTATTAGCATAATCGGCCTCTCGCGAGGTCGCTCTAGAAGATAGTCTTTCGAAATTTATGCAAGATTTGGTTTCTCTTGCTCTATGGATTTTTGTTTATCCTTACGTTTATGTTTTGGTGCATGTTGCAGTGAGGCCGTAGAGGTCCCACCTTTATCTGGAGTTGTTTTCTTTATAGGAGTATTCATAACTCCTTCTAGACCAGACTGCTGGAATTGCCCTAATATATCCTATAGACTTTCTTTCTCAGACATAAACTATCGGAATGCTCTATTCTTAGCTGGTAAAAACTCAGAAATTACTCGTGGTAAAAATTAAAAGTCAAGGCAAAACCGGTAACTATGTGATCCTTGCTATTTATATCCATGGCTTCACTAAGGCACACCAAAAACAACTAGGCTAACATTAAATGCTATGTCCGTTAGCCAAATATTGCTTATATATTAGTCATTTTCTTTCATTAAATGTGTCTTCAATGGAAAAATATGGCTTAAAGCGGAAAAATCCGGTTTCCCAAAAGTATTGGATAATGGCTAGTTTCCCAACAAAACTGTAACTACTAGTTTTATCTAGCTTTGCTGACGGTTAGGTGAGTGGTGAGGCTCACTTCGCATTTCTCTTCTTTTGATTGAACTTCAAAACACTACCTCTTCTTTTAATGAAACTTCGCAACCTGACTTGCTATGTTTGCTTCGCAGCACATCTTCAAATCTTGTAAACTTCACATTATAACAAAACTATTGTGTGCAGATTCTCTTCTCTGTTTTAGTGTCCAATTTCAACTACCCTTGACACTTAAACTCTATTGTGTTGTTTAAATTTTGCATGTAGGAGTAGTTCCATCCGTTTAAGGATTTAATCTACTCCCATTAACAAGTCCTTGTAAGCTTTTCCCAAGTAATGTTTATAAATGAACTGCGCTACCATTGGTAACATGTTTGAAAATGTATGGTCTTAACCAATGCATTCTGAATTTTCCAGGAAATTTCATAAATTTTCTATCATAAAGGAGTACAAGGTCTCCTACCTGGAAGAACTTGTGCTTGATGTGTCTATCATGCCATACCTTTTCTCTATCTTTATGCACTTGTTGGTGAAATCCTGCAATGAAGTGGTCTTCATCCAATCCAATTAACTGTAATAGTCTTTCATCCATTGTATTAGCATCATCCATGCTTATAAATGTTGCACTTCTCAAGCTTGGTACTATGTATTTCATGGGCATGACAACTTCCTGTCCATATGCTAAATTTAAAGGTGTATGGCTTGTCAACGTTTTACAAGTTCTTCTATATGCCCACAATATTGCTGGTATTCTGAGATCCCAATCATCCCTATTTGTATTGCATACCTTGGTTAATGTATTTTCCAATGCTTTATTAAAGGATATTACAGTGCCATTAGCTTGTGGATGATATGGTGTACTCTATTGATAGTAGATCTTAAATTATTTTGTCAGGGCTTCAATAGTTTTGCTCAGGAAATGGGTTCCCTGATCACTCATTAAAATATTTGGACATCCAAACCTTGTCAAGATGTTCTAAAAAATAAACTGCATTGTTGTAACTACACTATAGTCCTTCACTGGTTTTTGTTCTTCCAATATGGTTAGATAATCTATAGCTGTAATAATGTATATCAACCCAGTTCTCTTTGTTGGTGGGTTAATAGGACCCACAAAGTCAATAAGCCATTTATTAAAGGCTCGCAATGTCAATTTTGGCATCAATGGCATCTCATCTCTACGAGATGGCTTCCCTATTTTTTGGCATACATTGCAATTCCTACAATGTTCCTTTGAATCTTTATGTATAGTAGGATACCATAGTCATGCTCTCAAAATTTTCTACGTGGTAGATTTCCTTGCATAGTGTTCTCTAGATACTCCTGAATGTGCTTGATCAAGTATGATAGTTCTCTCATGTTCTAGTGTGCATCTATGCAATACTTCATCTAGTCCCAATTTGTATAGTTGTCCCACAATCAGGGTAAAATTAGTTGATCTTACCATTAACTGTTTCTTCTACTGCATAGTAAGTTATGTAGGTGCTAACCCTGTAGTTAGAAATTCTACAATGTCTGTGAAGTAGTCATCTTCTATGTGAATAGCAAACAACTGCACATTTGGTAGATTATCTTCCAAATTATTAGGTTCCTCTCCTGACTCTATTCTTGAAAGATGATCAGGTCCTGTGTTCAATCTTCCTAGCTTCACTATGATCTCAAAATCATATTCCTAAAAAAGTAAGAGCCATCTGCATATTATTCCCACCAACACTAGTTTATTGACCAAGTACTTCAAAGATGAATGGTCAATGAACATGCAAAAGTGCGAACTTAGAAAATAGTGTCTGAATTTATACAATACGTACACCATAGATAAGCAATCCCTCTATGTTGTGGTGTAATTATTTTCTATTGAGGATGCATTTCTACTTGAAAATTCAATGGGATGGTCGATGCCTCCATCACTTGGTTTTGCTAGTACAATTCTGAGTGCTATAGATGAAGCATCTACATGTAAATGAAATGGCTTGTTCCAGTCAGGAAAGACTAGAATGGGCATTGTAACCATGTTATCTTTTAGTGTGTTTAATCCTTTTTTAAAATCTTCAGTCCAGTTGTACTTCACTTCTTTTTTCAATAGTTTCTCCATGGGCATAGTTATATGTGCATATCATTTAATGAATTTTCTATAGTATAATGTGTGTTTGAATGTAGTGCGTATCTGCTTAACTGAATTAGGTGCTGGGAGGTTTACTATGATCGCTATCTTTGCTGGATCAACCATTCATACTTATTTACATACTATGTGTCCTAATAAAATACCACAAGGAACACAAAAGATGCACTTCTTCAAGTTCAAGGAAATATGATACTTTCTACACTTCACTAAAATCATTCTTAAGTTCACATGATGGTTCTTCAGAAGACCGAATACTGTCCATTAATCAAAGTAAACTTCTAAGAATTTATGAATATAATCCTTAAATGCAACTACAACCATTCTTGAAAGATAGAAGGTGCGTTATTCGATCCAAAATGCATAAAAGTGTACTTAAATTATCCCCATTCAGTAGTAAATGTACTCTTGTGCGTGTCTTCTACAACAATTTTGATATGATGGTAGCCCGGAAATCCATCAGTAAAAGAGTATGCTTCCTGTCCACCTACATTATCTAGTACTTCATATGTAAATGGCATAGGAAACGGTTCATTTACAGATGCATTATTCAGTTTTCTGAGATCCACACAAATTACAATTTCACCTTTAGCTTTCTTGTCTTGAATCACCATGGGACTTATCCATTCTGATTCTTCTACTAGTTCAATGATGCCTTCCTCGAGCATTTTATCAATATATGCATTAACCCTTTCTTTATATATTTGGTTCAGCCTATAATTTCTTTGCTTGATAGGCTTCTCATCCTTCTTGAGAGGTATTTTCATAACTCCCAAGTCACCTAAAATGCCTTTCATTTAAGAAAACATGGTAGGGAACAACTCCTGATATTCGTGCAGTAGGCTTGCAATCTATCCTATTGTTTCTTCATCCTAGTAATATCCAATAGAAGCAACTTTGGTTCTTCATTTGTGCTAATATTGATTTTTCTAGTATTCATAGGGTCACTCATATCTGGAATTTCTAAATCAGGACCTTGTACATCGTGTTTTCCTTCGGATTTGGGTATATTTACTTCATGAGGATCTTCACTTTCATCTTTGTCCTATTGATAGTCATTCTCAAAACAAAAAGTTAGCTAGCAAAATGGGGACTAGGTGTTGGGACTGATGACTGGGATGCATGCAATTGCATGCCTGCATGCAAAAATGCATGCATGACTAAAATGAAAAATAATGAAAATGCTAGTGGGACTAGGATGCAGTATAGGAATATCCTAACACCTCCCCTTAATCCATCCTGGGCCTTGGTAATTGAGACCAAAGTTCACCCAGTATAATGAATAATAAATAACAGTCCATAAACTGAGGAAATGGGGTAAACCTCATGGGAAAAATACCCCCCCTCAAAATAGACTGTAGGGCACACCAAAATAAATGCTCCAAACTCAAGTAGGTGTGATGCTTGGTCATATGTCTGGAGGTATCTTCTTCTTGGGAAGAAGTGGATCATGCTCAAAAAGCATGTGCTTGTACTTGATCTTCAGATTGAATGTGATGAGAACAAATCCAGAGGTATGAGGATGATCCTAGAACCTATGATTCAAATCAGCTGAGGTAGGATCAAATCCATGAATGTGTAGATAGTCTTTTGTTTTTTCCTTTGAACCATCATTGGTGAGATTATGCCCAAAAGAACCATCACATGATAGTGATTGCTTGGAATCCAAATCAGATTCAAAACATGAAAAATGGTTTCTTGAGATCTTCTTTGAACCATTAGAGGTGAGATCAAAACCATGAAATGCATGAGAAATTATCCCAAGCTAATGGCAATTCCCTACATCTTCAATAAATTTTTGAGAGCATGTACAAATGATCTTACAGTACTACATAAGAGGTGAGTGATCAAGGAGAGCAAATGCATTACCTCCAATTGTTGATTTAACCTTTGAAAAATTCATGAGATCATCATTATGAAAACCAACAGACTCTTGTGCAAGAGAGGATTTAAGAACCTCTACAGTTTCTAGAGTGTGAGCTAGCACAGAATTTGAAATAGAAGATATTGAGAGCATGAGTGTAGAATCTGCAAGTTCTTCTTCTTTGTGGAAAACTTCATTATGAGATATGTTTGATACTGATTCATGATCAGAGAGAACATCAAGGAGGGAAATTGCATCATTGGGATTGATCTCTAAATTGTTTGGACCAATCCCTTCATTCTGTTTGCCAAATATTTCATCCAGATGGGCCCATAGTTCTTTTGGAGATTCAACAGAAAGGAAGTAGGTTACCATGAAACGAGACATAGCATACATCATTGCTGCATAGGATCTGTCACCTTCATTTAACCAATGATTCTCTTCTTCAGAGGATTCAAACTCTCTTTCAAGACAATAATAAAAAATACCATGTCTCTTCAAATATGCTATCATCTTTGGTTTCCACTCATCATAGTTGAATGGAGAGATAGGAGCAATTCCTTCTAGATTCATGGAAGCTATTGCAGAAGACCTGCAAAAACAATGGAGAATATTTGCAATTGATACTGCTGCAAAACTATAGAAAACTACTGCAACTGCTGATGCACTCAAAATCTTGGTAATAACTTGCAAAAAAAATCTTAGGAATGGAGATAGACTATACTCTCAACAGGCTCTGATACCATGTGAAAATCCTCACAGCAAATCTAAGAGCTGATGTATACCTCACAAGAAATATTAAGATTAAGTAGAAAAATAGAAGAAGAGTGGTCAATGTAGTGTAAAGGACCAACAGAATTATGATATAGTAGAACTCGGATAGAAGTAGAATAACATTACACACCAATTCATTAATCATAATATGAACAATAAATAATACAATGGTGGAGAGGATTCAAATGCCAAGGTGGCAATTCGAATTAGCCTACATGGACATGGATTATCTGCACTAGGAGTCATCATCATCATTAGTGGAGTGTCAACAATACACCACTAGGAGTCGTAATCATCATCAGTGGAGTCATCAATGCACAAGTAACGGTCAACCAGGTGTCAAACTGAGTCTAACTGAGTGTGGTAGGTGTAACTGAAACATGGAAGCACTAATGTAGTGAAGGAGGCTCAGTGGAGGGTGCATGGGGAGTAGACTAGAGTCAAAATAGGCAATCTAGTCTCACTGGGTGTCCAATGGAGTGTTTCAGTTAGTTAACAAGTCAATCAATCCTCAAATCAAGGAGAGATCCATAAATAACTCAACTAACTGAAGTGTAACTGAGTGGTAGGTGAAGAAGGGTGCCTTTCTCATGTGGTAGGTGAATGGAGGGTGCACTAAGCACTAGGAGGGAGAGAAATGATCTAAAAGAAGCTCCTGGGGCTAGAAAAATGGGGACTAGGTGCTGGGACTGATGACTGGGATGCATGCAATTGCATGCCTGCAAGCAAAAATGCATGCATGACTAAAATGCAAAATAATGAAAATGTTGGTAGGACTAGGATGGAGTATAGGAACATCCTAACAATTACAGGTGTTGGTTCTTTGAATATTTCTCTTGCTTCCATGAAGACTTGTTTTGCTTTGTTCAAGTTGAAAACATGTTTTTTCTAGTTGCTTTCCTTATCCAAGTCCCTTCAATAGGCTTTTTCTTAGCCGGCTGATTCTCAGAAGTTGAAGCTTCTACTCTTTGATCTTCTCCTGTTGTAGCTCTACTTCGCGTCACAGCATTAATGTTGCAATCTGTATTACTTTTCTTAGCTGCGATCATCTGTATATTTTGGTTCTGCGCTTCCTGTCTCCTCTCTTTCATTTTTGCTTGCAAAACAGGGCATGCCTCAATGACATGATCAAAATACTTACAATATTTACAGGGAGTACAATCATTCATGTAGTATCTGGATAAAGGTCGAGGCTGAGCACAGTTATAACATACTATCTGACCTCTTCCTCTTCCTTGGCCAATGTTCCTTCCTCTGCCTCTGAATCCACCACGTTCTCTATATGCACCTTGATCATACTGTGCATTTTCATTGTTATGTGGTGTTTCTTCTTGAACTCAGTAGAAATCATGCTTTCTCTCCATCATGAGTTCATAGGCTCTGCAGTTGGTATCATCATGACCAACTGATTTACAGAATGTGCAGTATAAGTTCTTAGGTGTTTGCACATATTTTTGAATTAGATAACAATCTTATGGTCGATGTCCTTTACATCGACAAATTTCACACCATGGTCCTTGTTGTTGATTTAATGGGTTTGGAGCTCCACTATTGATGTAATCTTGAAATACCAGATAATGTTCTTTAGAGTGACCTTCTCGTTTACACTTTGTACACCAAACCTCTTCTCATATTTCCTTTCCTTTCTTCATGTCTTGAAATTGTAACATCAAGTTTGCTAACTAGGTATGTATCTAAATCATACCTGTGCTAGTCTCTCCTATGGGAGAAGCCTCTAGTTTCATTGCAATCTATAAGGCCTCCATCTACGAAGCAACCTTTTGTTCCATCAACGGTAACCTAATGTGTGGCAACAATGCAAAATGGTGACAATTCTTCTTAGAGCTTAATCCCCTTCTTCAACAATCCACAATGACCCCAAAAACCCAACCCACTGCCTTAAATAATTAGTGCAATATTTTCCTAATTTATCATGAGTCAATTGTTGGAGCATTTACAAACCACACATCATTTATTTGAGCCTTACAACTCAATTATCCACTTATCCTAAGTATTTTGACTCTATCGTGTGCTTACATCATTAGTTTCAATCAACTGGGCCTCCTCCTAAATTCTAGGAGCCAAATGGGCCATCATTTGAGCCTCCTCCTACATTCTAGGAGCCAACTGGGCCACCTACTGAGCCTCCTCCACCATTCAGGGGTGATTTGCATGACTTATGCGCATTATTCAACCAACTAATTAAACTAGGCCGCCTTACTACACTATTTGACCTGATTTGGTGTTATTCTCACCTAACATTCAGTTCAACTGCAGACATATGGCGCCCTCCCCTATTTTTTGGAAATCAGTTGAGTTCTACATTAAGTTAGACTCAGCTAGTCGGGTTCTGAGTCAGTTAGAGTCAATTATTGATTAGTTAAGTGGTTAACTGATGTGTTGAGTGTGTTAACTACATTGTAAGCCACTCTCATGTATCAATTCAAATGACCACCTTTGGAATTCAAATTGCTTGGCTTATTGTAGCCATTATTACATATTGTAAACTATCTTCTATGTATATGAGACTATTTTACTATTGCAAACCTTCTGCACAATGTTTCCATACATTTTGCTGCATGCATCTCTAGTAATTGTTGTGTTTGTTCCATAGATCTGTTGTGCTTGATATTTCACATGGTATTAGAGCTCCATGGCAGGGACAAAACTTTCTATAGTTATTCTGCACTGTAATTATGCACTGGTGATTCTGCACTAGTGATTCTACACTTCTGCACTAGTGATTCTACACTTCTGCACTATTGATTATGCACTTCTGCACCAGTGATTTCTGCACCAGAAACACATATGGAGATTGAGCAATTTTGCTTAAAAATATTCCAACTCTGCACCAAAAGCCGAAATTTTTCCACATAATTCCTGGATATTGTTCTTGGCTCTTCAAACTTGCTTGATAGTCTATGCCGCATGTGATAAAACTTGAAAAGTGTAGGTTGTTGACCTAATGGTTATTGTTTGTTTGTGACTGTAGGTTTCTCTCAAAAATATTACAACGTCTTCGATGGATCTGAAAGCAATTACTCCTCTCTCTCCATTCAACTATGATGAGTGGAAACCAAAGATGATATCATATCTGAGGAGACAATGTCTTTTTGATGTGTGTATTGGTTTTACGAGAAATGTTTCTTCCTACGAAGAGGAGAATGATTGACTAAATGATTGTGATAGAGCCTTTGGAGCAATGTGTATTGCTATGTCTCCTAGTATGCGCTACCTCATTAATACTACTAAACATCTAAGAGATCTCTGGACAAATTTGGATAGAAAATTTGGAAAGCAGAAAGAAGAGGATCATGCTAGCCATTTGGAGAACAAGCCCAATGATACCTCCTCAAGTGTTCTCTCTAAATATGTCTCAGCCTCAACCATATCTCATGACAAAGTTGTTCAAGATGAAGAAGAAATTGCAGATTCAACACTCATGTTCTCAATATCTTCTATTTTGAATTCTGAGCTAGATAAGCCAGCTCATACTCTAGAATCTAAATGAGGAGGTCCTTAAATTCTCTCCTTCACATGAGTTTGTTGGTGTGAAGAATGATGATCTATTGAATTTTTTGGAGGCTAAATCAGTTTTTGGAGGTGATGCATTTTCCCTCCTTGATCACATGCTTCCTGTGCACTTATGTTCGATCATTGGCACATGTTCTCAGATTTTCATTGAAGATGGAGGACACTACCATTCGCTTGGGCTCAAGTCTCAAGCACATTGTGTTTATTTTGTTTTTGATCTCACCCCTGTTGGTTCAAAAGAGATCACAAGAAACCATCCACCAATTCTTGGTGCTGATTTAGCTTCCACCGATCAAAAGTTCAAGTTCAAAAGGCCTCCATGGGATAGAATTTTGACTGAGAAGAGAAGATCTTTAGATCCATAGAGTACTAAGTGCATCCTCATTGGATATGATGAAGAATCAAAAGACTACAAACTCATGGATATCATATCCAAAAATATATTCATCCAACGAAGTGTTAAATTTGAAGAATCGCTTCAAGATCTAAAACTAGTCAAAGAAGAAACTGTAGAATTGCCTCCTCTACAAGAAGAAGATTCGGAAGAAGATGATGAAAGTTTGTGTTATGATATTTCTGATATTTTATCAGAAATTAATAAACATGAAATATCAGGTTCATATTCAAATCCAAATGATCCCCCTTAGTTTCCCAAGTGGGCAGAAAAGACTCTCAATTCTGTTGGTTCTAACATTGGAAATCCTGTCGATCCAAGAAGAACTCGAGCAAAATTTCAAAGAACAGGTATGGATCTTTCATATTTTGATCCATTACTTTCTAATAAATTTTTTTTGATGATAGGTTTAGATCCTAAATCATACTATCATGCCCACCGAGATCCGAGATGGAAAACCGCAATGGATGAAGAATACAATTCTCTTTAGAAAAATGCTACATGGGAGCTAGTTTCTCTTCCACCTTGGAAAAAAATAGTTCAATGAAAATGGGTCTACCAAACTAAGGTTGTTGCAGATGGCTCAACCTGCAAATACAAAGATAGGGTGGTGGAAAAATGCTTCTCACAAGCTCATGGTGTGGACTACACAGAAACCTTTGCACCAATTGCAAAAATGGATTCTATTTGCCTAGTTTTGGAAATTTCTGCCTCTAAGCACTGGGAAGTGCACCACATGGATGTGAAGAGTGCATTCCTTCATGGAGATATGAAGGAAGAGATTTACCTGAAGCATCCTAAAGGATACATATCAGATCCGACATTAGTGTGCAGATTGAAAAAATCATTGTATGGTTTAAAACAGGCCCAAAGAGCCTGGTATGCAAAGATAGATTCCTTCCTTCTGTCGCAAAATTTTTCAAGATGCAAATCAGATCCAATTGTGTACCTACAGCAGCATGAAGGTAATTTGTTGATCATTTTCCTTTATGTTGATGAGATTTTGATTACAGGAAGTACTTTTGCTTCAATCGGAAATATAAAAACCACACTACATCTAGCATTCGAAATTAGTGATTTAGGCTTGTTGAAGCAATTTCTTGGCTTAGAGATCACTCAAAATTTTGATGGGATCACCATATCTCAGTCAAAATATGATTGAGACCTGCTAAATAAGTTTAATATGGCAGATTGTAAAGCGACACCATTCCCATTCCTCTCAGGAATCAATCTTGAGGATGGCAATTCTACACCGTTGGTGGATTCTACACTTTACCGACAGTTGATTGGAATTATTGTATACTTGACACACTCTAGGCCTGATATTTCTTATGCTGTCAATGTTGTGTCAAGGTATATGCAGTATCCCCTGAGCTTCACTGGAAGGCAGCCAAAAGGATCTTGCATTATGTGCAAGGTACTAGAAATTTTGACATTCACTATGTTGCAGATTCCGATCTAGATTTGGTTGGATTCACTGATTCAGATTGGGCGGGTGATAGCATTGATCGGAATTCCACTTCCGGATATGTTTTCATGATTGGCATAGGGCCTATTCGTTGGTCAAGAAAAAAGCAAGACGCCATTGCCTTATCTTCAGTAGAGGCAGAGTATCGAGGAACAGTCAATGCTTGCATTCAGGCAGTTTTGTTGCAGGGTATTCTAACGGAGTTTGATATTGGTAGCACCACTTCTACTGTCATCTTTTGTGACAATCAGAGTGCTATCAAGATCTCGACAGGTTTGTTTTAGAGACAGAGGACTAAGCATATCGAGATCCACATGCACTACATCCGAGATCTTGTGCATGACAGAACCATTGTACTGCAATGTTGCCCTATAGAAGAGCAAATTGTAGACATCTTCACCAAGAAGAAATTTTTTTACCTTCGTTCACTACTGGGGGTGAGTTCTACTATGGTAAGGACAAATTAGATCCTTTAGTGTTCAATTTGAGGGAGGGTTTTCTTTTCCACTGGGTTTTTACCTCTTACCTCACTTAGAGTTTTTCTATCATTTTTGGATTATTTTTGTACTGGGTGACCTATGGCCTTTGTTGCTAGGGCCCTTTTATTATTTTGTATACCTCCACGAGATTAGCTTAAGGGGGGGTGTTGGACCATTTTCCAAGCACACATCATTTATTTGAGCCTTACAACTTAATTATCCACTTATCCTAAGTATTTTGACTCTATCATGTGTTGACATCATCAGTTTCATTCAACTGGGCCTCCTCCTACATTCTAAGAGCCAACTGGGCCATCATCTGAGCCTCCTCCTACATTCTACGATCCAACTGGGCCACCTACTAAGCCTCCTCCACCATTCAAGGGGTGATTTGCGTGACTTATGCACATTATTCAGCAAACTGGTGAAACTAGGGCGCCTTACTACACTGTTTGACGTGATCTGGTGTTATTCTCACCTAACATTCAATTCAACTACAAACATATGGCGCCCTCCCCCATTTTTGGGCAATTAGTTGAGTTTTGCATTGAGTTAGACTTAGTTAGTCATTTTCAGAGTCACTTAGAATCAATTATTAATTAGTTAAGTGGTTAACTGATCTACCGAGTGTGTTAGATGCATTGTAAGCCACTCTCATGCATCAATTCGAATGGCCACCTTTGGAATTCGAATTGCTTGGCTTATTTTAGTCATTATTACAGATTGTAAACTATCTTCTGAGTATATGAGATTATTTTACTGTTGCAAACCTTCTGCAGAGTGTTTCCATACATTTTGCTGCATCCATCTCTAGTAACTGTTGTGTTTGTTCCATACATATGTTGTGCTTGAAATTTCACATCAATGAATATATTGTCACACATTAAATATATATTTGTATCACCATAATTAGGTGTCAATATATTATCTTTTTAATCATATTACAATATATATAATATATCGTATATATAAAAGTTATAATTCTCTTAATTTATGAAATTTTTTTATTATAAAAGTTTATATTTCTAAAATTTAATTTATATTAAGAAAATTTTAATGATTTATTTTTTTAAATGAATTATTTAGAATAAAAATTTACTTCTATTATTAAAAACATTAAATTTATCCACTTTGAAGGCACTCCATATAAAATAAATGTAAAAAAAGTCATTCCATGTAAAAAGAAATGTAACAGTTGCAGGTAGTTCATGTAAAATGCAATATAACCATAAGTGTTATTTGAAAACATTAAAAAGTAAATACTAAACAGCGTTAATTTTCTTGTATTCTAAGGTTTTCTTACACAGAACACAGCTAAGGAAACCTCTAGAAAGTGCCATAAAGAAACCTTTCCATTCCCACCTTAAAAAAATAAGGAAACATTTACCCAAAACTTGGAAATATATAAAATTGCAAAACTTCTTTCATTTAATGAAACATTTACCCAAAACTTGGAAATATATAAAATTTCAAAACTTCTTTCATTTCAATTTTTTCGGGCTGTGTTTTTTCGGCGATTTCAATGGAATCTTAAATAATTTCGAAAGGAATTCACAAAATTTCTTAAATCTTAAATAATATTATTTAATTTATATAGTACTAGGGTTTTTGGGATGCTTGAAAGTGTTGAATTGATTTATATATTCTAAAAAAATTAAGACATTACATAATTTTTTTTTTTTTTTTAAGTTTTGGAAGATTTTTTAGTCTTTTATGATCTAAAAAAATTGATTTAGATTGTGAATGACTGCCAACTTAATAAGGGAAATATATTTTTTATATCTTAGAATTTGGGGTGGACTACTATTTATGTTTTTCCTAGGTTGAAGAAGGATAGGACAAGTGTACTATCTAAATTGATTTTATGGGTGTTGTTCAAAATTAAAAATAAACAATTATAAAAAATAGAATATAAAAAATAATTAAACCCATTTAACTAAAGAATGTAATATATAGCTAAGGCATAGACAAACCCATTTAACTAAAGAATGTAACATATAGCTAAGGCATAAACAACAAAGGTGATTACAACTAATCATAGAGAATAAGTAACATAAAACTTGTGATTTATCGGTGTTCACCAACCACAAATTACGTGGTTGTGCTAATATTAAACTATATGAAATTATTGTAGTTTTTTCAAAATTAAATTAAATATTTTTTTTTGTATTCTTGTCCAAATGATATAACCTTCTCTTATGAATTATGTTTGAATTTAAATAGTTTCCTATGAATTATGTTTGAATTTAGATAGTTATTTTTATTCTCTTTTGTAAACTTTGGATTTATACTTTGTATTTGTCCATAAATAGACAAACAAATTTCGGTTTAATATGCATTCTCATTACCATTCTCATTTTAGTCAAATTACATGCCCTAAAAGATATCATGACTGTTGAAATTTTATTTGTTTACCTATTATTTGTAAATTAATAGAGCCATTTAACTGTTAGGAACTCGTGTCAACCCTTCTCTTTACTATGTTAGTATATTGTTGTTGGACGCATATGCTTTGTAAGTCGTCCCATAATATTTGTTGATTCATAGTTTATATTAGCACATAGTATTGACCCATAGTATTGGACGCATATGCTTTGTAAGTCGTCCCATGGTTTTGATCCATAGTATTGGGCATAGACTTAGTATATAAGTGTGTGTTGAGGTCATTGAAGGCACTGTGAAGTTATTTGTATTGAGCTTGCTCATAGGAGGTTTCCCCCTCGAAGTGGCCTGTGATCAATATAAAAGTGATTCTGATTTCTGTCATTTCTGCTATTTCGCATATTCTTATTAATTAATTGTTGCAGGTGCTTTACATCTGGTATCAGAGCACTTTTTTGGGCTTGCTGGGTGAAATTTCTACCAAAATTTTTTCGCATCTATTGCAGGTTCGGATTTGGGAATAATCCCTATCCGCTTAACTGTGGGAAGTACTTGGGCATAAGCCCTAAAACTCATTGTGAGGAGTACCACAGGAACCCCGAAGTAGCTAGACCATTGAGAGGACCTACCAGCGAAAAGGGAAACAACCCCTACCTAATTGACTAGTTTCCACCTATGAGGTAAACCAAGAGCTGTCGTTTGTGGCTAAGCGGTTATCAGTTTTACGTGAGCCATGGAGTGAGGGGTACTGCCCTAATATGCAAGCCGTCAGACAACATTGGTGGGCGAGTGAAACCCCTGTAATATGAGGAAGCCACACATACCTGGGCTCCCTATCTATTTTCAGCTAAACTGTTGTTTATCACTGCTGCGCCGTTTCAGATCCAGCCGTTCAGATCCATTTTGCAAGCCGTTCCAGATCCAGCTGTTTTCAATCCATTCGACGCCGTTTCAGATCCATCTATTTCTGCTCACTTCTAGGCCGTTGTATTCATTTTTTCCTCCATATCTCCCTTGTTTTAACTCTGTTTCCCTTGAAATTTTTGGGGAACCCCTATCATCCCATTCTACATATTTCATTCCTGAGGACCCTATCCCCAATTCCCCTTCCTAAAGCCCAAAATCCCACATTTGTCTATTTTTAGGGTTTGCCATAAGTTCCTCAGATTTTACCCAATCACCTTCAAATTTTACCACAGAGTTCCTTTCCGAATTCTGCTTCTTTGGCCCCCTCTGCCAAATTTTTCCATCCTTTCACCCCGCTTCTGAAATCCTCATTTTTTGCTTCCTTGTCTCTTCGACAGTGTCCAAAACCTAGTCAAACCCTAATTACTCTTCAAATTTTTTCCCAAATTCAGATTTTCCTTTACTGAAGCAGTTTCTGTTTTTTCTTTCTACCCAGTCAACCAAAAAAAAAAAAAACTCCTGGTTATGGTTATCACCCGCGCAGGAGCAAACACCATGGAGGAAGCACTTGCAACCATCCAAACCAAACTCCAAGATCTGGATGAAAAATTTCTCAACCTCCATCTTCAGCATTCAGCGATGAACAATAACTGACAACCAGAATCTTTTGTAGCTATCGGGTTCTCTTCTTCCAGCAATTTTCGTGGGCCGAAGCTTGATTTTCCTCGCTTCAATGGTACTGATCTGATTGGATGGATATACCGAGCAAAACAGTATTTCAGTCTGCATAATACTTTTGATGTCCAGAAAGTTTCACTTACATCATTTCATTTGGAACAAGAAGCCCTTCAATGGTACCGTTGGTACATCAAAGCTCATACCGAACCAAACTGGACAGATTTTTGCCAACTCCTTTTGCCACGATTTGGTCCGAGTGCTTTTGATGACTTCACAGGAGCACTCACTAAACTTCACCAAATTGGCACAGTGAAAGAGTATTAGACAGAATTTGAGAAACTGGCCAATCACACAGAAGGATTTTCTGATGAATTCTACAGGAGTTGTTTTATCAGTGGTCTCAAGGATGAAATCCACTAAGAGGTCAAAATGTTATGTCCCAAAACAATGATGGAAGTCCCAGGGTTGGCTAAGTTGGCAGAGGACAAGATCGCAGCTCAACAATGCTCTAAACCCACCTTTGTTCCCTTCAGAAATATGGGTTTCCAACGACCTCCCATCATGCCTACTCCTCAACCAACTCCTATCAAGCATTTTTCTGAAACAGAGATGCAGGCACGCCGGGAAAAAGGGATTTGTTATAATTGTGATGAGAAATTCACTCGGGGACATAAATGTGTTCAACAAAAGCTCTATCTCTTGGATGTGGATTCTCAGCCTACCTCAAAACTTGATGAAGAAGCTCCAGATACAGTAGATGATTAGGTCGACGTTCAACACCCGCCTGTTGACACCCCATCTCAGGACGACCCACCCGAGATCTCTCTCCATGCTGTAACCGGCGTCACCACTCCACAAACAATGCGAGTTAGGGGATACTTCAAGAAGCTCCCTCTTACCATACTCATTGATTCTGATAGCACTCAAAACTTCATTGACCCTCGGATTGCCAAACAGGCTGATTGTTTTGTCCATCCTTGCTCCAACTTTGAAGTCATGGTTGCCAATGGGGGCACCTTACCTTGCAAGGGGAAGTGTCACAATGTGCGTATCTCTATGGAAGATTATAACCTGCGCTCTGATATGTTTTCCTTGTCCTTAGGTGAATGTGATGTGGTTTTGGGTGCTCAATGGTTACGCACTCTTAGCCCCATCTTATGGAATTTTGCGGAACTTTGGATGCAATTTGCAGTCAATGGGGCACAACACAAATTAATGGGCTTACAAACAGGGTCTCTCCGCATCATCAGTTCACATCGTTTGAAAAAAATCCTTAAGAAGAATTCACATGGTGTCATCGCTCAGCTCCATTCCATTCAGATGCACCCATCAATGGTCTCCACTACTTCCTTGGATAGATATGCAGGTGTCTTTGCTGAACCAATGAGCTTGCCGCCTTTAAGAGACCTTTCCGTTAAGAATTTAGTCGCATCTACCTCTCAGCAGGAACTGATGGCTATTTTGCATGCAGTACAGAAGTGGCAGCCATACCTATTAGGGAATTATTTCTGCATCAAGACTGATCTCTCGAGTCTGGAAAATTTTCTAAAACAATGGGTCTCCTACCCAACACACCTTAAATGGGCTATCCAACTCATGGGTTATCCCTATGCGATCACTTACAAGAAGGGTAAGGACAATATAGTGGTAAATGCTCCTTCTCGCACAATTGATGACCCAGTTTCTCTTACAGCTCTTTCTCTGCTTGTTCCAAATTGGTTGCAATATGTTCAACAGGGCTATCTCTTCTATGAACTCCATGCTTCTTCATCAGCAAGGCACTTTGGGTTCTTCAAAATGTATGACCCGGAACAATGTAACTTCTTTTGGCAGAGACTAAAAATGACAATTCAACAGATGGTGGCTGACTGTGATACTTTCCAGGTCAATAAGGGTGAAACGACACTCCTTTCGGGATTGCTCAAACCCTTGCCCATCCCTACACAGCTTTGGCCAACTATTTCTATGGATTTCCTAGCAGCGCTCTGGTGGTACAATACCACATCTCAAAGGACACCATATGAAGCAGTCTATGGACAGACACCGTCAGTTCTTCTTCCATACACCCTTAGCAGCTCCCCAGTTCAGGAAATTGACTTAGTTCTTCGCAACCGCGATCAAATTCTTCTCATTCTGCAGGACAATCTTCACATGGCCAGAATTTGCCTCAAACAACAAGCCGATCAGCACCGTTCTGAGCGCATTTTCCACGCAGCTGATAGGGTTCTTCTTTGTCTACAGCCTTCCAAGCAATCCTCCCTAACACTCCAAAGGTGTGAGTGGCCCATAATGCAACCCAAGGATGCTACCGGGGAACCACTTCTTCAGATTTTGCAGCAATTTCTCCAATCAAAGCTTTGAGGACAAAGCTTTTTCTAAGGGAGAGGGGATGTTAGCAACCCGTGTCAACCCTTCTCTTTACTATGTTAGTATATTGTTGTTGGACGCATATGCTTTGTAAGTCGTCCCGTAGTATTTGTTGATTCATAGTTTATATTAGCCCATAGTATTGACCCATAGTATTGGATGCATATGCTTTGTAAGTCGTCCCATAGTATTATATGTCCTATGGTTTTGACCCATAGTATTGGGCATAGACTTAGTATATAAGTGTGTGTTTAGGTCATTGAAGGCACCGCGAAGTTATTTGTATTGAACTTGCTTATAGGAGGTTGCCCCCTCGAAGTGGCCTGTGATCAATATAAAAGTGATTCTGATTTCTGTCATTTCTGCTATTTTGCAAATTCCTAATTAATTAATAGTTGCGGGTGCTTTACATTAACTTGTGGCACGTGAACACAAATAGGTCACAAGTTAAGTGATATGGACAACTTATCTATTACTTGTTCTATCTACTTAATTGTAATACTTGTTATCTATGTCTTAGTTACCTTCAGTTATTTTTCTTTTTTTTTAATAATTGTTTATTTCTAATTTTGGAGGACGACCATAAATCAAAGTACACTTGTCTCATCCTCTTTTAATTTAAAAAAAACATAAATAATACTCCACCCCATATTCTAAGATATAAATACCTATAAATGTAAAAATTAGTATTGCTGCTTAAACTACCACAAAATATCAACCATGAGTCCATGTATTCCATTTAACACCGTTTGACATTCAAAGATAAGGAAATAAACATTACTCCATTACATGCTGTTTGACATCGATTTATCCTGATAGATTGTGTTCGATGGCGTGTTATATCCTTTTATTCGAATAAAACAGTAAATAAAATTTATATTTTGGGATTCGGGAAGCAAAAATTCTGAAGGGTCAGGATCAGGTTGTTTTACGATTTTTGTGGAGGAATTATGTTTTGAAATTTTGATATGTAAATTAAAATGAACCCTATTTCCTAAAAGTGAAAACAAATGAAAAGATCACATTCCATAGTCATTTAGATCAAATACCTACACAGCCGGATCAAAGCAATGGGGAACAGCTTGGTGCAAATACGCCAAACTCCCAGTGTTCGTGCAAACAACACTCACTGGATCGGTAGTGCAGAAGTGGAAAAACAAGCGGTTTTTATTAAATGGCCGCTAAGATTGTCGGTCTGCAAATAATGTCAAAAGCGAAGGAAATCTGTGGCAAAGGGTTTTCTCTCTATCAAAGGTTTTAATTTAATGAACTTTTATCATAAACTGTGATTTAATTACGTCACTGCGATCTTATTGATATAGTATTTTTGTTTTATTAATATAGTTTTTTTGTTTGAGAGAAATGATTGTTATTTTTTTATTCATTTTCAATTTTTGTATTATTATGTAATAAACTATGATTTAATTAACTTTTTCTATTTACTTTCAATTCTTGTATTCATTATGTAATAGACTATAATTTAATTAATTCTGACCATATCTTAATTTTCCTTAATAAAAATGAAACTATCAGATTACCTAACCACTCCTCATGTCCGACTCCTACTGTCCTATTGTTAATGGACACAATTTTGTTTGATACCAATAAAGATTAACACGTTACGTGAAGGAAGGAGAAAGTTCCAGTGCCTCTATAGCAATTTTGAGCAAATTCATCCAGAAAATCAAAATAATCAACATACCATGAAGTAAGTGTAAGGATAAGCCTGATCCACACGAAAAGATTGTCTAAGGTTCATTGTTAAATCCTTGATGTCCAGCCCAGCACTGACGCAGGAAGCACAAATATTTATTTACGCCGCTGCGATTTTATTTAATATTGTTTTATTCCATTGAATTCCCTTTCTTGCAGTAGCTATTGTCAAATCAGAACACCCGAACCAGATATCGACAATGCCTTGGCAGCAATCTCGTCGACAAATTCTTGAATATTTTTGTCTGAAGACCCGCCTTCCACCATGGCCTCCCTCGCTAATGTCTTCCACCGTGAAGCAGTCTTCCTCATCTCAACGCCTCGCTCAGTTTCCATGACCATTCTGATACATTTCTGCACTTCCTCCTTCCCTACAAGTCCATCTGTTGATCGTGCATTCACTTTCAATCCCGTCTTCCATTTCTCTGCAACGTATGTGGAATTCGTTATCTCATCACCCCTCTGAGGAACCGCCAACATGGGGACTCCCAAGCTGATGCTTTCCAGGGTCGAGTTCCATCCGCAGTGTGTCATAAAAGCACCCACGGATGCATGAGAAAGCACTTGCAGCTGTGGACACCATGGAACAACGAGTCCCTGTTCGGAGGTTTCGTTAAGGAATCCATCCGGCAAGTCTGTGTAACTGCTTATGTCTCCTTCGGAAGGAGATGGCCGAATAACCCATATGAAGGAGCATCCACTGGATTTCAACCCAAGAGCTATCTCATGAGTTTGTTCTTCCGAAAGAACCGCAAGACTTCCGAAGGATATGTATACAACGCTTGCAGGTTCCTTCCTATCCAGCCAATCCATGCAGTTTGCGGCTTTCCACAAATTTGCACCGAAGCCTGTGTCTCCTGGATTCCGTCCGTCCAGGAAGGCCGACGGTACGAGAGGACCGATGGCGCGAATCGGAGCTATCGATTTTATTGAGTTTACTTCTTCCGATTCAAGTTCCTGAAACGAATTTGCCACTATCCACGTCGACTTTTGAAGAAACTTAAATTGTTCCACTCTGACTCGCAACAGTTTTTTGTAAGGATTCGAAGGTTGCAAAAAAGATGGCAGATCAGAGAGACTCAGAAAGGATGGAAGTCCCGGTATCTCTATCGCCTGAACAGTCTTCTGCGTTTCATCCGACGCTGTTGCTGAACACAAGAAGAAGATTGCGATAGAATTAGAAGCAGTGACAGAGAGATCCTAAACCATAGACATAGATGCAATTTTTGTAATGTAAATATTATACCCAAATTTCCTAAAACGAAATGGTGATAAATGGAAAAAACTGCACAAGACTGCGTCCAGAAGAAAGCCGAAGGAATATTAAGCTTGTTTGCAACATCGGGAATCCAAGTAAGAATGGAATCGTGAACGATGCAAGAAATCTGGTTGCCTCGAGAGTTGAGCCCCTGGATCAGATTTCCTAAAGTCTCTCCTCCTATCTTGGATAACCTGTTCAACACTGACAATGCGTCAGTCCGGTCGTCATCTGCAGAAAGTCCGTCTGAGATTGTCTCAAGCCGAACCTCGTCACGCTTCTTTGAGGCTCCTATTACTGCGTCTTGAGCCTGTAACATGCGCTGATGGCTTGCCTCGGTTGTCACAAAGGTGACTTCCAGATTTTTCGAGGCCAGCCGCTTGGCAAACTGCAGCATTGGATTTATATGACCCTGCCCTGGATAGCTCACCACCAGAACGTGAAGACTGCTGTAATCGAAGCCCCTTAAAGATCCCATTCTCCTAAACTCCAACGATAAACTTCTACACAATGTCTGCAACTATTCAAGAATTTGATCTATCGCAGCCTCTTTACTCCTCAAACTAAACCTGCCTGTCAACTAAACGTGCCTGTCTACGAGTCAATCATAACTTTTGCACCTACGAGTCAATGATAAGTGCTATAGTTATGTCCCTCGACCCATAGGTACCGAGCTGAGGAATTAG